>JAGSMP010000723.1:0-107353 GCA_029286625.1 Parnassius orleans
TATTATATATCATCCGTGGGTGTCGTAAGGGCGACAGAGAGAAACTGATACAAAAAATTGGCAGCAGCATCTTCCTTTTTCAACTCAAAATTATAAAACTGCGGTTGCCAATCCGCCTGCCAAGCGTGAACTTTGGCAAAATTCCCTATGAGGCAATCTATTATATGTTCAGCAGTAGACTTTTATAAATTGTAATGGAGATTTAGTTTGTTTCGCTGCTTCTTCGCTTGGCTCCAAATCTTTAAAATGGTACACGGCTCAAATTAGTTGTTTCTTAAAAGAACGTGGTAGACACAGATATTGCCATCGGTTATGATATTGAAGCGGAGGTGTTTCATCCCACGAATTCGTTTAAAACAACACTTACTTTGTAATGACAATTAACAACGAGACTTGCAAGAGCGGATCTAAAGTTTGGAGGGGGTCAGAGACGGTCGCGTTACTCTAAAGTTTGGAGGGGCTCAGAGTTTTATCGCATTGACATTGACGTCTAGTGGCGGTAAAGAATATCCACTACCCCATATCTTCCCGTGGGTGTCGTAAGAGGCGACAGTGGGAAACAGACAGGAGATGGGCAGCAGCATCTTCCTGATAACAGCAAGATTACAATAAAAAACTGCAGTTGCCAACCTGCTCGCCAAGCGTGGCAATTATGGCAAATATCCCTATGAAATGAAGTTACGAAGAGACGGCAGTCCGGCGGCCCCGCTATTCTTGGCTACGGTGGCGACCATAGTAACGGGGGCAGGGTGATAAGAATCTCCAGTGGAGGTTCGGTTGCCACCTAACGACTCGACCTGGCAACATACAACGCACGCACCCTGAGGACTGACGAGAAGATCCTGGAGCTGGAATTAGAGATGAACAATTTACGCTGGCATATTATAGGATTATCCGAGGTCCGAAGAGACGGTGCAAGCGAAGAAGCAACAAACAAACTAAATCTCCATTACAATCTATAAAGTCTACTGCTGAACATAGGCCTCCCCAATAGATTGCCTCATAGGGGAATTTGATTCACGCTTGGAGGCAGGTTGGCAACCACAGTTTTTATAATTTGAGTTGACAAAAGAAGATGCTGCTGCCAATTTTTGTATCAGTTTCTCTCTCCTTACGACACCCACGGGATGATATATTATTAGGAATGAGGGTAAAAATATAGGACAAATGAGGTAGAACTGTAATCTCCACTTGTTCTAGCAATATAAAGTGCCGCGCAGGCGCCAAGAGGATCAGTCTGTAATTCTACAGTCCTTTCACTGTATGCCCGTTGGGGCATTCTACTAGTGTGCCAGGAGGATCATGTTGCTGAGAGGCTGCCCTGTGTTACATTGGATGGGTCGCGTTGCTATTGGTTTGCTTACTTTCGTGTTATCATGTAATTGCGTCCTTTTTACGCGGGTGTGTGTTTTGTGAATTCACCAGCTGATTTTCTTCAAACGTTTTGGTGCATCGTAATTCACAGAATGAGCGATAACCTCGCGACGATATTAAGTAATCCGTGGATGCTCTGCCTACCCGCAAGGGTTACAGGCGTGATTATAAGTATGGATCAGAAATACTATCACCACCTGTCACGCTTTCACCCTTAACTATTACTTAACAATGGTAGAAACAGTTCTTAGTAACCACTTATTAATAGCCTTAGTAATATTTATTGAACGGAAATGAATACTGTTCTTATATGTGGTTATGAATGAATCATACAATAAGAAAATTTGTGCAAAATTATAAAATATTTTTTGAGTTCTATAACTAACGTATACATAGTTTAAATTGATTCCGCTAGATGTCGTTACTAGGTTTTTTAAACGCGGTAACGAAATGTTTACTGACATGTAACTCCCGCCGTTGAGCCGCGCGTCAACTTATAGTGCATGCACGGTACCTATACGCAAATTGTTTCTATTTCGTAGCTTATTCGACTACCTACTTTCGATTTCAGTTGTTTTATTTGCTTTGTGATTTGGTTAAGGTTGAATGGATTTATATTGGCTTTCATTTCGGTTTGTGTATTTTCGGATCGGTTTTGTTGATTTAGTTTGGTATTCGCTGTTATGAGGATCATATAAAATGATTTTGGATTTGTTTTATTTAGAATCGTGAATTGGTTTTGTTGTTTTAGGACATTTAACAATATTTCAAAGGAATATTAATAGTATAGATAGTGTATGCAATTTCCTATACACTTACTACTTTTTCGTTGGTTATATTTATATTGACTACTACTTTCGATTTCAGTTTTCTGCGATTTGTTTGTGATTTGGTTTAAGTTGATTCGATTTTTGGCTCTCATTTTCCAGTTCGTTGTGTCTTGAATTGGTTTTGTTGTTTGATTTTAAAAAATATTTAAAGAGAATATTATTCCTTTTAGATATTTAGTTTAAAAAAAATATTTAAAACGAATTTATTGCTTGTTTTAACGTTTTTTTTAATCAATAAGTTTCTTACTTCATAATGCCTCGCAAACGTAAGTCCAGCCTTTCAGGGTATCTTCTCAAAAAGCCAAAAGCGAAAAGATAATCTTTAGAAGATGCTTTGAACTGAGAAAGCAGAACAAGCGGAGCGTCAGGCCTTCAGAGCATCTGAGACACCTTCTCAACGTCAGCAAAGGCGTCTTGAACAGACAAGGCAGACTTCTTTAAGAGCTTCCGAACACCTTCTAAAGTCCAGGAAGGCGTCTTGAACAGGCGAGCGTCAAGCTACTTTAAGAGCTTCTGAAACACCTTCTCAAAGTCAGCAAAACGTCTTGACAGGCATAGCGTCAAGCTACTTTAATAACTACTGAAACACCTTGTGGTATGTGTCTCTACCCTACTAGTGTAAAAGAAATACATGTACTCTTAGGTTTAGTGATCAGTATAATTAAAGTTCTAGTAGCAACAACACGTCTCTATTTTGTATAAACCTTCAACATTACATGGCGACCCTGCCAGGCGGTGCGCTGCGGACGGCAAAACGCACCGCGAACTATTAAAATTAAAGGTGGGATAAATATTGCTAAATTAAATAATGAAGACATGGTAAATGATTGACAATAAAGTAATATTATAACGGAATGGACGTAATACCGGACGTGACGGAAAATAAATAATACAGATTCAAGAAGAGCCACAATAACACAATAAGAATTTTATAAAGCTGACTGAAAATTTAAAATACCATATATATATTTTCATAAAAACAACTAACAGAATGAGAAAATAAAATATGGATTTTTTTACTAATGACCGAAGAACAAAATTCAAAACAATAGATTAAATAAAAAAAAAAAAAACCCGGTTGTACTTCAGCGAGCTTTGTCAGTAAATTATAAAATTGAGCCAAAAAGAACAAAGAAATTAAAGTAACTTCGCACCTGTGATTTTAATTCCATTTAAACTTTATTTATCATTTGAGTTGTTTCTTTTGCTATATATTTATGAAGTTAAGTATTTAATATACCTATGTTTAAATTGATAGATTTATCAGATAATTTACGATTCAATTGATTCTTTTAATATTTTATTACTATATCTGAAAAAAATAATAAAATGCAATAATTATAAATTAAGTTTAAAACACTTCTGCGCCATATTTGTATTAACGCACAAGACGATTTTATATTCACTTTTATTCAGTTATTATTTTATATTAATTTTTACTGATTTGTGCAAAAATAATAAATTAATGTGATAGATTACATTTTACGTACTTAAATTTACAATAGTTCATCATAAATTAAATTGTTTATCTTTTGTAGTTAAAATTACATTTTTTCTTTCTAAATACAACAAGTTAGTCTAGATAGTTAAGTGTAACGAAATTAATAATTACACCATAGACTTAGGATGAAAGTCTGCATGTTTACACAGTGAATATAAGGTCTATGTACCTACTTATAATGATATATCTAGAAATATGACATGTAATGTTATAATGAGCTTATCGTAAAACAATTAGAAACAACATGCGATATATGAACAGGTACATAAAATAAACTAGCATTCTAATAAGATGAAAATAATAACTATCAGAAAAATAAATAAGAAATGATCTGTAATAGTATTAACATATATAAATAATGAAATACAGTAAAGTAAAATAAAATAATTAAGAGGTTTAATAACAATATTTCTTAACAAAGTCAAACAGGGACATAAAATTGACTGACAAGTATATTATTCCTCTTTTTGTACAATATTAAAAAGTATATATTTAAAAGGTGTGAGAATGAGTGAAGGAATGTTCAAAATGTGAATACAGAAGATTGAATTATAAATTTCCAATATTGGACTGATCACCCATAACGATGCTTACTCCTGGTATGAACCATTATGAGCGAAAATTATGCAGTTAGTACTCGTATATGGAAATGGAGCATGAAAGTATATAAAAAGTTAAATACAGTCAAGTAGATAACGACAGGTACTATAAAAGATAAAGAGGAAATAAAGATTTGCTTAGAATAAAGATAAAAGAAAAAGTGACCTTGATAAATAAATAATGGAAAGATGAGACGTCCATCACTGGTAAGCATATAGTCCTCTAGCAGGGGTATGTTTCCATGATTGGATGATAAAATGGAATGGTACTAGGGAACAATACCTTCAGTACAAGTGATGTGAACGAGTTTACTCATATTAGTACTATTGAGGACCAGAGAAGTCTTAAATTTGTTACCCTTGATAATGGTACATGGGGTCACATCCTTCATTGGATCATAGCGTGAACTTAGTTTTCCTCAGTGACAATTGTTGGGTCCTTTAAAATGACTTAGCATGTAGACCTCAAGGTTGTGCACACAAAGGGTACCTCTATAACCTTGATATAGTATAAAAAGTTTATGTACCAATAAAATGAAAGTATAATGAAAATGTAATATAATACCCAGTATGGGAAATTATATGTATAAAAAGTCCATGATATATATCATGAAGTTAAATATAAATAAGTGAATTAAAACTCCGATTCCATATCAATTAATAAAACTGGCTAAGGTCATAAATAATTTAAAAAAAAACATTTTAACAATTATGAAAAAAGGCCTGACAATTGAAATCAAAAGAGTAACAATTAAATAGGTAATAGGGATCCCCTTAATCTAAAAACAACCACATAAAATCTAATAAATATACATTTTCCTAAGATATTTATATCAATTTACATAATTGTTTCATAATTTCAATAACTCTACCTAAATTTCTTTATTATAAACAAAAAAGCAAAAATTTATTTATTAATAAAATTTTATAATTTTGAGACTAAATTTGGTTTATATATTGCTTATTAAAATCACGTCGAAACAGTATCGGATCGCTATTATTATAAGTTTCATAGTGTAATAGTTTTTTCTTTTATTCCAAAATTATGTTATTATATGCAAAATACTTATTATCACAACATATATTTGCTATTCTAGAAAACTTATATTTGTGTATATTTTTTATTTATGTTTCAAATAAGATAAACATACTACTGAAGTCATGAAATCTTAAGAAGGGTAATAATGCGTTTCGACTATTAATGACAATACCTATAATAAATACTTGATAATGTATGTAAAGAAATATTATAACAATGCAATGTAATGATCTTAACTACATAAATAAAAGTGTTTAATACTATAATTTTTAGATACATGTTAAGTATATTCATAATAAAACATTTTGTAAGTTTTGTTGAAATTAGGTGCCTATGTCATACGATAATCGCAAACGTTCCCATAAACGTACTTTGAATTTAAAACAAAGTGTCACAAATCGCTTACGCGGCTGGGAATTACAATTTGTATTTTGATCTGTCTCTTGTGTGATTATGTTATTGTTACTGAAAATGATTACGTTGCTTTGACTTCTTTGTTCTGTATCTTAATATGAAATGCAATAATTTATTTTGGTTTAATATTGATTAAACTTTTAAATCATAAGATAACAGTTTGAATATCTAACTTACTTATATGGATTATGAAAATAATAACTTCGTTCAAAACGATTTTGAAACTCCTATTAAGTACAATTAATTAATTCATTGTTAGCCTCTTTCTCTGACAAATGATGTACCTAAATGATATAAGAGACTACTTATATGATATAAATTTATAAAGACGTGAAAAAATATGTATTTCTAAGTTACAAAGACGCAATTATAAATAAAACTGTTGAAAGAAATAATACATGGGTAAAGTTGTGGTAGATAAGGAAAATTATCGGAGGTTAGCATATCCACAAAAAAAAAGCCTAATCAGCTGGGAATTTGAAAACCTAATAACCGATTAATTTTTAAGGTTATTCGGATGCGATTAAATGCGGATTGAGTTTATGTATCGTTAATCACCAACTTAACATATTCATTAGTGGAAAACTTCAAATAAAATAAAGTTTTAACAAACATTTCACTTATAAATAAAATATCATATTATATTATACTCAAATAAAGTATATCGGTACATTAAGTGAACGTTTACACAGTTATTTATAAAATAATACAAAGTGTAAAAAAAAAAAAAATAGTATCTTGAATCATTGTATTAAAAATATTTTCAAATAGTTTTTAATAACAGATTGTTTTGTTAAACTTAATACTGAATCTCATACAAAAAGATTCCAGACGTATATGAAACAGCATTCATAATAAACATGAATCGCTCGCGCTGTGAACACAAGCGATCTAATTATTGACCACAAGTTTTATGTTCTTAATTCGTTACCAATTATGGCGAATATTATCATCGGTCGAGATCTTTTAGAAAATTTAGATCCGTTTTGCATTTTGATTCAGATATTTTAATATTAAATAATCATCTAGAGTAGATCATATAGCCTATTTCAAACACTTGTAACAATTCCTTGTAAGTTTTTTCTTTTTTATGCATTCGGTATGTAATAAGACAGGTTAAAAAACTTATAGTTTTGTGTTGAATAGCAAGTTGTATAATTTATTCAGAGATTTGACCGATAAAATAAATTCAGTGACTGTTTTATACACATTGGTTAGAGTAAATTGAATAAATTGTAAAATTAACTTATTTCAGCAATGAAAAAATTTTAGAATGTTAATGGTAAAGCACAAGATCTGGAAGATAATTAGCTATTTCAGTGATAGTAGTCGGGTGCGCAACCGGTATTATGTAAATTCTAAAAGTCAATGAGAACTTTTCGTAAACATCAAGGTTTTGGATGGGATAAAGTACATAATATAATATGATGTCAAGTTAAATGCAAAACGATATATACAGGCCTTGTGATCATACTTGCGAGATGTCGTCAAGGTTAGTGTGTAACGCTAATAAATAATATAAAAATAATAATTATAAAGGGTTAACCAAAGAATTAAAATTTTTTTTTTAAATGTGGGAGTGATCCGAGCGCTCCATATAAAATAAATAAATAAATAAAAAATAATTACACGGCTGTAGACCCGTGAAAATATAAAACTGAGGTTCAAAAAAAAAAAGAAGTATAGATTAAACGAGGAACTATAGTTTATGTAATAAATCTGGAGAGAAAAAATATTAATTTTTAATATATGGTATGATATGATATATGATAAGTTCATGCTAACGTGTTGTTGGTTATTACCAAAATACGACAGGATAATGACGTACAAAACAAAAAGGTAAACGAAATAAATCATGCGTATCCTGGACTGACAATATATGTATAATCTGATCATGATCATGAGGTTATAATCTCTTTTTATATAAAATTAATTTAATATTTTGTTTAACTTTATTTTACTCAATTTAGAAATTATATAAATTTAATGCCTAAGTAACATTGTATTTTATTTTAAACTTATTATTATTATAATAAGATTCAGTTCATATGATATATAAATCAATCTTTTATCATATGTATCAGAAACTAAAATGTAAAAAAAAAGTAAATGGAGAACATTTCTTTTTTTTAAGTATCGAGGGAGATGTAGTGTGTGTCTCTACCCTACTAGCAGAGAAATACATGTACTCTTAGGTTTAGTCAGTATAATTAAAGTTCTAGTAGCAACAACACGTCTCCTATTTTATTATAAACCTTCAACATTACAACCTGCTCAAAGTCAGCAAAGGCGTCTTGAACAGGCAGAGCGTCAAGCTACTTTAAGAGCTACTGAAACACCTGATCAAAGTCAGGAAGGCGTCTTGAACAGGCAGGCGTCAATCTACTGAGCTACAAACACCTGCTCAAAGTCAGCAAAGGCTATTCGAACAAGCGGAACGTCAGGCCGCCTTAAGAGCCGCGGAAACACAGATGAAACTCAACAGACTCATTGAGCAAGCTGAACGTCAATCTACTATAGGGCATCTGAAACACCAGAACAGACACCGGCGCGAAGAGATGCAAATACAGCTCAAGCTGAACGTCGACAAAATTTTCAAAGAAACAATTGGTCGGTTTTAATGACGCAGCATTCAATTATGATCCGTTGATTGATTATAAAAATCACAGGTTAGTTGTTATCGGACTGATGGACAAGGCGTGTCGATTTTGCAGCGCTTTAAAATGGAAAGATGAGACCGCAGGCATGTGCTGTTCCGGCAAAGTGTCTCTTCCGTTACTTGGGATCCAGAAGAACCTTTGAAAACTCTCTTTTATATGATGCTAATGAGTCGGCGCTTTTAAACAGGATCGGAAATATAACTCATGCTTTCAAATGACGTCCTTCAGTTGACCGGGAAATAATAATGCCGGATTTTCCTTACATTTACGGTGCAAGGGCAATTTATCATAGAATAGGTTCACTTTCCAGCTGAAAACGAACAGCATAAATTTTACAAGTATATTTTATGATTGTAGAAAATTAGGTGAACCGTCGCTGCAATTTATCAGGGTTTTGAGAGAGACACAGTGTTCAAAATTCAAAGATTCTTGCATGAACGTAACATTTTAGTCAAAACATTAAAACTGCTTTAGAAAACCTACCTGAAGAATTATATAAAGTCGTCATTCACGCAGATCGGACCTCGAGTGAGCGCCTACAATGCACCTTTGATAAACGAAATAGCAGCCGTAATTAGTGTGATCAATTTTCTTCACGAGACATTATCTTGCGAGCACGTGATGATACGTTGCAACGGGTAGCCGATACACAAGTTTTATGACGCTCTGCAATACACCATGATTTATTGCAAAGGACAAGAGGTTATCATTTTCAAATTCCACTCATTAACCCAGTCACAAGGCCTACTCCGAACAGAAAAGTATCATGTATGGATTTTATGCGTATCATATGATGTTGCGAGAAAATAATTTTAACCTCTGGCCAGTGTAGACAATTATTTTCAATTTTTTGGTGAACATGTATACATTTACAAGATGCAGTTTCTACGACGCCAATGTAAACCCCAAATTTAGGTAGTAATTCACCCTCATCATTCGTTAACAGTCCCACTACACATGAGTACACAAAGACGCATTCCTTATGTACGAACTTACGGAAGACCTGATCTTTTTGTTACTTTACTTGCAATCCCACGAAAAGTAACCGAGGACTAATGCCGGGCAAAAAGTACTGACAGACACGATTTAGTTGCTAGTATTTAGATTAAAAGTACAAAATTTAATGTATAATTAACAAAGGAAAATTTTCGGAGAGGTGCAGTGCTTCATGTATTCAATTGAATGGCAAAAGAGGATTACCGCATGCCCACATTTTAATATGGCTTAAGAGAGTTGCAGCCCAATACAGACGACATAATAAGCGCCGAGATTCGGATCCTGAGCAAGATAAAAATTGTATGATACCATCGTCGAGAAATATGATTCACGGTCCATGTGGAGCAGAAATTCAATATATGTATGAAAGAAGGAAAATGTACAAAGAAATTCCTAAACAGCTATTAAAAGAAACAGTGCACAATGACAATGGCTACCCTTTACAGACATAGAGCTCCGAAGATGGTGGCAGGAAAGTTACAATCAAATCTCTCTGGAGCGTTCGAAACCTTAGATAACAGCTGGATTGTCCCGTATTCGCCCATTCTATATAAAATGTTTAATGCCCACATAATGTAGAAGCATGTAGCTCTGTCCGCGCAATCAAGTATATCTGTAAGTACATAAATAAAAGCGACCAAGCAATATTTAATCTCAGGAGTGAAGGTGAGGCAAATCCGTTAATGATACAGACCTTTCAAGCAGGGCATGTCAGCAGTAACGAGGCAGCGTGGCGTCTCCTTGGCTTCCTTCACATTTTAACAGTTACTCACCTTGCTGTGCGAAAGGCGATATATTTCACCGAAATTTGAAAGAATTGCATCACCGCCAAAACTACTGTATTCAACTTTTCAAACTAAACCCTTTGCAAAACGTTGTTATATTCTGAAGTCCCCGCTATTATACTTGGAACACATCTAGGAAGGTGGAAACGCCGTATTCAAGGCGCGCCTGTTGCAAATTATTGGTGTAAAGTCATCAGATGCCCTTGGTCGTGTGTATACCGTCCATGTAACTAATTTTGAATGTTTCTGTTTACGATTGCTGCTGCACCATGTTCGGGGTTCTACAGGATATAAAGACCTTAAAACTGTCAACGGTCAGGAATGCGCAACTAATAGAGAAGCATGTGAAGCTCTGCATCTTTTAGAAAACGATAATCACTGGGATGAAACCATGGAAGGCTGTGCAGTGCCAGTCACCAGCCAAATTAGGGATCTTTATACTCTCATATCATCTTGCAGGCTATCTAATGCACATAAATTGTGGGACAAATATAAAAGACTAGCGGAAGATATTTTGCAGAAGGTTACAGCAGAACACGCAATTGACATACTGTTGACATTTATAATGACACTTGAAAAATTGAAGATAAGTAATGGCAATGGTAGGCAAAATTAAGCGCCTTTGGAATGATAAGCCCTCAGCGAACAACCGAAAATGAACTAAGTGATGAAATTATACGTGAAACAAACTACGATATACTAGCTTTGGCAGCAAGTAGCCGAATTTGTACCTACTTGCTTCCCGAACAAAAACAGTTTTGACAGGTATTAGGACAAATTGAATCTGGAAATGGTGCACTTTTCTTTTAGATGCCCCTGGAACTGGGAAGACATTTTGTTAAATTTATTATTAGCGCAAGTACGAAAAGATAAAAACATTGCTGTGGCCATTAGCTTCCTCCGGTATAGCCGCCACGCTAAGCAGGGCCGCACTGCACATTCTGTTTAAAACTCCTCTAAATCTAGCCCAGGAAGAATCGCCGATCTGCAACTTTAGCAAAATAATGCACGGTATAATGCTACGACAATGCAAACTTTTAGTGTGGGACGAAAGTACAATGTCGCATAAAAAAGCTGTGAACACTAAATCGAACGCTCAGGATTTGCGCAGCAATACCGATGTAATGGGAGGAATGGTGGTTTTACTGGCTGGTGACTTTCGCCAAACTTTACCTGTCATTCAAAGGGCACCTGCAGATGAAATTAAAGCATGCCTCAAGTCGTCTATTTTATGGAACAAGGTGACAAAATTCAGTTTAACTACGAATGAGTGCATTTGTAATGATATCAATGCTGAAACTATGTGACACACTATTAAAAATTGGCGATGGGCGGTTGGAAACGGATGCTGAGGCCTGTTAAATTGACGAGTTTTTGTAATTTGTACAGAGTCACCAATTAATTGCGAGCGTTTATTCAGATTTAACGAACAACATGCATGAAGACAAATGGTTATGTGAAAGGGCGATTCTTGCAAAAATGAGAGCGTTAACAAAATAAATTCAGATATATTAAGCGAAGTAGCAGAATATCAGAGTATTTGTCAGTAGACACAGTTATGGACACAGATGACACTTCATATCCCTTAGATTTCTAAATTCTCTAGGTTGTCAGGTGTGCCCCACATAAGCTTCAATTAAATTAGGCGTCCCAGTCATGCTAATGCGAAATTTAGATGCTCCTCAGTTTATGTAACGGGACAAGGCTGCGTGTGACAAATCTTGGACGGAACATAATCAGTGCTAATTTTGACAGGCGTGGAAAAAGTGAAAATGTTGTTATACCACGGATCCTATAATTACAGATCTTCCTTTTCAATTCAAAAGGTTGCAGTTCCTAATAAGCTCAGTTTTGCAATGACAATTAATAAAGCGCAAGGGCAAACGTTACAGGTAGCGGGGGTCAACTTAGAAAACCGTGCTTCTCTCATGATCAGCTGTATGTAGCATGTTCGCGTGTGTCAAATGCCCAGAATCTCACATTCATTGAATGGAAAACATATATAACATTGTTACGTGTAGCGTCTTAAAATAGTGTTCAGTTAGTTTTTTTCCAAAATTCCACAATCAATTAATCAAATTCCACAGATCTTCCCTTTCAATTCATTCCTATTTAGCTCAGTTTCTTTTCAATTCAAATGCTGCACCTTTGACGGACCTATTAAGCTCAGTTTCTTTCAACTCAAAAGGCTGCATCTCTGACGGATCTTTATTTGGCTCAGTTTCCTTTCAATTCAAACTGCATCTCTGACGAATCAATTTAGCTCAGTTTCTTTTCAAAAGTCTGCATCCGTGACGGATAATGCTCAGTTTCCTTTAATTAAAAAATATCATTTCCATTTGGAATAAACAGGCTATTTTCATGCTTTCCTATACGCTGCGTTTCAAACATTTAAATAGCTGACGAATCAATTTTGCTCAGTTTCCTTTTAATGGCTGCATCTCTGACAAATTTATAAACTCAGTTTTCTTTCAATTCAAAAGCAATGGATAGTTCATTTCCCAGTGACCATGCGGGCGAAGCCGCGGGTAACACAGCTAGTAGTGAAATAAGTCAGAAATGATGGGTGCTCACGCCCTTAACGGATCTAGCGATTTTCTTGTAACCCTGTATAGTTGTAGCACGAATGCTGACTGACCAAGGCCATGCATTATGAATAGCAACAATGCTGCTGTTTCGTATGGTGAGTGTGGAGACAGAGACCGTTTTACTGGAAATGAAGCATTGGAACTTAGTCCACAGGGGTGAAAACGTATCTACATTTTGAATCTGAATCGAGGATAAATGTAGATTTCAATGGGCCACAGTAATCCACTTACCATCAGGTGGACTGTGTGCTCGTTTGTCACCCTGATTCTAAAATTAAATTTAAATTACTTTAATAGATGATTCGTTTATTCTAATACAATATTTCTTCAAGTAAATGTTATTAACATTCCTTATTATTTTCCGTCATTCCTCATAGCTTTTAAAATGCTTGTACTCCTAACAGAGTGGTTTGCGACAGTAGTCGAATGGTCGAGTTCGTGGTCCGTACCCCAACTGTTAAACGCAACCTGAAGTTAAGTTCGGAACAGATAATGATGATGATGATGATATTGGTGATGATAAATATAAGTCCAATGCGTGTTGGGATTTTATACACCCCAGACATACAGGTTTCCTCAATGTTTTTTTTGCCACCCAGCAGGTTAGCATTTAAAATTATAATGAACAATTTCATATTGCCAGCGAATTGATCCAGCTTGCTCGCGTACTGCGAAAATTCGCCGAGCTAAGCCCTTTGACTAACTACCCTTGCAGCTTAGGGCTAAATGATAATATATAATGTCTAGAATGCCTGTATGGAATAAACCGTAATGAGGATGCCCACAGTAGTCCGACTATCAATATAGTCCATAGGATCAGTTAGCTGTAATACGAGTCTACAATATTGGCCGACAATCGAGGGAAGGAAAAGCTCTGTAGCAGCTACAGTGATTTTGCGCGATAATATCACAAAACTGGGTACTTGTTTCTTGAATATAATATTTGATCTTCATAAAAAATAGACTATAACGCTATGATAAACAGTATTTTGTTATTATGTAAACGTTCGAAAGACTTCTCAGCCTTAGCTTCTATAGCAAAAGTTGAATATTCGGCAGGCATCAAAACTGAACTTCAGTCGGACACTGGCAAACAGTAGTGTAGTTACAGGTTCAATATTTGAAATCAGAAAAGACAAATTGCTGTCATGTATTGAAATAATATCGGCTGTTGCTAATTGTACATGGTATGTGTAGAAATTGTCCGTAGAGTTTTTTTTTATCCTTTTAAAATATATTTTATTTTATACTGTTAAATAATTTTATTTTGATGTAAGCTTGTGTTTATTTTCACTTTTGCAGTGATTTGAGTGAGTGGTACGACAGCTGCATATTATTTTAGCCGAGACGATTTCAGATGTATGTTAAACAGCATATAAAGTAATTATAATATTTAGTTAATATTAAAAATAGCAACATTATACAACGTGAAGCGACAGATGTATGACTCGTCTTCGATATACCACTTCGTAACATAAAATTGTATCATATTTATTTTGTACATAGTAAAATATGGCAACACCAATTAAATTGTAAATGTATCGATCCATCTTAGTCTTCAGCTACATATTTATTTATCTATGGTCTTCAGGGGTGACAACACATCTACATGTGATTCTTAATCGAGGATAAATGTAGTGTCTTGGGCAACATCCTCTTACCCTCAGGTGGACTGTGTGCTCGTTTGTCACCTTATTCTATAAAAAGTGTATTTTCCTTCGACATAGATATTAGCGTGGAGATGGCGTTCAACTGTAGTACGTTTAACCTGTATGTTTTGTCAGTATTATTATTACTACGTAAATATCAGCGTTTTATTTAATTTCCTGTACACAGAGGCGCACTAATATTAATAGAATATAGGTGAAGTGCCAATTATCAGCACTCTAAGAAAATGTTCATTTTCAAACAGTGGAAATAAGTAAAAAATAAAATATTTCATCACAATGTAATTGGTTTACGTCGACGACGTCCGGGATATCATCGGAATAGTGTCGAATAAGACTTTGGATCGTTACTCACTGCGTGTGGCTCCAACAATAATGTACAGCTGCCCAGACCTCACAATCTCACTCAAATTCTCAGGTGTCCGGAAACGATGCTGCCACACTCGGTCTTCAACTTTGAAAGTTGGCTCTTTCTGGCAGACTTTGGGCCTTGGTTCGCTCATCCTTCTTCAATACAAGCTGTATTAATTTGCGTAAGTCTCGCCGCATTCATTTGGAGATCTGTCTGTATGCTGTCAAATCTACTGAAGCAGCTTCATTTCCCGTCTAACAGCCAAGAGATTAAGTGTGATCGGAGAATTTGTGTTCTTCTGCAGCAGGTCTTGCAAAACTTAGCTCCGACCATGGACAGTTTCCACGAGCTTCATTCATATCGTCCGCATTGCAATCTTCTAACTTTGAAAACGGTTTTGTAGCTCGAGCTTAAAGGTTTCGGGACTTTAGAGTACGAGGGAACGGGCGTTGACTTCATTAGACGTGACCTCTCCAACAACGTTTGGGTTCAGTGTGCCTCTAACCATTCGGTGATCGCTACCAGTTTTACCCTCGCGATCACTGAGACATCACTGAACAGTTGCCTCATTTTCCTGTGGACCTGTTGAGCCTCTCGGTCCACAGAAAAATGAACCTAGTCGAGGCTCGACCAGGTCCACTTCCTGTGAGTCGCTTCTGGAAGAAAGAGTTCATCATAAAGAGTCCATCTTTCTCCATGAAGTCGGCCACTGCTACTATAGTTTCCGTTGCCCTTCCAAATTCCTTCTTTCAGCTCACCGTTCCCTCTTGTGCCTAGTTTTGCGTTAAGTCTCCCATTAACGTGTAGTGGGTTTGGACGAATGCATGGCTGAGATATCCTCATATATTCCTCCACCTTCTCATCGGGATGTACCGAGGTTGGTGCGTAAACCTGTATGACCTTCAACGAATACCGTTTTGATTCTGGTATAAGGTACCACCCTCGTTGACCTCCTAATCTTTACATTGTTAACGAGGACTTGTGGACGATAAATCAAACACCTCCTTGGGACAGATGGTCGCCCTCCGGTGATAGAACAAGTTGCCGGTTCGAGGATTACCGTGTCCTCCCTCTTCGGACCTCGGATAATCTATAATATGCCAGCGTAAATTGTCTATCTCTAATTCCAGCTCAGGATCTTCTCGTCAGTCCTCAGGTGCGTGCGTTGTATGTTGCCAGGTCGAGTCGTCTTGGGTGGCAACCAACCTCCACTGGAATTCTTATCACCCCTGCCCGCCGTTACTATGGTCGCCACATAGCAAAATAGCTGGGCCCAGGCCGTCTCTTCGTAACTTTCATTTCATGGGATATTTGCCATAATTGCGCGCTTGCGAGCAGGGTTGGGCTGCAGTTTTGTTAATCTTGCTGTTATCAGGAAGATGCTGCTGCCCATCTCCTGTCTGTTTCCCACTGTCGCCTCTTACGACACCCACGGGAAGATATGGGGTAGTGGATATTCTTTACCGCCACTAGACGTCAATGTCAATGCGATAAAACTCTGACCTCAAACTTTAAAGTTGCGACCGTCTGACCCTCAATCTTTAGATCCGCTCTTGCAAGTCTCGTTGTTAATTGTCATTACAAAGTTGTAAGTGTTACGTTTTAAACGAATTCGTGGGATGAAACACCTCCGCTTCAATATCATAACCGATGGCAATATCTGTGTCTACCACGTTCTTTTAGAAACAACTGATTTGAGCCGTGTACCATTTAAAGATTTGGAGCCAAGCGAAAACATGAAACAAACTAAATTTCCAACAATTTATAAAAGTCTACTGCTGTTGGCCTAATAGATTGCCTCATAGGGGAATTTTGCCAAAGTTCACGCTTGGCAGGCAGGTTGGCAACCACAGTTTTATAATTTGAGTTGACAAAGGAAGATGCTGCTGCCAATTTTTGTAAGTTTCTCTCTGTCGCCCCACGACACCACGGATGGATGATATATATTAATAGGAATGAGGTAAAAATATAAGGACAAATGAGGGTAGAACTGTAATCTCACTTGTTCTAGCAATATAAAGTGTCGCGCAGGCGACAGAGATCAGTCTGTAATTCTACAGGTCTCACTGTCGTTACTATGCCGTGGGGCATTCTACTAGTGTAAGGATCATGTTGTGAGAGGCTGCCTGTACATTGAGATGGGTCGCGTTGCTATTGGTTTGCTTACTTTCGTGTTATTATGTAATTGCGTCCTTTTTACGCCGGTGTGTGTTGTGACAGCGAACATATTACAGTTGGTCGTTGTATTACTCTATACTGAATGTATGGTGCAGTGAGCTGTTTTGTTGCTGATAGATTGGTTGCGTAAGCAAAAATAAATCAACCAAACCCCAGATATTCATCCATACTATAATATTATAAATGCGAAAGTGTGTTTGTTTGTTTGTTTGTCCTTCTTCACGTCGCAACAGAGCGTCGGCATGGCATGATTTTGTATGGGGATAGTTCGGTGGCTGTAGAGTGACATAGGCTACTTTTTCAGCGGAAACATATCATTCCGTGGGAAAATCGAATATGTTGCACAAGTTTGTCCTTCTTTCACGTCGCAACAGAGCGTCGGCATGGCATGATTGTATGGGGTATATATCAATTTCCCGTGGGAAAATCAGATATGTTGCAAAATTAAATTCAGCTAGGTGGCGCCGTGATTCTACAAGACGGACGACGGTACGATGGACGAACACAGAAGGTCAGAATATCTGGATTATTATGTCCTTTTACAAAATTAAGATAAAAATGTATGGATCTGTATTTTTCCACGGACCGGAAGAGCGATAAAACATAAAATTCACCATGATTTTCTTCAAACGTTTTGGTGCATCGTAATTCACAGAATAGGCGATAACCTCGCAGACGATATTAAGTAATCCGTGGATGCTCTGCCTACCCGCAAGTTACAGGCGTGATTATAAGTATGGATCAAATACTATCACCTGTCACGCTACCCTTAACTATTATAACAATGGTAGAAACAGTTCTTAGTAAGCCTTATTAATAAGCCTAGTAATATTTATTGAACGGAAATGAATACTGTTCTTATATGTGGTTATGAATGAATCGGTATTACAATAAGAAAAATTGTGCAAAATTATAAGAAAAATATTTTTTGAGAGTTCTCTATAACTAACGTATACATAGTTTAAATTGATTCCGCTAGATGTCGTTACTAGGTTTTTAAAACGCGGTAACGAAATGTTTACTGACATGTACTTAACTCCCGCCGTTGAGCCGCGTCAACTTATAGTGCATACGGTACCTATACGCTTAAATTGTTTCTATTTCGTAGCTTATTCGACTACCTGCTTTCGATTTCGGTTGTTTGTTATTTGCTTTGTGATTTGGTTAAGGTTGAATGGATTTATATTGGCTTTCATTTTCGGATTTGTGTATTTTCTTGGATCGGTTTTGTTGATTTGGTTGGTATTCCTTTATTATGAGATCCATATAAAATGATTTTTTGTTTATTTAGAATCGTGAATTGGTTTCGTTGTTTTAGGTTGTTTAATATTTCAAAGGAATATTAATAGTATAGATAGTGTATACGGTACCTATACACTTACTTTTTTCGTTGGTTATATTTATATTGACTACTGCTTTCGATTTCGGTTTTCTGATTTGTTTTGTGATTTGGTTTAAGTTGATTCGATTTTTTTTGGCTATCATTTCGGATTCGTGTTGTGTCTTGAATTGGTTTTGTTGTTTGATTTTAAAAATATTTAAAGGAATATTTATTCCTTTTAGATATTTTGGATATGCTAAAAAATATTTAAAACGAAATTTAATTCCTTTTACGTATTTTAACGTTTTTTATAAATAGGTTTTCTTACTTCATAATGCCTCGCAAACGTAAGTCCAGCCTTTCAAGGGTATCTTCTCAAGGCAAGCGAAAAGATAAGCTCGATCGCTAGAATTTTTGGAAGATGCTGAACTGAGAAGGCAAGAACAAGCGGAGCGTCAGGCTGCTTTAGAGCATCTGAGACACCTTCTCAACGTCAGCAAAGGCGTCTTGAACAGACAGAGCGTCAGGCTGCTTTAAGAGCTTCGAAACACCTTCTCAAAGTCAGGAAAGGCGTCTTGAACAGGCAGAGCGTCAAGCTACTGAGCTTCTGAAACACCTTCTCAAAGTCAGCAAGGCGTCTTGAACAGGCATGTCAAGCTACTAAAAGCTACTGAAACACCTGCTCAAAGTCAGCAAAGGCGTCTTGAACAGGCAGAGCGTCAAGCTACTGAGCTACTGAAACACCTGCTCAAAGTCAGGAAAGGCGTCTTGAACAGGCAGAGCGTCAATCTACTAAGAGCTACAAACACCTGCTCAAAGTCAGCAAAGGCTATTCGAACAAGCGGAACTTCAGGCCGCCTTAAGAGCCGCGGAAACACCTGATGACTCAACACAGACTCATTGAGCAAGCTGAACGTCAATCTACTATAAGGGCATCTGAAACACCAGAACAGACACCGGCGCGAAGAGATGCAAATGCACAGCTCAAGCTGAACGTCGACAAAATTTTCAAAGAAACAATTGGTCGGTTTTAATGACGCAACATTCAATTATGATCCGTTGATTGATTATAAAAATCACAGGTTAGTTGTTATCGGACTGATGGACAAGGCGTGTCGATTTTGCAGCGCTTTAAAATGGAAGATGAGACCGCAGGCATGTGCTGTTCCAATGGCAAAGTGTCTCTTCCGTTACTTGGGAACCAGAAGAACCTTTGAAAACTCTTTTATATGATGCTAATGAGTCACGGCGCTTTTAAACAGGATCCGGAAATATAACTCATGCTTTCAAACGTCCTTCGAGGTTGACCGAAATAATAATGCCGGGATTTTCGCCTACATTTACGGTGCAAGGGCAAATTTATCATAGAATAGGTTCACTTTTCCAGCTGAAAACGAACAGCATAAATTTTACAAGTATATTTTATGGGTACTATGTACGAAGAAATTGAGGTAGACCGTCGCTGCCAATTTATCCAGGAGTTGAGAGACACAGTGTTCAAAATTCAAAGATTCTTGAACGTAACATTTTAGTCAAAACATTTAAAACTGCTTTAGAAAACCTACCTGAAGAATTATAAAGTCGTCATTCACGCAGATCGGACCCTCGAGAGCATGAAAGGCGCTACAATGCATCTTTGATAAACGAAATAGCAGCCGTAATTAGTGGTGATCAATTTTCTTCACGAGACATTATCTTGCGAGCGTGATGATACGTTGCAACGGGTAGCCGATACACAGTTTTATGACGCTGCAATACCCATTGATTTATTGCAAGGACAAGAGGTTATCATTTTCAAATTCCACTCATTAACCCAGTCACAAGGAGCTACTCGAACAGAAAAGTATCATGTATGGATTTTTATGCGTATCATATGATGTTGCGAGAAAATAATTTTAACCTCTTAGCCGGTGTAGACAATTATTTCATCAATTTTTGGTAGACGTATACATTTACAAGATGCAGTTTCTACGAACGCCAATATAAACCCCAGAGATTTAGGTAAAATGGTAATTCTGCCCTCATCATTCGTTAACAGTCCCCGCTACCTACATGAGTACACACAAGACGCATTCGCCTATGTACGAACTTACGGAAGACCTGATCTTTTGTTACTTTTACTTGCAATCCACATGGAAAGAAACCGAGGAGCTAATGCCGGCCAAAAAGTACTGACAGACACGATTTAGTTGCTAGAGTTTAGATTAAAAGTACAAAATTTAATGTATGTAATTAACAAAGGGAAAATTTTCGGAGAGGTGCAGTGCTTCATGTATTCAATTGAATGGCAAAGAGGATTACCGCATGCCCACATTCTAATATGGCTTAAAGAAGTTGCAGCCCAGCCAAACAGACGACATAATAAGCGCCGAGATTCCGGATCCTGAGCAAGATAAAGAATTATGATACCATCGTCCGAAATATGATTCACGGTCCATGGAGCACGAAATTCAATATCGCCATGTATGAAAAATGTACAAAGAAATTCCCTAAACAGCTATTAAAACAGTGCACAATGGCTACCCTTTATACAGACGCAGAGCTCCCGAAGATGGTGGCAGGAAAGTTACAATCAAATCTCGCTCTGGAGCGTTCGAAACCTTAGATAACAGCTGGATTGTCCCTATTCGCCCATTCTATGTAAAATGTTTAATGCCCACATTAATGTAGAAGCATGTAGCTCTGTCCGCGCAATCAAGTATATCTGTAAGCATAAATAAAGGAAGCGACCAAGCAATATTTAATCTCAGGAGTGAAGGTGAGGCAAATCCGTTAATGAGTACAGACCTTTCAAGCAGGGCGTTATGTCAGCAGTAACGAGGCAGCGTGGCGTCTCCTTGGCTTCCCTTTGAAGGCACCCAACAGTTACTCACCTTGCTGTGCACTTAGAAAATGGAGAGCGTGTATATTTCACCGAAAGAAATTTCCAAGAAAGAATTGCATCACCGCCAAAACTACACTAACACCTTCTTTCAACTTTGTCAAACCGACCCCTTTGCAAAACGTTGTTATATTCTGAAGTCCCCGCTATTATACTTGGAACACATCTAGGAAGGAGTGGAAACGCCGTATTCAAGGCGCGCCTGTTGCAAATTGGCCCGGTGTAAAGTCATCAGATGCCCTTGGTCGTGTGTATACCGTCCATGTAACTAATTTTGAATGTTTCTGTTTACGATTGCTGCTGCACCATGTTCGGGGTTCTACAGGATATAAAGACCTTAAAACTGTCAACGGTCAGGAATGCGCAACTAATAGAGAAGCATGTGAAGCTCTGCATCTTTTAGAAAACGATAATCACTGGGATGAAACCATGGAGGAAGCTGTGCAGTGCCAGTCACCAGCCAAAATTAGGGATCTTTATGCAACTCTCATATCATCTTGCAGGCTATCTAATGCATAAATTGTGGGACAAATATAAAAGTACATGGCGGAAGATATTTTGCGAAGGTTACAGGACACACATGACATGACATTTAATAAGACACTTGGAAAAATTGAAGATAAAGTAGGCAATGGTAGCAAAAATTAAGCGACTTTGGAATGATAAGCCCTCAGCGAACAACCGAAAATGAACTAAGTGAAATTATACGTGAAACAAACTACGATATACTAGCTTTGGCAGCAAGTAGCCAATTTGTACCCCTTGCTTCGAACAAAAACGAGTTTTGACAGAGTATTAGGACAAATTGAATGGAAATGGTGCACTTTGATGCCCCTGGAGGAACTGGGAAGACATTTTGTTAAATTTATTATTAGCGCAGTACGGAAAGATAAAAACATTGCTGTGGCCGTAGCTTCCTCCAGGTAGCCACTGCTAAGCGGGGCCGCACTGCACATTCTGTTTTAAACTCCTCTAAATCTAGCCCAGGAAGAATCGCCGATCTGCAGCAAAATAGTGCACGAGGTATAAAGCTACGACAATGCAAACTTTGTGGTACGAAAGTACAATGTCGCATAAAAGCTGTAGAAGCACTAAATCGAACGCTCCAGGATTTGCGCAATACCGATGTAATGGGAGGAATGGTGGTTTTACTGGTGACTTTCGCCAAACTTTACCTGTCATTCAAAGGGCACACCTGCAGATGAAATTAAAGCGTGCCTCAAGTCGTCTATTTTATGGAACAAGGTGACAAAATTCAGTTTAACTACGAATATGAAGTGCATTTGTATAATGATATCAATGCTGGAAACTATGACACACTATTAAAAATTGGCGATGGGCGGTTGGAAACGGATGCTGAGGGCTGTGTTAAATTGACGAGAGATTTTGTAATTTAGTACAGAGTCATTCCGAATTAATTGCGAGCGTTTATTCAGATTTAACGAACAACATGCATGAAGACAAATGGTTATGTGAAAGGCGATTCTTGCAAAAAATGAGAGCGTTAACAAAATAAATTCAGATATATTAAGCGAAGTAACAGGAGAAATATCAGTATTTGTCAGTAGACACAGTTATGGACACAGAACAGAGCACTTCATATCCCGTAGAGTTTCTAAATTCTAGGTTGTCAGGTGTGCCCCCACATAGCTTCAATTAAAATTAGGCGTCCCAGTCATGCTAATGCGAAATTTAGATGCTCCTCGGTTATGTAACGGGACAAGGCTGCGTGTGACACATCTTGGACGGAACATAATCGGTGCTACAATTTTGACAGGCGTAGGAAAAGGTGAAAATGTTATTATACCACGGATCCCTATCATTCCCACAGATCTTCCTTTTCAATTCAAAGGTTGCAGTTCCTATTTAGCTCAGTTTTGCAATGACAATTAATAAAGCGCAAGGGCAAACGTTACAGATAGCGGGAGTCAACTTAGAAAAACCGTGCTTCTCTCATGGTCAGTTGTATGTAGCATGTTCGCGTGTGTCAAATGCCCAGCTTCTCCACATTCTTTCCCCGAATGGAAAAACATATAACATTGTGTACAGTAGCGTCTTAAAATAGTGTTCAGTTAGTTTTTCCAAAATTCCCAATCAATTAATCAGAATTCCACAGATCTTCCTTTCAATTCAAAATTTCCTATTTAGCTCAGTTTCTTTTCAATTCAAAATGCTGCACCTTGACGGACCTATTAAGCTCAGTTTCCTTTCAACTCAAAAGTGCATTTCTGACGGATCTTTTATTTGGCTCAGTTTCCTTTCAATTCAGAAAACTGCATCTCTGACGAATCAATTTAGCTCAGTTTCTTTTCAAAGTCTGCATCCGTGACGGATAATTATGCTCAGTTCCTTTAATTAAAAATATCCCATTTCCATTTGGAATAAACAGGCTATTTTCATGCTTTCCTATACGCTGCGTTTCAAAACATTTAAATAGGCTGACGAATCAATTTTGCTCAGTTTCCTTTTAATGGCTTTTTTTTTAATGAAGTCCCCATGATGGATACGGGCAGCTTCGGCTTCATTAGTAACGAATTATGTTTATCTATTTTCTTTTAGTACAATACTTATTCTGTGTTTATTTTATTACGTCAATTTAGTTTCTTTAAGTTATTTACATATATTTAATAATCTTAGAAAGATGTTAAGCAGTTCTTTTTTTGCATGAGATATAAGATATTATAAGGTTCTAAACGTAAGTTTTCATAAAGCATCTCGTGGTCGCATCTTGTTTTCCAAATTGAGGACAATTTTAATATATATTCTATTGTTTGAACACTTGTGTTGTACAAGGACACAGGTCGTTCTCAGTGATTTTGAAACGATATAAATAGCTCTTATGGTACCCGTGTCCTGTGAGTATTGGGTTAGTTCAAAAGGTGATATTAGCTTTTCTCTTAAAGCTTTAATGTGTTCCAGTTTGGGCAACCACTGCTTTAGATGAGCGCCAGTTGTTGAACTTGAGTATTCAATTCATGTGCTTTATTCGGTATCCTGTTTTCGTAGCCGTTTATCGTATGAGATAGGGAAGTTATCATAGTCTGGAGTTTTGTGAAGTGTCGCTGCTTTCTTTGCCTCCGTCCGCTCTTTCGTTCCCTAGTAATCCATGATGAGCTTGATCGTATATTCTATTCTTCCTGTATTCTTAGTATTTTATGCTTCGGTGTATATTGTTTATAATCGGATGAGTGCTGCTGCGGTTTGCAATTTCTAAGAGAGCGGACATGGTCAGAGAAAATGCAAACGTCTGTCAGTCTCATTTTATGCATTCATTACATGCCCTTTCGATCGCTAAACATTCGGCCTGGAAAACCGTACAACTGCTATGTAATTTTAGGCGTTTTACGGTTTCCTTTCCATCAGGAAAATATATAACGTATGCAGCGCCTACTGCTTCATCATGTTTGCTACCGTCCGTATATATTTTAACACTATTAGTTGTACAATATTCTTTTAGGTCTTCTAAGTTTGTTATTTTTGTATAGCTATTGTAACACGTTCCCAGGTGCAATAATTTTTAGGTGTATTCTTTGTTCAAGGTTATGTCGTCAGGTAAATATTTACTTATTCCATTTATTTCGTTCGTTCGTTGTCGGCTATTTCTTTTATTTAAGGTGTAACGGTGTCAGGTCAGCTAATGCAATGGCTGCAGTTGTAGAAGTGTCCGGAATCCTCGTATTATTTAATTCATCCTCTCTGTAGACTAAGTAAGGCTTTGCCTGATTTGTACTGTTGCGCTATCCCATATCTCAGCGGCATAAGTTATGATAGGCTCGATGACTTGTAAATGATTGACATTTCAGTTTAACTCTGTGTAGGTCGAATGATTAGACTTAGTTTTTAAAAAAATTTTGCGCTTTATTTATTACATATTTGCAGTGATTGATGAATTTAAAATGTTGATCTATTATAACGCCGAGTAATTTAACTTTCTGTGAATTGTAACATTGTTCATAGCGATTTTAGCGGTTTTTGCTTTTAATGTGCAAGTTATCATTTAGGTTTTCTGGTGTCCAAATCTTGAATATTCCTTAGTCCCCATCTGTATTTCCTGTAATATATGATTTGCAATATTTTCCAGCTCAGTTACATCTTTACCAGCGCAAATTAAAAGACATCATCTGCATAGGCTTGGATGTGGTTGCCAGTGGGTAGGGTTATATCTAGTAAATCGTCCATTATAAGATTCAGAAGATGGGTCCAAGAACGATCTTGGATGGATCCTCTAGTTTGTTCTGAAACAGTTGCGTCTGAATAATTTAATGTTATTTTCTATTTTGAATATAACTGAATAATTCTGTATAAGTTTCTTGGGCATTTTAGCTTCTTTAATCTATATAGGAGTGCTGGCCACCATGCATGATTGAGCGCCTTCTATGTCGAGTGAGATTGCGGCTACTAGTTTATTTTGTGCCTTTGCACTTCATATGGCTTATTGCATCTCGTAATGCATCCATAGTGGTCTTTTGTTCTTTAAATCGTATTGTCTATCATTTGCTGTGTTATTAATGTACATGTAATATGTTAATCTTTTAGCTATTAACTTTTCAAGTTTGCCAAAACATTGATAAGTCAATGGGTCTATATGATGATACGTCGTTATAATCTTCTTTATTTGGCTTAGGGATTGTTTTATAAAACTGTTTTCCAGGAGGTAGGAAAGTGTGAGAGATGCATACACCTGTTGAAAAGGTTAGTGATTTGTGTGGGATACGTTTCAATAAAGTGCTGACATATGTCGGATGTGAGATGGTCTAGTCAGGTGCTTTGTGATTCATTGATTTGATCCTTCCATGATTTCGTCTATTGTAAAGTCTTTTTCGCTTTGTGTTCGGAGGAGATAGTTTCTTCTGATTTGTTGCTGAAATTGATTGTCATTAGCTTGATTGTCATCAGGAAAAAGGTGTTAATCAAACAATTTGAATTCTGACTTGACTTTGTGTATTCGTTGCCATTAATTCTTAAAGTAGTAGGCGGTTGTGACTGTGGCAGATCTTTAAAAATTCTATTATAAGAGACCAAACGTCTTCCTTTCCTTGCTTTGAGCAGAAGTTGAAAGTGTTCATTGAAGCTTTCTGAATGGCCGTTGAATATTGTGCTCGAGCAACTTCTTGCTCTTTTAGAATGTTGTTGATATTTTATACCTTTTTTAAGGTCCTGGATTCGATGGTGTATATGTGTATTACATTATTTTTTAGGTTAGTAAGTTCGTCATTCCACCAAGGGATGTGGCTGCTTGTTACTTTCTAGATAGTCTATCACATGCCCTGATAATAGTTTTGGTGATGTTATCAACGTAATTATCTATTTGTTCTGCATTTAGTTTATTTATGTCAATCTGGTCTAGTTCGGCTGCTTGTGTTTTTGATTTCTTCTGTTACGCTTTCCAGTCTGTTTTATCTGTTTTATATCTAAATGGTAGTTGACGCTTTCTTCTTTGGTTTATCGTGTTTCAGTGCAAAAGCAAAGTCTATAGCTGATGATCTGATGTAGGACATGTATAATTAACTTTCAATTTCTAACTTTAGACACAATATTATCGGAAGCCAATGTGAGATCAACTATAGAAGTTCTTATTTGTCCGTGTGTAGTTGTTTCAAAAGTTGGTTTGTGAGCCAGTGTTGCAGATGTTTAATTCATTAGCCATAATAGGTCCATTATTTCCTTTCCCCTTTTGTTGATTTTAGTTGATCCCATGTCGTATGCCAGCCGTTAAAGTCACCACAGATGATACGTCGTTGTGTCGCTAGTCTTAAAATTTGTTCTAGGTGGTTGAGCGTGTTTTCCTCGTCAACATCTGGTTCGACATAAAGCACAGATAAGTAGCAGTTTGAGTCTTTTAGGGACAGCTGGACGGTGCATGTCCTCGATTCAGATTCAAAATGCAGATACGTTTTACCCCTGTGGACTAAGTTCAATGCTTCATTTCCAGTAAAAACGGTCTGGTTCTCCACTCACCATACGAAACAGCAGCATTAGCTGCTATTCTATGAATGCATGTAGTCCTTCCTTGGTCAAGCCAAAGCATTCGTGCTACAACTATACGGTTAAGAAAAATCGTACTAGATCCGTTAAAGGGTAGAGGTACCCATCATTTCTGACTTATTCACTACTAGCTGTTACCCGCGGCTTCGCCCGCATGGTCACTGAAATGAACTATCCATTGCTTTTGAATTGAAAGCTGAGTTTATAAATTTGTCAGAGATGCAGCCATTAAAAGGAAACTGAGCAAAATTGATTCGTCAGCCTATTTAAATGTTTTGAAACGCAGCGTATGGAAAGCATGAAAATAGCCTGTTTATTCCAAATGGAAATGGGATATTTTTAATTAAAACTGAGCATAATTATCCGTCACGGATGCAGACTTTTGAAAAGAAACTGAGCTAAATTGATTCGTCAGAGATGCAGTTTTCTGAATTGAAAGGAAACTGAGCCAAATAAAAGATCCGTCAGAGATGCAGCCTTTGAGTTGAAAGAAACTGAGCTTAATAGGTCCGTCAAGGTGCAGCATTTGGAATTGAAAACTGAGCTAAATAGGAAATTTTGAATTGAAAGGAAGATCTGTAGAATTCTGATTAATTTATTGTGGAATTTTGGAAAAAAACTAACTGAACACTATTTTAAGACGCTACTGTACACAATGTTATATGTTTTCCATTCAGGGAAAGAATGTGGAGATTCTGGGCATTTGACACATGCAGACATGCTACATACAGCTGACCATGAGAGAAGCACGGTTTTTCTAAGTTGACCCCACTACCTGTAACGTTTGCCCTTGCGCTTTATGGTTGTCATTGCAAAACTGAGCTTAATAGGGAACTGCAACTTTTGAATTGAAAAGGAAGATCTGTGGGAATTATAGGGATCCGTGGTATAATAACATTTTCACCTTTTCTACGCCTGTCAAAATTAGCACCGATTATGTTCCGTCCAAGATGTCACACGCAGCCTTGTCCCGTTACATAACCGAGGAGCATCTAAATTTCGCATTAGCATGACTGGGACGCCTAATTTTAATTGAAGCTTGTGGGGGCACACAACAACTCTAGAGATTTAGAAACTCTACGGGATATGAAGTGCTCTGTTCTGTGTCCATAACTGTGTCTACAACAAATCTCTGATATTTCTCCTGTTACTTCGCTTAATATATCTGAATTTATTTTGTTAACGCTCTCATTTTTGGTGCAAGAATCGCCCTTTCACATAACCATTTGTCTTCATGCATGTTGTTCGTTAAATCTGAATAAACGCTCGCAATTAATTCGGAATGACTCTGTACTAAATTACAAAAATCTCGTCAATTTAACACAGCCCTCATCCGTTTCCAACCGCCCATCGCCAATTTTTAATAGTGTGTCAGCATAGTTTCCAGCATTGATATCATTATACAAATGCTCTCATATTCGTAGTTAAACTGAATTTTGTCACCTTGTTCCATAAAATAGACGACTTGAGGCACGCTTTTTCATCTGCAGGTGTGCCGAATGACAATTTGGCGAAAGTCACCAGATAAAACCACCATTCCTCCCATTACATCGGTATTGCTGCGCAAATCCTGGAGCGTTCGATTTAGTGCTTCTACAGCTTTTTATGCGACATTGTACTTTCGTACCACACTAAAGTTTGCATTGTCGTAGCTTTATACCTCGTGCACTATTTTTGCTAAAGTTGCAGATCGGCGATTCTTCCTGGGCTAGATTTGAGGGAGTTTTAAAACAGAATGTAGTGCGGCCCCGCTTAGCAGCGTGGCGGCTATACCGGAGGCTACTGCCACAGCAATGTTTTATCTTTCCGTACTTGCGCTAATAATAAATTTAACAAAATGTCTTCCCAGTTCCTCCAGGGCATCTAAAAGAAAAGTGCACCATTTCCAGATTCAATTTGTCCTAATACTCTGTCAAAACTCGTTTTTGTTCGGAAACAGGTACAAATTCGGCTACTTGCTGCTACAAAGCTAGTATATCGTAGTTTGTTTCACGTATAATTTCATCACTAGTTCATTTTCGGTTGTTCGCTGAGGCTTATCATTCCAAAGTCAACAATTTTACCATTGCCATTACTTTATCTTCAATTTTTCCAAGTGCTTCATTATAAATGTGTTCATTGTATGTCATGTTCGCGTGTGTCTGTAACCTTCGCAAATATCTTCCGCCATGTACTCTTTATATTTGTCCCACAATTTATGTGCATTAGATAGCCGCAAGATGATATGAGTTGCATAAAGATCCTAATTTTGGCTGGTGACTGGCACTGCACAGCTTCCTCCATGGTTTCATCCCAGTGATTATCGTTTTCTAAAGATGCAGAGCTTCACATGCTTCTCTATTAGTGCGCATTCCTGACCGTTGACAGTTTTAAGGTCTTTATATCCTGTAGAACCCCGAACATGGTGCAGCAGCAATCGTAAACAGAAACATTCAAAATTAGTTACATGGACGGTATACACGACCAAGGCATCTGATGACTTTACACCAGGCCAATTTGCAACAGGCGCGTGAATACGGCGTTCCACTCCTTCTAGATGTGTTCCAAGTATAATAGCGGGGACTTGAATATAACAACGTTTTTGCAAAGGGTCGGTTTGACAAAGTTGAAAGAAGGCTGTTAGTGTAGTTTTGGCGGTGATGCAATTCTTTCTTGTTTCTTTCGGTGAAATATACGCTCTCCATTTTCTAAGTGCACAGCAAGGTGAGTAACTGTTGGGTGCCTTTCGTGTAAAGCAAAAGACGCCACGCTGCTTTCGTTACATGACTTGCTTGCTAAAAATTACATGCTTCCTCCTGAGATTAAATATTGAGGTTATTCCTTTATTTATGTACTGATATACTTGATTGCGCGGACAGAGCTACATGCATTAATGTTTTACATAGAATGGGCGAATACGGGACAATCCAGCTGTTATCTAAGGTTTCAACGCTCTCAGAGCGAGATTTGATTAACTTTCCTGCCACCATCTTCGGGAGCTCTGCGTCTGTATAAAGGGTAGCCATTGTCATTGTGCACTGTTTCTTTTAATAGCTGTTTAGGAATTTCTTTGTACATTTCCTTCTTTCATACATAGCGATATTGAATTTCGTGCTCCACATGGACCGTGAATCATATTTCGGACGATGGTATCATACAATTCTTTATCTTGCTCAGGATCCGGAATCTCGGCGCTTATTATGTCGTCTGTTTGGCTGGGCCGCAACTTCTCTTTAAGCCATATTAGAATGTGGGCATGCGGTAATCCTCTTTTGCCATTCAATTGAATACATGAAGCACTGCACCTCGAAAATTTTCCTTTGTTAATTACATACATTAAATTTTGTACTTTTAATCTAAATACTCTAACTAAATCGTGTCTGTCAGTACTTTTGGCCATTTAGCTCCTCAGTTATTTCTTTCCATGTGGGATTGCAAGTAAAAGTAACAAAAGATCAGGTCTTCCGTAAGTTCGTACATAGGCGAATGCGTCTTGTGTGTACTCATGTAGGTAGCGGGGACTGTTAACGAATGATGAGGGCAGAATTACCATTTTACCTAAATCTGGGGTTTATATTGGCGTCGCTAGAAACTGCATCTTGTAAATGTATACATGTCTACCAAATTGATGAAATAATTGTCTACACCGGGCTAAGAGGTTAAAATATTTTCTCATAACATCATTGTGATACCATAAAAATCCATAGATACTTTTCTGTTCGGAGTAGGCTCCTTACGACTGGGTTAATGAGTGGAATTTGAAAATAATAACCTCTTGTCCTTTACAGCCCGTCAATGGGTATTGCAGAGCGTCTTAAAACTTGTGTGGCGAAAATTGGCGAGCGGTCTCTCAATTTTCTTCGTACCGTTACCCATAAAATATACTTGTAAAAATTTATACTGTTCGTTTTCAGCTGGAAAAAGTGAACCTATTCTATGATAAATTTGCCTTGCACCGTAAATGTAGCGAAAATCCGGCATTATTATTTCCCAGTCAACTCGAACGTCATTTGAAAGCATAGGTTATTTCGGATCCTGTTTAAAAGCGCCGTGACTCATTAGCATCATATAAAGAGTTTTCAAAGGTTCTTCTGGTTCCCCAAGTGGACACTTTGCCATTGGAACAACACATGCCTGCGGTCTCATCTTTCCATTTAAAAGCGCTGCAAAATCGACACGCCTTGTCCATCAGTCCGATAACAACTAACCTGTGATTTTATAATCAATCAACGGATCATAATTGAATGTTGCGTCATTAAAACCGACCAATTGTTTCTTTGAAAATTTTGTCGACGTTCAGCTGGAGCTGTGCATTTGCATCTCTTCGCGCCGGTGTCTGTTCTGGTGTTTCAGATGCCCTTATAGTAGATTGACGTTCAGCTTGCTCAATGAGTCTGTGAGTATCATCAGGTGTTTCCGCGGCTCTTAAGGCGGCCTGAAGTTCCGCTGTTCGAATAGCCTTTGCTGACTTTGAGCAGGTGTTTCAGTAGCTCTTAAAGTAGATTGACGCTCTGCCTGTTCAAGACGCCTTTCCTGACTTTGAGCAGGTGTTTCAGTAGCTCTTAAAGTAGCTTGACGCTCTGCCTGTTCAAGACGCTTTGCTGACTTTGAGCAGGTGTTTCAGTAGCTCTTAAAGTAGCTTGACGCTATGCCTGTTCAAGACGCCTTTGCTGACTTTGAGAAGGTGTTTCAGAAGCTCTAAAGTAGCTTGACGCTCTGCCTGTTCAAGACGCCTTTCCTGACTTTGAGAGGTGTTTCAGGCTCTTAAAGCAGCCTGACGCTCTGTCTGTTCAAGACGCCTTTGCTGACGTTGAGAAGGTGTCTCAGATGCTCTAAAGCAGCCTGACGCTCCGCTTGCCTTCTCAGTTCAGCATCTTCCAAAATTCTAGCGATCAGCTTATCTTGGCTTGAGAAGATACCCTGAAGGCTGGACTTACGTTTGCGAGGCATTGAGTAGAAAAACCTATTTATAAAAACGTTAAAATACGTAAAAGGAATTAAATTTCGTTTTAAATATTTTTTAAACATATCAAAATATCTAAAAGGAATAAATATTCCTTTTAAATATTTTTAAAATCAAAACAACAAAACCAATTCAAGACACAACACGAATCCGAAAATGATAGCCAAAAAATCAGATCAACAAACCAAATCACAAAACAAATCGCAGAAAACCGAAATCGAAAGCAGTAGTCAATATAAATATAACCAACGAAAAAAGTAAGTGTATGGGTACCATACACTATCTATACTATTAATATTCCTTTGAAATATTGTTAAACAACCTAAAACAACGAAACCAATTCACGATTCTAAATAAACAAAATCCAAAATCATTTTATATGGATCTCATAATAAGGAATACCAACCAAATCAACAAAACCGATCCAAGAAAATACACAAATCCGAAAATGAAAGCCAATATAAATCCATTCAACCTAACCAAATCACAAAGCAAATAACAAACAACCGAAATCGAAAGCAGGATGTCGAATAAGCTACGAAATAGAAACAATTTAAGCGTATAGGTACCGTATGCACTATAAATTGACGCGCGGCTCAACGGCGGGAGAAATACATGTCAGTAAACATTTCGTTACCGCGTTTTAAAACCTAGTAACGACATCTAGCGGAATCAATTTAAACTATGTACGTTAGTTATAGAACTCTCAAAAATATTTTTTCTTATAATTTTGCACAAATTTTCTTATTGTAATACCGATTCATTCATAACCACATATAAGAACAGTATTCATTTCCGTTCAATAAATATTACTAAGGCTTATTAATAAGGCTTACTAAGAACTGTTTCTACCATTGTTAAGTAATTGTTAAGGGTGAAAGCGTGACAGGTGGTGATAGTATTTCTGATCCATACTTATAATCACGCCTGTAACCCTTGCGGGGTAGGCAGAGCATCCACGGATTACTTAATATCGTCTGCGAGGTATCGCCTATTCTGTGAATTACGATGCACCAAAACGTTTGAAAAAATCAGCTGGTGAATTTTATGTTTTTATCGCTCTCTTCGGTCCTGCGTGGAAAAATACAGATCCATACATTTTTATCTTAATTTTGGTAAAGGACATAATAATCAGATATTCTGACCTTCTGTGTTCGTCCATCGTACCGTCGTCCGTCTTGTAGAATCACGGTGGCGCCACCTAGCTGAATTTAATTTTGCAACATATTCGATTTTCCCACGGGAATGATATGTTTTCCGCTGAAAAAGTAACCTATGTCACTCTACAGCCACCGAACTATCCCCATACAAATAATCATGCCATGCCGACGCTCTGTTGCGACGTGAAAGAAGGACAAACTTGCAACATATTCGATTTTCCCACGGGAATGATATGTTTTCCGCTGAAAAAGTAGCCTATGTCACTCTACAGCCACCGAACTTACATCATGCCACATGCCGACGCTCTGTTGCGACGTGAAAGAAGGACAAACAAACAAACAAACACACTTTCGCATTTATAATATTACTAGTATGGATGAATATCTGGGGTTTGGTTTATTTATTTTACACGCAACCAATCATTATCAGCAACAAAACAGCTCACTGCACCATACATTCAGTATAAGTAATACAGTTCGACCAACCGTAATATGTTCGCCGTCACAAACACACACCGGCGTAAAATAAAGGACGCAATTACATAATAACACAGTAAGCAAACCAATAACGCGACCCATCTCAATGTAACACAGGGCAGCCTCTCAGCAACATGATCCTCCTTGGCTACACTAGTAGAATGCCCCAACAGGCATAACGACAGTGAGACTAGAATTACAGACTGATCCTCTTAGTCGCCTGCGCGACACTTTATATTGCTAGAACAAGTGGGGATTACAGTTCTACCCTCATTTGTCCTTATATTTTACCCTCATTCCTATTAATATATCATCCGTGGGTGTCGTGAGGGGCGACAGAAGCATTAAAAATTGGCAGCAGCATCTTCCTTTGTCAACTCAAAATTATAAAACTGCGGTTGCCAACCCGCCTGCAAGCGTGAACTTTGGCAAAATTCCCCTATGAGGCAATCTATTGGGAGGCCTATGTTCAGCAGTAGACTTTATAAATTGTAATGGAAATTTAGTTTGTTCGCTGCTTCTTCGCTTGGCTCCAAATCTTTAAAATGGTACACGGCTCAAATTAGTTGTTTCTTAAAAGAACGTGGTAGACACAGATATTGCCATCGGTTATGATATTGAAGCGGAGGTGTTTCATCCCACGAATTCGTTTAAAACGTAACACTTACAACTTTGTAATGACAATTAACAACGAGACTTGCAAGAGCGGATCTAAAGATTGGAGGGGGTCAGAGACGGTCGCGTTACTCTAAAGTTTGGAGGGGCTCAGAGTTTTATCGCATTGACATTGACGTCTAGTGGCGGTAAAGAATATCCACTACCCCATATCTTCCCGTGGGTGTCGTAAGAGGCGACAGTGGGAAACAGACAGGAGATGGGCAGCAGCATCTTCCTGATAACAGCAAGATTACAATAAAAAACTGCAGTTGCCAACCTGCTCGCCAAGCGTGGCAATTATGGCAAATATCCCCTATGAAATGAAAGTTACGAAGGACGGCCCCTGATCCGGCGGCCCCGCTATTCTTGGCTACGGTGGCGACCATAGCGGCGGGGCGGGGTGATAAGAATCTCCAGTGGAGGTTCGGTTGCCACCTAAGACGACTCGACCTGGCAACATACAACGCACGCACCCTGAGGACTGACGAGAAGATCCTGGAGCTGGAATTAGAGATAGACAATTTACGCTGGCATATTATAGGATTATCCGAGGTCCGAGGGGGACGGTAATCCTCGAATCCGGCAACTTGTTCTATCACCGGGAGGCGACCATCTGTCCCAAGGAGGTGGATTTATCGTCCACAGTCTCTCGTTAACAACGTTGTAGATTAGAGTGTGTCAACGAGGGTTGCGTACCTTATACTCAGAATCACCAAACGGTATTCGTTGAAGGTCATACAGGTTTACGCACCAACCTCGGCACATCCCGATGAAGGTGGAGGAAATATGAGGATATCTCTAAAGCCATGCATTCGTCCAAAACCCACTACACGGTGTTAATGGAACTTCAACGCAAAACTAGGCACAAGAGGAACGGTGAGCTGAAAAGAAATGGAATAGGGCAACAGGAAACTAAGGGCCAGCAGCTGGCCGACTTCATGGAGAAGATGGACTCTTTATGATGAACTCTTTCTTCCAGAAGCGACCTCACAGGAAGTGGACCTGGTCGAGCCTCGACTAGGTCCACTTTCTGTGGACCTAGTCGACTCGACCAGGTCCACAGGAAAAATGAGGCAACTGTTCAGTGATGTCTCAGTGATCGCGAGGGAAAACTGGTAGCGATCACCGAATGGTTGAGGCACACTGAACCTAAATTAAGTTGGAGGTCACGTCTAATGAAGTCAACGCTCCGTTCCCTCGTACTCTAATCCAAGTCCCGAAACCTTTAAGCTCGAGCTACAAAACCGTTTTCAGTGCCTAGAAGATTGCAATGCAGTGGACGATATGAATGACAAGCTCGTGGAAACTGTCCATGCGGTCGGGCTAAGTTTGCAAGACCCGCTGCAGAAGAACACAACTCTCCGATCACACTCTTAATCTCTTGGCTGTTAGACGGGAAATAAGCTGCAGTCTTCAGTAGATTTGACAGCATACAGACAGATCTCAAATGAATGCGCGAGACTTACGCAAATTCAATACAGCTTGTATTGAAGAAGCGATGGAGCAGAACCAAGGCTCAAAGTCTGCCAGAAAACAACTTTCAAAGTTGAAGACCGAGTGTGGCAGCATCGTTTCCGGGACACCTGAAATTTGAGTGAGATTGTGAGGTTCTATGGGCAGCTGTACATTGTTGGAGCCACGCAAGTGTGAGTAACGATCAAGCAAGTCTTATTCGACACTATTGCGATGATATCCCGGACGTCGTGTCGTGACGTAAACCAATTACATATCTTGTGATGAAATATTTTTATTTTTTTACTTATTTCCACTGTTTGAAAATGAACATTTTCTTAGAGTGCTGATAATTGGTGACTTCACCTATATTCTATTAATATTAGTGCGCCTCTGGTGTACAGGAAATTAAATAAAACGCTGATATTTACGTAGTAATAATTAATACTGACAAAACATACAGGTTAAACGTACTGTACAGTTGAACGCCATCTCACGCTAATATGGCGTCGAAGGAAAATACACTTTTTATAGAATAAGGGTGACAAACGAGCACACAGTCCACCTGAGGGTAAGGGATGCTGAGGCCCAAGACATCTACATTTATCCTCGATTAAGAATCACAATGTAGATGTTGTCACCCTGAACCATAGATAAATAAATATGTAGCTGAAGACTAAGATGGATCGATACATTTACAATTTAATGTTGGTGTTGCCAGCATATTTTACTATGTACAAAATAAATATGCGATACAATTTTGATGAAGTGGTATATCGAAGACGAGTCATACATCTGTCGCTTCACGTTGTATAATGTTGCTATTTTTAATATTAACTAAATATTATAATTACTTTATATGCTGTTTAACATACATTCGAAATCGTCTGGCTAAAATAATATGTTGCATCGCTGTCGTACCACTCCTCAAATCACTGCAAAAGTGAAAATAAACACAAGCACATCAAAATAAAATTATTTAACAGTATAAAATAAAATATATTTTAAAAGGATACTAAAAAAACTCTTACGGACAATTTCTACACACCATACCATGTACAACATGATATTATTTCTAAATACATGAAAAGCAATTCTGTCTTTTCTGATTTCAAATATTGAACCTGTAACTACACTACTGTTTGCTAGTGTCCGACCGAAGTTCAGTTTTGATGCAAGCCGAATATTCAACTTTTGCTATAGAAGCCAAGGCTGAAAGTCTTTCGAACGTTTACATAATAACAAAGTACTGTTTGTCATAGCGTTATAGTCTATTTTTTTATAAAGATTAAATATTATATTCGTTAAGAAACAAGTACCCAGTTTTGTGATATTATCGCGCAAAATCACTCGTAGCTGCCACAGAGCTTTTCCTTCCCCTCGATTGTCGGCCAATATTGTAGACTCATTGCAATTACAGCTAACTGATCCTATGGACTATATTGATAGCTCTGGATCTACCGTGGGCATCCTCATTACGGTTTATTCCACGCAGGCATTCTAGACATTATATATTATCATTTAGCCCCTAAGCTGCAAGGGTAGTTAGTCAAAGGGCTTAGCTCTCGGCGTAATTTTCGCAGTACGCGAGCAAGCCGGGATCAATTCTCGCCGGCACATATGAAATTGTTCATTATAATTTTAAATGCTAACCTGCTGGGTGGTGAAGAAAAACATTGTGAGGAAACCTGCATGTCTGGGGTGTATAAAATCCGCCAACACGCATTGGACTTATATTTATCATCACCAATATCATCATCATCATCATTATCTGTTCCGAACTTAACTTTCAGGTTGCGTTTTCTAATAGTTAAGGGTACGGACCACGAACTCCGACCATTCGACTACTGTCGCAAACCACTCGTTAGGAGTACAAGCATTTTAAAAAAGCTATGAGTGAATGACGGGAAAATAATAAGGAATGTTAATAACATTTACTTGAAGAAATATTGTATTAGAATAAACGAATCATTCATTAAAGTAATTTAAATTTAATTTTTAGAATCAGGGTGACAAACGAGCACACAGTCCACCTGATGGTAAGTGGATTACTGTGGCCCATTGAAATCTACATTTATCCTCGATTCAGATTCAAAATGTAGATACGTTTTCACCCCTGTGGACTAAGTTCCAATGCTTCATTTCCAGTAAAAACGGTCTCTGGTTCTCCACACTCACCATACGAAACAGCAGCATTAAGCTGCTATTCTATGAATGCATGGTCCTTCCTTGGTCAAGCCAAAGCATTCGTGCTACAACTATACAGGGTTACAAGAAAAATCGTGCTAGATCCGTTAAGGGCGTAGAGTACCCATCATTTCTGACTTATTTCACTACTAGCTGTTACCCGCGGCTTCGCCCGCATGGTCACTGGGAAATGAACTATCCATTGCTTTTTGAATTGAAAGAAAACTGAGTTTTATAAATTTGTCAGAGATGCAGCCATTAAAACTGAGCAAAATTGATTCGTCAGCCTATTTAAATGTTTTGAAACGCAGCGTATAGGCAAAATAGCCTGTTTATTCAAATGGAATGGGATATTTTTTAATTAGGAAACTGAGCATAATTATCCGTCACGGATGCAGACTTTGAAAAGAGCTAGAATTGATTCGTCAGAGATGCAGTTTTCTGAATTGAAGAAACTGAGCCATAAAGATCCGTCAGAGATGCAGCCTTTTGAGTTGAAAACTGAGCTTAATAGGTCCGTCAAAGGTGCAGCATTTTGAATTGAAAAAACTGAGCTAAATAGGAAATTTTGAATTGAAAGGGAAGATCTGTAGAATTCTGATTAATTGATTGTGGAGAATTTTGGAAAAAAACTAACTGAACACTATTTTAAGACGCTACTGTACACAATGTTATATGTTTTTCAGGGGAATGAATGTGGAGATTCTGGGCATTTGACACGCAGAACATGCTACATACAGCTGATCATGAGAGAAGCACGGTTTTTCTAAGTTGACCCCGCTACCTGTAACGTTTGCCGCGCTTTATTAATTGTCATTGCAAAACTGAGCTTAATAGGGAACAACCTTTTGAATTGAAAAGGAAGATCTGTGGAGATCATAGGGATCCGTGGTATAATAACATTTTCACCTTTTCCTACGCCTGTCAAAATTGTAGCACCGATTATGTTCCGTCCAAGATTTCTGCTTGTCCGTTACATAACCGAGGCATCTAAATTTCGCATTAGCATGACTGGGACGCCTAATTTTAATTGAAGCTTATGGGCACACCTGACAACTCTAGAAGATTTAGAAACTCTAAGGGATATGAAGTGCTCTGTTCTGTGTCCATAACTGTGTCTACTGACAAATACTCTGATATTTCTCCTGCTACTTCCTTAATATATCTGAATTTATTTTGTTAACGCTCTCATTTTTGGTGCAAGAATCGCCCTTTCACATAACCATTTGTCTTCATGCATGTTGTTCGTTAAATCTGAATAAACGCTCGCAATTAATTCGGAATGACTCTGTACTAAATTACAAAATCTCGTCAATTTTGCCCTCAGCATCCGTTTCCAACCGCCCATCGCCAATTTTAATAGTGTGTCAGCATAGTTTCCAGCATTGATATCATTATACAAATGCACTCTCATATTCGTAGTTAAACTGAATTTTGTCACCTTGTTCCATAAAATAGACGACTTGAGGCATGCTTTAATTTCATCTGCAGGTGTGCCTTTTTGAATGACAGGTAAAGTTTGGATCAATAAAACCACCATTCCTCCCATTACATCGGTATTGCTGCGCAAATCCTGGAGCGTTCGATTTAGTGCTTCTACAGCTTTTGCGACATTGTACTTTCGTCACACTAAAAGTTTGCATTGTCGTAGCATTATACCTCGTGCACTATTTTTGCTAAAGTTGCAGATCGGCGATTCTTCCTGGGCTAGATTTAGGGAGTTTTAAAACAGAATGTGCAGTGCGGCCCCAGCAGCGTGCGGCTATGGAGGCTACGGCCACAGCAATGTTTTATCTTTTCGTACTTGCGCTAATAATAAATTTAAAAAATCTTCCAGTTCCTCCAGGGGCATCTAAAAGAAAAGTGCACCATTTCCAGATTCAATTTGTCCTAATACTCTGTCAAAAACTCGTTTTGTTCGGGAAGCAAGCAGGGTACAAATTCGGCTACTTGCTACAAAGCTAGTATATCGTAGTTTGTTTCACGTATAATTTCATCACTTAGTTCATTTTCGGTTGTTCGCTGAGGCTTATCATTCCAAGGCGCTTAATTTTTGCCTATTGCCATTACTTTATCTTCAATTTTCCAAGTGCTTCATTATAAATGTGTTCATTGTATGTCATGTTCGCGTGTGTCTGCTGTAACCTAAAATATCTTCCTGCTCTATATTTGTCCCACAATTTATGTGCATTAGATAGCCCGCAAGATGATATGAGAGTTGCATAAAGATCCCTAATTTTGGCTGGTGACTGGCACTGCACAGCTTCCTCCATGGTTTCATCCCAGTGATTATCGTTTTCTAAAGATGCAGAGCTTCATGCTTCTCTATTAGTTGCGCATTCCTGACCGTTGACAGTTTTAAGGTCTTTATATCCTGTAGAACCCCGAACATGGTGCAGCAGCAATCGTAAACAGAAACATTCAAAATTAGTTACATGGACGGTATACACGACCAAGGGCATCTGATGACTTTACACGGGCCAATTTGCAACAGGCGCGCCTTGAATACAGCGTTTCCTCCTTCCTAGATGTGTTCCAAGTATAATAGCGGGGACTTCAGAATATAACAACGTTTTGCAAAGGGTCGGTTTGACAAAGTTGAAAGAAGGCTGTTAGTGTAGTTTTGGCGGTGATGCAATTCTTTCTTGGAAATTTCTTTCGGTGAAATATACACGCTCTCCATTTCTAAGTACAGCAAGGTGAGTAACTGTTGGGTGCCTTTCGTGTAAAGGGAAGCCAAGGAGACGCCACGCTGCTTCGTTACTGCTGACACCCTGGAAGGTCTGTACTTCATTAACAGGATTTGCCTCACCTTCACTCCTGAGATTAAATATTGCTTGGTCGCTTCCTTTATTTATGTACTTACAGATATACTTGATTGCGCGGACAGAGCTACATGCTACATTAATGTGGGCATTAAACATTTTACATAGAATGGGCGAATACGGGACAATCCAGCTGTTATCTAAGGTTTCAACGCTCCAGAGCGAGATTTGATTGTAACTTTCCTGCCACCATCTTCAGGAGCTCTGCGTCTGTATAAAGGGTAGCCATTGTCATTGTGCACTGTTTCTTTTAATAGCTGTTTAGGAATTTCTTTGTACATTTTCTTCTTTCATACATGGCGATATTGAATTTCGTGCTCCATGGACCGTGAATCATATTTCGGACGATGGTATCATACAATTCTTTATCTTGCTCAGGATCCGGAATCTCGGCTTATTATGTCGTCTGTTTGGCTGGGCCAACCTCTCTTTAAGCCATATTAGAATGTGGGCATGCGGTAATCCTCTTTTGCCATTCAATTGAATACATGAAGCACCTCTCAAAATTTTCCTTTGTTAATTATACATTAAATTTTGTACTTAATCTAAATACTCTAGCAACTAAATCGTGTCTGTCAGTACTTTTGGCCCGGTTAGCTCCTCAGTTATTTCTTTCCATGTGGATTGCAAGTAAAGTAACAAAAAGATCAGGTCTTCCGTAAGTTCGTACATAGGCGAATGCGTCTTGTGTGTACTCATGTGGTAGAGGGACTGTTAACGAATGATGAGGCAGAATTACCATTTACCTAAATCTCTGGGGTTTACATTGGCGTCGCTAAAACTGCATCTTGTAAATGTATACATGTCTACCAAAATTGATGAAATAATTGTCTACACCGGGCTAAGAGGTTAAAATTATTTTCTCGTCATATGATACGCATAAAATCCATACATGATACTTTTCTGTTCAGAGTAGGCTCCTTTGTGGGTTAATGAGTGGAATTTGAAAATGATAACCCTCTTGTCCTTTGCAATAAATCAATGGGTATTGCAGAGCGTCATAAAACTTGTGTGTATCGACTACTCGTTGCAACGTATCATCACGTGCTCGCAAGATAATGTCTCGTGAAGAAAATGATCACCACTAATTACGGCTGCTATTTCGTTTATCAAAGGTGCATTGTAGCGCCTTTCATGCTCTCCTCGAGGGTCCGATCTGCGTGAATGACGACTTTATAATTCTCTTCAGGTAGGTTTTCTAAAGCAGTTTTAAATGTTTTGACTAAAATGTTACGTTCATGCAAGAATCTTTGAATTTTGAACACTGTGTCTCTCAACTCCTGGATAAATTGGCGACGGTCTACCTCAATTTCTTCGTACATTACCATAAAATATACTTGTAAAATTTATGCTGTTCGTTTCAGCTGGAAAAAGTGAACCTATTCTATGATAAATTTGCCTTACCGTAAATGTGGCGAAAATCCGCATTATTATTTCCCGTCAACTCGAAGGACGTCATTTGAAAGCATGAGTTATATTTCCGGATCCTGTTTAAAAGCGCCGTGACTCATTAGCATCATATAAAAGAGTTTTCAAAGGTTCTGGTTTCCCAAGTAACGGAAGAGACACTTTGCCATTGGAACAGCACATGCCTGCGGTCTCATCTTTCCATTTTAAAGCGCTGCAAAATCGACACGCCTTGTCCATCAGTCCGATAACAACTAACCTGTGATTTTATAATCAATCAACGGATCATAATTGAATGCTGCGTCATTAAAAACCGACCAATTGTTTCTTTGAAAATTTTGTCGACGTTCAGCTTGGAGCTGTGCATTTGCATCTCTTCGCGCCGGTGTCTGTTCTGGTGTTTCAGATGCCCTTATAGTGGATTGACGTTCAGCTTGCTCAATGAGTCTGTGTTGAGTTTCATCAGGTGTTTCCGCGGCTCTTAAGGCGGCCTGACGTTCCGCTTGTTCGAATAGCCTTTGCTGACTTTGAGCAGGTGTTTCAGTAGCTCTTAAAGTAGATTGACGCTCTGCCTGTTCAAGACGCCTTTCCTGACTTTGATCAGGTGTTTCAGTTCTAAAGTAGCTTGACGCTCCGCCTGTTCAAGACGCTTTGCTGACTTTGAGCAGGTGGTAGCTCTTAAAGTAGCTTGACTCTATGCCTGTTCAAGACGCCTTTCCTGACTTTGAGGTGTTTGGAGCTCTTAAAAGCAGCCTGACGCTCTGTCTGTTCAATACGCCTTTGCTGACGTTGAGAAGGTGTCTCAGATGCTCAAAAGCAGCCTGACGCTCTGCTTGTTCTTGCCTTCTCAGTTCAGCATCTTCTAAAGATTATCTTTTCGCTTGCCTTTGAAATACCTTGAAAGGCTGGACTTACGTTTGCGAGGCATTATGAAGTGAAAAAAACCTATTTATAAAAACGTTAAAATACGTAAAGGAATTAAATTTCGTTTTAAATATTTTTTTTAAAGCAAATCAAAATATCTAAAAGGAATAAATATTCCTTTTAAATATTTTAAAATCAAAACAACAAAACCAATTCAAGACACACACGAATCCGAAAATGATAGCCAAAAAATCGAATCAACAAACCAAATCACAAAACAAATCGCAGAAAACCGAAATCAAAGCAGTAGTCAATATAAATATAACCAACGAAAAAAGTAAGTGTATAGGTACCGTATACACTATCTATACTAATATTCCTTTGAAATATTGTTAAACAACCTAAAACAACGAAAACCAATTCACGATTCTAAATAAACAAAATCCAAAATCATTTTATATGGATCTCATAATAAAGGAATACCAACCAAATCAACAAAACCGATCCAAGATAAAATCCACAAAGCCAATATAAATCCATTCAACCTTAACCAAATCACAAAGCAAATAACAAACAACCGAAATCAAAGCAGGTAGTCGAATAAGCTACGAAATAAAACAATTTAAGCGTATAGGTACCGTATACTATAAGTTGACGCGCGCTCAACGGCGGGAGTTAAGTATGTCATAAACATTTCGTTACCGCGTTTAAAACCTAGTAACGACATCTAGAATCAATTTAAACTATGTATACGTTGGTTATAGAACTCTCAAAAACTTTTCTTATAATTTTGCACAATTTTTCTTATTGTAATACCGATTCATTCATAACCACATATAAGGACAGTATTCATTTCCGTTCAATAAATATTACTAAGGCTTATTAATAAGGCTTACTAAGAACTGTTTCTACCATTGTTAAGTAATAGTTAAGGGTGAAAGCGTGACAGGTGGTGATAGTATTTCTGATCCATACTTAATCACGCCTGTAACCCTTGCAGAAGAGCATCAACGGATTACTAATATCGTCTGCGAGGTTATCGCCTCTTCTGTGAATTACGATGCACCAAAACGTTTGAAGAAAATCAGCTGGTGAATTTATGTTTTTATCGCTCTCTTCGGTTCTGCGTGGAAAAATACAGATCCATACATTTTTATCTTAATTTTGGTAAAGACATAATAATCCAGATATTCTGACCTGTGTTCGTCCATCGTACCGTCGTCCGTCTTGTAGAATCACGGTGGCGCCACCTAGCTGAATTTAATTGGAACATATTCGATTTTCCAACAGGGAATGATGTTTTCCGCTGAAAAAGTAGCCTATGTCACTCTACAGCCACCGAACTATTCCATACAAATAATCATGCCATGCCGACGCTCTGTTGCGAAGTGAAGAAGGACAAACTTGTGCAACATATTCGATTTTCCATGGGAATGAGATGTTTTCCACGGAAAAAAGTAGCCTATATCTACAGCCACTGAACTATCCCCATAAAAATCATTGCCATGCCGACGCTCTGTTGCGACGTGAGAGAAGGACAAACTTATTACAACGTTTTCCAGGAATGAGATGTTTTCCATGGAAAAAAGTAGCCTATGTCTCACAGCCACCATTCATCATACAAAAAATCATGCCATGCCGGCTCATTGCGACGTGAAAGAAGGACAAACAAACAAACAAACACACTTTCGCATTTATATTGGTATGGAAGTATGGATGAAACACCCTATCTAAACTTAACCCCTTTCAGATATTCGACTTTTAATTTTTATTGAAATTGCCGATTTTTGAAGCTACTACATTTATTTTTGTTTATTTTGTATCTGTATTTATTATTGCATTTTTACATGTGTAATAAGATGCTTTAGGACGTCAATTATTAAAATAGTGCATAATTAATTGAATAGACCATGCAGACAAGTGAAAATAAAGAAATAAAAAATTATTAGAAACTTTATTTTTCTCTAAGGATATCTAAAATAATATTATGGCAATTGTTCGGCAGATGTTTTTAAATATCTACGTTTCATCAGCTATCTAACGGTATAACAATCTAGGGTTTGTATTACATTTCGTGGAAAAAAGTAGTTAGGGACGCTCAGGTAGCAGTTAACGGTCCGCGCCTATTGTCCTTCAGTTAAGACGCACCAAGCGAGCGGACAAGTGACGATTTGTAGGTGCGAATGAAGAAAAAATGTGTAAAGACCGGTTAGGGCTGGGGATAACAGAAATTATTGTTTGGTTGTCAGTTTGCTTTTGTGCTTCGTACATAGTAGATGCGATATCGTTTTGCTCTTTCTCGACTTGTGTAATTCTGGACTATTTCTTCTGATTTGTGACTACTGTGTTATAAGGACTCTGATTTGTACCTGTGATGGAAGTGTTGAAGATGACGTCCTACACCTGAGGTATGCTGATATGCTTATTGTTACGGATACTGCGATTGTGTGTCTGCGCAAGCTCACAACGAATACATAACTCAAATGCATTGAAAAACTTTAGTTTCATAGGCGACAGTGGAGAGAAAATTTATACTTAGCCCAAAAGTAAAACAAAACAATAGTTAAGCATGAAATGTCATTTATTAAAGGTTTTCGAAGGAAACATATATACATACAAAAACTAAAATAAATATATATTGAATTATCTAATTAAATGCAATCATTATACTACATACTATATTATATTTAATGGCTAGTGTGGAAAGTATGTATACCAACAAACATAAATGCCCAAAACATAAATAATTTTAACTAAACTTATGATCATATTATAAATTATTTTAGTGTTCAACGCGACTACATACCTCCTGTAGCGAAATTCGAAGAAGCAAACAGAAACAAAACAAAACGACGTAGCTTGCAAGGCAATAACGGGAAAAGTACTTTAATTTGTTATTACTTAGGTTGATTTTACACTAAATGTTTAATATATGTCTTTCATTTCAAGTGACAGGAGTAATGCATTGATTTATTCCTTTTTGTAACTAATGATCGTAAGATTTGTGACTTTATTACTAGATGCCATGGTTGCAATGGGTTGAAAATAAAACTGTTTTAATTTTTGTCTCAGTTCTTTAGTAAACAAATGTAGCTATATAAGTGTACATTCACGCGGACAGCATTTAGCTATGATTTTGTATGTGACCCGTCATCTAGTTGGTATTGTTGATCGAAGGTAATGAGAGTACAATGATTTTAAACATAGGTTGTTTAGACTGCAGCTATAGCTTGAACTTGAAGCTCACAAATGTTCAACTTTATTGGCACAAAAACTCCGCTATAAATGATTTGAGGTGCCCACATTTATCTTTTATATAAAATTGGTGACAAACAAACTTACAGTCCGCCTGATGGTAGAAGTGACTGCAATTCATGGACACCTCAGCCAACTACAAACAAGGAAGGCTACAGATGCGTAGTCACCTCTGAGGACTAAGACGGATGCCTGTAATTATACTACAGGTACTGCTTTTTGGCGGCAATCTATCTAGCATCTATCGAATTTGAAAAAATAAGCTTAAGTAATCCTTTCTAGTATAGTACTAGTTTAAAAGTTTAAATGTACAAACGTTTTAATATCTCTAGTCACTTGAATTCTTAACATCTTTCATTATCTACGATTTTTCTACAATCTATTATACTACACATAATATTTTGGTTTTGTGCTTACAATAATAATATTGTAATAATAATATAGTAGTTTTGTAACATTCTTCATAGCTTCATGATGATTACTTATGTGGCTAACAGTTACACGTATCGTTTTGGAACTATATGTGTAAATAAAAAATACATACTATATAATGCCCCTAAATCATTCCTCAAATTGAAATAACTTTACATTATTAAACATACAAAAATTTAATAAAAGCCTAGCAAGTTTTACCGATCAATTCAAAATAAAATACATTAATGAAAAATTAAATCATTCCCTCACATTTTACTGTCAGACCATGAACGTATTTTTATCAAACATGAACGCTGCCATTAGTTTTTTGATAGTTGGCAGTACTGGCAGTTCATAAATATGGCGAACAGTATTGTTCTTGATACGGCAATTGCCGTATATTACGGCATTCATGTATCTTAGGCAACAAAAATATGGTATACGGCAGCTTTTTGATTACCGTATTAAAATATACGATAATGGATTAAAGTAAACAAAAAAAATCGTATAATGGAACGCACCAACTTGTGAACCATAGATCACTAAGTACTTTTACCACAGATTAAGTAGAAGCGCCACGATCAGAAACGTCAAACGTTAACAGTATTCAACTAGATGCAACCTTATCTCTGAGAAATGTCTAAAATCTTTGGTTCCTCATTCTAGTAGGTTCTTCACCTTTACTCAGGTAGGTTCTAGGATATGGGGAATCCCGGAATAATATTGCATACTGTACCTATTGTGGTTCTGTCATTTAATACTTTGTTTTGCTTTATGTACGATCTATCAGTGAAGCTATTTACGAATATTTTTTAAGTTTTAATTGAAAATGAGTGATAATAGGTTTGACAATGACGACGGGCCACCTACGCCGAAAAAAAGGTAAAAATTAAACACAAAATACAGAAATACAGAAAGCAGTGGTAAATTAATGAAACGTTTTAAATTGGATTCTTAACGTTTCATCACTCAATGATCCCTGTCAATATTGACCCTACAAGGCAAAATGTACAATGTGCGATGTCAAACTTTCTTGCGAAATTAAAACGTCCATGTTTCAAACGCCCAACACGTAAGAAAAGCATCAGCGAGCTCTTCTACAAGAGCGTTAGCACTTATTTGAATCGACAAATCGATCACAATAGGAAAGTAATGGAAGCCGAAATAAAATTAGTGCATTCGTCGCAGAGCACAACATTTATGGCTATGGATCATTTATCGGAGTTGCTAAAATCTTGTTTACCAGACTCCAGAATTGCTTTCAGTTGCCATAAACTAAAAAAATGCACATCTATGGTAAAATGTTATTGGTGATTTCACCAACTATCCATACAAATAATCATGCCATGCCGACTCTGCGACGTGAAAGAAGAACAACTTTAACATATTCAATTTTCCCACGAGATGAGATGTTTCCGCGAAAAAGTAGCCTATGTCACTCTACAGCCAACGAACTATCTCCATACAAAAAATCATGCCATGCCGACGCTCTGTTGCGACGTGAAAGAAGGACAAACAAACAAACAAACACACTTTCGCATTTATAATATTAGTATGGAAGTATGGATGAAACACCCTACCTTAAACTTAACCCTTTTCGAGATATTCGACTTTTAATTTTTTTATTGAAAATTGCCGATTTTTAGGCTACTACATTTATTTTTGTTTATTTTGTGTATCTTATTATTATTATGCATTTTACATGTAATAAGATGCTTTAGGACGTCAATTATTAAAATAGTGCATAAGTTAATTGAATAGACCGTGTGAACAAGTGAAGTAAAGAAATAAAAAAATTATTAGAAACTTTATTTTCTCTAAAGGATATCTAAAAATAATATTATGGCAATTGTTCGGCAGATGTTTTTAAATATCTACGTTTCATCAACTATCTAACGAGGTATAACAATCTAGGGTTTGTATTACATTTCGTGGAAAAAAAGTAGTTGGAACGCTCAGGTAGCAGTTCTAACGGTCCCGCGCCTATTGTCCTTCAAGTTAAGACGCACAAGCGAGGCGAGGACAAGTGACAATTATGTAGGTGAATGAGAAAAATGTGTAGAGACCGGTTAGGGCTGGGAATACAACAGGGGTATTGTTTGGTTGTCAGGTTGCTTTTGTGCTTCGTACATAGTAGATGCGATATCGTTTTGCCCTTTTTCTCGACTTGGCTGTGATTCTGGACTATTTCTTCTGATTTGTGACTACTGTGCTTGTTAACCGGACTCTGATCTGTACCTGTGATACGGAAGTGTTGAAGACGTCCTACACACCTGAGGAATATGCTGATATGCTTATTTGTTACGGATACTGCGATTGTGTGTCTGCGCAAGCTCGCAACGAATACATAACTCGCTACCCCGGTCGTCGAGTGCCGGATGTGGCCGTTTTGACAGAGTTTATCGACTTCGAAACTGGCTCTGCTGAGACGAAATACAGACATGGGAAGACCACGAATTGACGACGAAGAACAGGACAATGAGATAGTGCAACACTTTCGAGCGGATCCCTACTTCCACAATATTGTTGCCCGTGATCTGGGACTTTCGCAATGGAGTGTGGTTTACAGTGCATACTGCTGGCTATACCCGTACCATTACACGCCGTTACACGTAATTGAAGGAGACCCGCGAGAAGATTGGACTTTTGCAGATTTATGCTAAATGCTGACGTAGAAGCCCAGATTTTCTAAGAAATATCTTGTGGACGGATGAGTCAAATTTGATAAAGATGGGCGTTGTGATCGGAAATAACTCACTATCACAACGCCTTACTGGGCCTAAAGAACTAAAGTCCCAATAAGAAAAGAATGAAGGTCCCAACGAAGATTCAGCGTGAATGTGTGGATGGGCATTATCTCCAATCATTTGATTGGACCACTCTCCCGGATAATTGGAAAGCTACGAAAATTTCCTGAGAGCAGACTTGAGTGATTTGCTGGATGATTTGCCATCAACCTGATCAGGACATGGTTCAACGATGGCTGCCTGCCCATTTCAGGAGGTGTCAGGGACTGGCTGGACACAAATTATCAAACAAATGGATAGGACGAGGTGGGCCGTTGCCATGCCAGTAAAGTCCGGACCTAACCCCCATGGATTTTCATGTGGGGGTGCATGAAAAGTCTTGTGTGCGAGCCGAATCCAGTTTCGTCTGTGGAAGACTTAAGAAAAGTTGTGGATGCAGCAATAAATGAGGACCACGTTGACCACTGGAGTAGTGAAGACTGGTCTCCTTCGAAAACCTTTAATAAATGACATTTCATGCTTAACTATTGTTTTATTTTACTTTTTGGGCTAGTATAAATTTTCTTCTCCACTGTCGCCTATGAAAATAAAGTTTTTCAATGCATTTGAGTTATGTATTCATTGCGAGCTTGCGCAGACACACAATCGCAGTATCCGTAACAAATAAGCATATCAGCATATTCCTCAGGTGTGTGGACGTCATCTTTAACACTTCCGTATCACAGGTACAAATCAGAGTCCGGTTAACAAACAGTAGTCACAAATCAGAAGAAATAGTCCAGAATTACAGCCAAGTCGAGAAAAAGAGCAAAACGATATCGCATCTACTATGCGAAGCACAAAAACAAACTGACAACAAACAATACCCATTGTATTCCCAGCCCTAACCGGTCTCTACATTTTCTTTCATTCCACTACATAAATCGTCACTGGTCTCGCTCGCTTGGTGCGTCTTAACTGAAGGACAATAGGCGCGGGACCGTTAGAACTGCTACCTGGAGCGTCCCAACTACTTTTCACGAAATGTAATACAAACCCTAGATTGTTATACCTTGTTAGATAGCTGATAAAACGTAGATATTTAAAAAAATATCTGCCGAACAATTGCCATAATATTATTTTTAGATATCCCTTAGAAAAATAAAGTTTCTAATATTTTTTGTTTCTTTACTTTCCTTGTCTGCTACGGTCTATTCAATTAACATGCTATTTTAATAATTGACGTCCTAAAGCATCTTAATACACATGTAAATGCAATAATAATAATAATAATAATAATAAGATACACAAATAAACAAAATGTAGTAGCCTAAAAATCGGATTTTCAATAAAAAATTAAAGTCGAATATCTCGAAGGTTAAGTTTAGGGTAGGGTGTTTCATAGTGAATATGTATATATATATATATATATATATATATATATATATATATATATATATATATATATATAATACATATACTACAAACATATATATAATACATATACTACAAACATATATACATACAAAAACTAAAATAAATATATATTGAATTATCTGATTAAATGCAATCTATACTACATACTATTATATTTAATGGCTAGTGTGGACGTATGTATACCAACAAACATAAATGCTCAAAACATAAATAATTTTAACTAAATTTATGATCATATTATAAATTATTTTTGTGTTCAACGTGACTCCATACCTCCTGTAGCAAAATTCGAAGAAGCAAACAGAAACGAAACAAAACGACGTAGCTTGCAAGGCAATAATGGGAAAAAGTACTTTAATTTGTTATTACTTAAGGTTGATTTCACACTAAATGTTAATTAACCTATGTCTTTTCATTTCCAAGTGACAGGAGTAATGCATTGATTTGTTCCTTTTTTGTAACTAATGATCGTAAGATTTGTGACTTTATTACTAGATGCCATAGTTGTAATTGGGTTGAACATAAAACTGTTTTAATTTTTTGTCTCAGTTCTTTAGTAAACAAATGTAGCTATATAAGTGTACATTCACGCGACAGCATTTAGCTATGATTTTGTATGTGACCCGTTATCTAGTTGGTATTGTTGATCGAAGGTAATGAGAGTACAATGATTTAAAACATAGGTTGTTTAGACTGCAGCTATAGCGAACTTGAAGCTCATAAATGTTCAACTTTATTGGCACAAAAACTCCGTTATAAATGATTTGAGGTGCCCATTTATCTTTTATATAAAATTGAAGTGACAAACAAACTTACAGTCCGCCTGATGGTAAGTGGCTTCTGCAATTCATGGACACCTGTAGCCAACTACAAACAAGGAAGGCTACAGATGCGTAGTCACCTCTGAGGACTAAGACGGAATGCCTGTAATTATACTACAGGTACTGCTTTTTGGCGGCAATCTATCTAGCATCTATCGAATTTGAAAAAATAAGCTTAAGTAATCCTTTCTAGTATAGTACTAGTTTAAAAGTTTAAATGTACAAACGTTTTAATATCTCTAGTCACTTGAATTCTTAACATCTTTCATTATCTGAATTTTTCTACAATCTATCATACTACATAATATTTTGGTTTTGTGCTAATAATTTGACTTGTAATAGTAATATAGTAGTTTTGTAACATTCTTCATAGCTTCGCATGATTACTTATGTGGCTAACAGTTACGTATCGTTTTGAGACATATGTAAATAAAAAAATACATACACTAGATAATGCCCCTAAAATAATTCCCTCCAAATTGAAATAACTTTACATTATTAAACATACAAAAAATTTAATAAAAGCCTTGCAAGTTTTACAGATCAATTCAAAATAAATACATTAATGAAAAATTAAATCATTCCCTCACATTTTACTGACAATCGAACCATGAACGTATTTTTAATCAAACATGAACGCTGCCATTAGTTTTTGATAGTTGGCAGTACTGGCAATTCATAAATATGGCGAACAGTATTGTTCTTGATACGGCAATTGCCGTATATTACGGCATTCATGTATCTTAGGCAACAAAAATATGGTATACGGCAGCTTTTTGATTACCGTATTAAAATATACGATAATGGATTAAAGTAAACAAAAAAAATCGTATAATGGAACGCACCAACTTGTGAACCATAGATCACTAAGTACTTTTACCACAGATTAAGTAGAAGCGCCACGATCAGAAACGTCAAACGTTAACAGTATTCAACTAGATGCAACCTTATCTCTGAGAAATGTCTAAAATCTTTAGTTCCTCATTCTAGTAGGTTCTTCACCTTTACTCGGGTAGGTTCTAGGATATGTGGAATCCCGGAATAATTGTTACTGTGCTGTACCTATTGTGGTTCTGTCATTTAATACTTTGTTTTGCTTTATGTACGATCTATCAGTGAAAGCTATTTTACGAATATTTTTAAGTTTTAATTGAAATGAGTGATAATGGTTTGACAATGACGACGGCCACCTACGCCGAAAAAAGGTAAAATTAAACACAAAATACAAGTACAGAAAGCAGTGGTAAATTAATGAAACGTTTAAGTTGGATTCTTAACGTTTCATCACTAATGATCCTGTCAATGATGACCCCTACAAGGCAAAATGTACAATGTGCGATGTCAAACTTTCTTGCGAAATTAAAACGTCCATGTTTCAAACGCCCAACACGTAAGAAAAGCATCAGCGAGCTCTTCTACAAGAGACGTTAGCACTTATTTTCAGAATCGACAAATCGATCACAATAGGAAAGTAATGGAAGCCGAAATAAAACTTAGTGCATTCGTCGCAGAGCACAACATATTATTTATGGCTATGGATCATTTATCGGAGTTGCTAAAATCTTGTTTACCAGACTCCAGAATTGCTTTCGAGATTGCCATAAAACTAAAAAAATGCACATCTATGGTAAAAAATGTTATTGGTGATTTCCACCGAACTATCCCCATACAAATAATCATGCCATGCCGACGCTCTGTTGCGACGTGAAAGAAGGGCAAACTTGTGCAACATATTCGATTTTCCACGAATGAGATGTTTTCCGCGGAAAACCTATGTCTCTACAGCCACCGAACTATCCCCATACAAAAAATCATGCCATGCCGACGCTCTGTTGCGACGTGAAAGAAGGACAAACAAACAAACAAACACACTTTCGCATTTATAATATTAGTATGGAAGTATGGATGAAACACCCTACCTTAAACTTAACCCTTTTCGAGATATTCGACTTTTAATTTTTTATTGAAATTGCCGATTTTAGGCTACTACATTTATTTTGTTTATTTTGTGTTTTATTATTATTATTATTGCATTTTACATGTGTAATAAGATGCTTTAGGACGTCAATTATTAAAATAGTATAAGTTAATTGAATAGACCGTAGCAGACAAGTGAAAGTAAAATAAAAAAATTATTAGAAACTTTATTTTCTCTAGGGATATCTAAAAATAATATTATAGCAATTGTTCGGCAGATGTTTTTAAATATCTACGTTTCAAACTATCTAACGAGGTATAACAATCTAGGGTTTGTATTACATTTCGTGGAAAAAAGTAGTTGGAACGCTCGGTAGCAGTTCTAACGGTCCCGCCTATTGTCCTTCAAGTTAAGACGCACCAAGCGAGCGAGACTAGTGACGATTTATGTAGGGTGCGAATGAAAAATGTGAGAGACCGGTTAGGGCTGGGAATACAACAGGGGTATTGTTTGGTTGTCAGTTTGCTTTTGTGCTTCGTACATAGTAGATGCGATATCGTTTTGCCCTTTTTCTCGACTTGGCTGTGATTCTGGACTATTTCTTCTCATTTTACTGTGCTTGTTAACCGGACTCTGATTTGTACCTGTGATACGGAAGTGTTGAAGATGACGTCCTACACACTGAGGAATATGATATGCTTATTTGTTACGGATGCGATTGTGTGTCTGCGCAAGCTCGCGAATACATAACTCGCTACCCCGGTCGTCGATATGCCGTTTTGGCCAGAGTTTATCGAAGACTTCGAAACTGGCTCTGTTTTGAGACGAAATACAGACATGGAAGACCACGAATTGACGACGAAGAACAGGACAATGAGATAGTGCAACACTTTCGAGCGGATCCCACTACTTCCACTAATATTGTTGCCCGTGATCTGGGACTTTCGCAATGGAGTGTGGTTTACAGTGCATACTGCTGGCCTATACCCGTACCATTACACGCCGTTACACGTTATTGAAGAAGGAGACCCCGCGAGAAGATTGGACTTTGCAGATTTATGCTAAATGCTGACGTAGACCCAGATTTTCTAAGAAATATCTTGTGGACGGATGAGTCCAAATTTGATAAAGATGGGCGTTGTGATCGGAAATAACTCACTATCACAACGCCCATTACTAAACCCAAAGAACTAAGGTCCCAATAAGAAAGAGTGAAGGGTCCCAACGAAGATTCAGCGTGAATGTGTGGATGGGCATTATCTCTAATCATTTGATTGGACCTTACTTTCTCCCGGATAATTGGAAAGCTACGAAAATTTCCTGAGAGCAGACTTGAGTGATTTGCTGGATGATTTGCCTCAACCTGATCAGGACATGGTTCCAACACGATGGCTGCCTGCCCATTTCAGGAGGTGTCAGGGACTGGCTGGACACAAATTATCCAAACAAATGGATAGGACGAGGTGGGCCGTTGCCATGGCCAGTAAAGTCCGGACCTAACCCCATGGATTTTCATGTGTGTGCAAAGAATCTTGTGTTACAGCAGAGCCGAATCCAGTTTCGTCTGTGGAGACTTAAGAGAAAGGATTGTGGATGCAGCAAATAAAATGAGGACCACGTTGACCACTGGAGTAGTGAAGACTGGTCTCCTTCAAACCTTTAATAAATGACATTTCATGCAACTATTGTTTTATTTTACTTTTTGGGCTAAGTATAAATTTTTCTCCACTGTCGCCTATGAAAATAAAGTTTTTCAATGCATTTGAGTTATGTATTCGTTGCGAGCTTAAACACACAATCACAGTATCCGTAACAAATAAGCATATCAGCATATTCCTCAGGTGTGGGACGTCATCTTCAACACTTCCGTATCACAGGTACAAATCAGAGTCCGGTTAACAAGCACAGTAGTCACAAATCAGAAGAAATAGTCCAGAATCACAGCCAAATCGAGAAAAAGAGCAAAACGATATCCCATCTACTATGTACGAAGCACAAAAGCAGACTGACAACCAAACAATACCCCTGTTGTATTCAGCCCTAACCGGTCTCTACATTTTTTCTTTCATTCGCACCATTAATCGTCACTGGTCTCGCTCGCTTGGTGCGTCTTAACGAAGGACAATAGGCGCGGGACCGTTAGAACTGCTACCTGGAGCGTCCCAACTACTTTTTTCACGAAATGTAATACAAACCCTAGATTGTTATACCTCGTTAGATAGCTGATGAAACGTAGATATTTAAAAAATATCTGCCGAACAATTGCCATAATATTATTTTAGATATCCCTTAGAGAAAAATAAGTTTCTAATATTTTTTTTTCTTTACTTTCACTTGTCTGCTACGGTCTATTCAATTAACTTATACTATTTTAATTGACGTCCTAAAGCATCTTATTACATAAAAATACAATAATAATAATAATAATAAGATACAAATAAACAAAATAAATATGCCCTAAAATCGGCAATTTTCAATAAAAATTAAAAGTCGAATATCTCGAAAGGGTTAAGTTTAGGGTAGGGTGTTTTTAGTGAATATATATATATATATATATATATATATATATATATATATATATATATACATATACATATATATATACATATACTACAAACATATATACATACAAAAACTAAAATAAATATATATTGAATTATCTAATTAAATGCAATCATTATACTACATACTATATTATATTTAATGGCTAGTGTGGAAAGTATGTATACCAACAAACATAAATGCCCAAAACATAAATAATTTTAACTAAACTTATGATCATATTATAAATTATTTTAGTGTTCAACGCGACTACATACCTCCTGTAGCGAAATTCGAAGAAGCAAACAGAAACAAAACAAAACGACGTAGCTTGCAAGGCAATAACGGGAAAAGTACTTTAATTTGTTATTACTTAAGGTTGATTTTACACTAAATGTTATTTAATATATGTCTTTTCATTTCCAAGTGACAGGAGTAATGCATTGATTTATTCCTTTTTTGTAACTAATGATCGTAAGATTTGTGACTTTATTACTAGATGCCATGGTTGTAATTGGGTTGAAAATAAAACTGTTTTAATTTTTGTCTCAGTTCTTTAGTAAACAAATGTAGCTATATAAGTGACATTCACGGACAGCATTTAGCCATGATTTTGTATGTGACCCGTCATCTAGTTGGTATTGTTGATCGAAGGTAATGAGGTACAATGATTTAAAACATAGGTTGTTTAGACTGCAGCTATAGCTTGAACTTGAAGCTCATAAATGTTCAACTTTATGGCACAAAAACTCCGCTATAAATGATTTGAGGTGCCCACATTTTCTTTTATATAAAATTGAAGTGACAAACAAACTTACAGTCCGTCTGATGGTAAGTGGCTTCTGCAATTCATGGACACCTGTAGCCAACAAAACAGGAAGGCTACAGATGCGTAGTCACCTCTGAGGACTAAGACGGAATGCCTGTAATTATACTACAGGTACTGCTTTTTGGCGGCAATCTATCTAGCATCTATCGAATTTGAAAAAATAAGCTTAAGTAATCCTTTCTAGTATAGTACTAGTTTAAAAGTTTAAATGTACAAACGTTTTAATATCTCTAGTCACTTGAATTCTTAACATCTTTCATTATCTACGAATTTTTTCTACAATCTATCATACTACATAATATTTTGGTTTTGTGCTTACAATAATAATTTGACTTGTAATAGTAATATAGTAGTTTTGTAACATTCTTCATAGCTTCGCATGATTACTTATGTGGCTAACAGTTACACGTATCGTTTTGGAACTATATGTGTAAATAAAAAAAATACATACACTAGATAATGCCCCTAAAATCATTCCCTCCAAATTGAAATAACTTTACATTATTAAACATACAAAAAATTTAATAAAAGCCTTGCAAGTTTTACAGATCAATTCAAAATAAAATACATTAATGAAAAATTAAATCATTCCCTCACATTTTACTGACAATCGAACCATGAACGTATTTTTAATCAAACATGAACGCTGCCATTAGTTTTTGATAGTTGGCAGTACTGGCAATTCATAAATATGGCGAACAGTATTGTTCTTGATACGGCAATTGCCGTATATTACGGCATTCATGTATCTTAGGCAACAAAAATATGGTATACGGCAGCTTTTTGATTACCGTATTAAAATATACGATAATGGATTAAAGTAAACAAAAAAAATCGTATAATGGAACGCACCAACTTGTGAACCATAGATCACTAAGTTTTTACCACAGATTAAGTGAAGCGCCACGATCAAAACGTCAAACGTTAACAGTATTCAACTAGATGCAACCTTATCTTTTTTTTTTTTTTTTTATAGGATAGGGTGACAAACGAGCACACAGTCCACCTGATGGTAAGTGGTTGCTGTGACATAGACATCTATCTATCTTCAATAAAGAATCAAAATGCAGATGCGTTGTCACCCGTGAGGACTAAGATGGAATGCCTCTTTTCCAGTAAAGGGTCTCGGTTCTCTACACTCACCATACAAACACAGCAGTGTTGAGCTGCTATTACGCTGGTATTCTGTGAGGCGTGGTCCTTCCCCGGTCAGCCGACCCATTCGTACTTCAACTATACTACTAATATAGCTGCAGCATGGCTCTACCACGTGAAAATAAAGTATCTCTGAGAAATGTCTAAAATCTGGTTCCTCATTCTAGTAGGTTCTTCACCTTTACTCAGGTAGGTTCTAGGATATGTGGGAATCCCGGAATAATTGTTACTGTGCTGTACCTATTGTGGTTCTGTCATTTAATACTTTGTTTTGCTTTATGTACGATCTATCAGTGAAAGCTATTTTACGAATATTTTTAAGTTTTAATTGAAAATGAGTGATAATGAGTTTGACAATGACGACCAGCCACCTACGCCGAAAAAAGGTAAAATTAAACACAAAATACAGAAGTACAAGCAGTGGTAAATTAATGAAACGTTTAAGGTGGATTCTTAACGTTTCATTACTCAATGATCCTGTCAATGATGACCCCTACAAGGCAAAATGTACAATGTGCGATGTCAAACTTTCTTGCGAAATTAAAACGTCCATGTTTCAAACGCCCAACACGTAAGAAAAGCATGAGCGAGCTCTTCTACAAGAGACGTTAGCACTTATTTTCAGAATCGACAAATCGATCACAATAGGAAAGTAATGGAAGCCGAAATAAAATTCGTCGCAGAGCACAACATATCATTTATGGCTATGGATCATTATATTAGCTGACGATGAAGCGCTTCATGGACTTCTCAGAGAATTATAATTGTAAATACTCTGCTGAAGTACAATCAGCACATTTTGGGCTCTAAGCCGCAAATTTCGTTACGTCTGTTCTATACTTACGGCACAGAAAGAATTCCATTCAGTCATTCTGCTCTCTAAAAATTTGAGACATGTTGGTCATTGCGCACACCTCAAACCCATCATAGAACATATTCAATGTAAAGTATCGAATTTAAGAACCATGCATTTCCAGTGATGGGCCTTCATAGCAGTATAGAAATAAGTCTATGTTTTTTTGTTTACAAAATATTTAAGCAAAGAACTTGGTGCAGATAATATTATATGGCACTTTAGTGAGATCGGACATGGAAAAGGGGCTCTTGGCGTAATTGGAGGATGTGTTAAAAGAACAGCTGATGCATTTGTAGCGACCGATGGAGATATCCCAGATTTTGAAGCGTTGGTGAATTGTTTACAAGAAAAACGTAAAGGTATAATTATTTTGCCAATCGACGATACTCATGTTGATACAAGTCGCGGCACGTAAGTCTAGCGCTGAACGAAACGAGGGGACGCGCACGAATTGAATTGCACGAATGCGACTGGAGAGCCAATTGACGCGTGCGAACGATACGCACGAGCCAATCAGCGCGACTTATGCGCAATAACGGTCACCGCTAGACTTTCGTGCCGCTACTATAACATCTCTAACATACTCAGTACTACAGACCGTTCACCGTAAGATGTCCCCTGCTGTGATGTTGGCACTATTGCTTGTCAATCTGTTGTCAGTTTGTGATTAGCTGCGCTCGTTTTGTGTTATTATTTAAAATATTCCGAATTAATTATGCCGAAACCATTTAGAAGCAGTGCAAGAGAGGTTGTGTTGAAGGTGCGTGCCTTTTGTGAGAGAAAAGGCAAATCAAGCCCTGTTAATTCCACTCAATCAAGTGAACTCGCGTCGCCGCCATGACAGGTTAGTAAAATAGGGATGCCAGCTTCATGCAAAATGCCTTTAGTATGGGTAATAATAAGAAATTACTAACATTACGAATTAAAATAAAAAGTACGTATCTCAGTTAATTTAATTTACTTTTTATCATAATGTCTGTATTTGTATTTTATAAATATGTAATTTTATAAAATGGTACTTTGGTGTCTATTTCAGGCATGTCAGAGAAAACCGTGAGTAGAATATCTAAAGAAGGTGAAGCTGCTGCCTCTACATCTCAAAAACTCAAGTCTCCTGGAAAACACCGTCAAAGACGTAAAACGGTGGATCTTGATGATTTCGATTTATGCGCAATAAGAAACAAAATCCATGAAATGTATACTGTAAGAAAAGTTGTTCCTAGTTTAAATAAATTACTTGTAGAATTAAAGAATGACATAAACTTTGGTGGAGGTCGAACGACTTTGTGGAAAATTTTAAAACAAATTGGATTTCAGTATAAAAAGTGTGGTTCGAAACGGAAAATTTTAATGGAAAGGCACGACATAGTTGCATGGAGACGCAAGTATATCGTTACTATGAGGCAAAATCGAGCAGATGGTCGGCCAATAGTTTTCTTAGATGAAACATACATTCACGCATCGTATGCAGTGAAAAATGTTGGCAAAAGATGACGAGGACGGAGTAATAATAAGTGATTCTGTTGGAACGCGGTGGATAATTATTAATGCAGGTGGAGAAACAGGGTTTAATTGATTTTTAAATCACAGAGTAAATCAGGGGACTACCATGACGACATGAACAGAACCAATTTTATAAAATGGCTTTCAGAGAAACTTATACCCAATTTGCCTCCGAACTCCTTAGTCGTGATGGATAACGCTCCCTATCATACCGTACAAGTAAATAAAGCACCTACTATGAGTTCCTCAAAACTTCAAATGCAAAATTGGATAACAAATAAGGGATTGTCTTATATACCAACAATGCTGAAAGCAGAACTTTATGAAATTATAAAAGAGCACAAAGAAGCGCCGATTTATGAGGCTGACCAATTATTGCTTTCTCATGGCCATAAAGTGGTTAGGTTGCCCCCTTACCACTGCGATTTAAATGCGATTGAGTTTATGTGGAGTCTTTTAAAGAGACGAGTAGCCAGCAATAATGTCGGCCAAGAAGCTGGGAATATCGTGAAGTTAACTGAAGAAGCTTTTTCATCTATAACCCCTCAGGATTGGCAAAAGCAGTGTGAACACGTAAAAAATTTAGAAGACAAGTTTTATGTACTTGATGGCTGTTTGGATGATATTACTGATAAATTCATAATTGAATTAGGAAATGACAGCAGCACAGATTCGGATACGACAGATGATGATAACGACGTTTATGAAAGTGACAGTGATACGAGTATGTCTGAATTGTTCCTTTCGACCATAATTATTGTCGGAAAAATAAATCAATAAATAATTTAAAAATTAAATTGTGTTATCATTCACAACATTACTAGTCTTATAACTAACTGTATATTATTTAAATAAGCAAGTAAAACATATTAATCAGGGTTTTCAAGTTTAGATAATTTTGCCAGCAACCACCAAGTGGGTAAATGCTCTATATATTGTTGGCAGCACTGTAGACAATGCTGCCATTTCCCAAGGCAGGGGACATCTTACGGTGAACGCACGGTAGTACTACAAGATCATTTACTGGTACTCTATCAACTCATCAACTTAAATGGAATAAGACCAATCCTGATATCTTGCACGCCAGACGGTTAAGCTGCAGTGTTTGTAAAACAAATCAGATTTGCTCACAACATGAAATTGAGCTTATTTACGTAACCTACAAACAACAAGAAACTGATAGCAGTTTTGAGGACATCAGCACATTCACAATCGGAGTGCCAGAATCAGAGTATGACGTATACAAGCACCCAATAGCAACAACCTCACGTACATCTATCGATTTTTATCGAAAATGCTATGGATCTGATAGTTCATCTGATGAAGAGATTTTTGAAAGCAGAAAGCAGACACCTCTTAGAGAAAACGTTAATAATACAAATGTTCAGATGGTAATCTACAAAGTCTGTCAAATAATACGGCTTCGGACGAAGAAAATATTTTCTAATGTTCCTATGAATTATTGCCTCTTTATATTCTATAATAATGTAACGATAATGTCACTTCTGTGGAAAATTATTGTTTATTTTTCAGAGTGTATGTTTACTTAATTTGATATGAGTACTAGTCGTATTGAGAAATTATTACCAAAAGCAGTTAAGACTGATGATTAATTTTATTCGACTATTAAAGTTTATTAGTTTTATGAAAGATTCTGTCACTTATGTTGAAATTAGAATCACTCCTGTCGAAGTGATAACACTAAAATGTGCAATTATTATTTCTCATAAGGTTAATGATTGATCTCTGATTATTTTGTTTAGAAGATAATTACATAATAACTCTTTTAATAACACATTAAAAGGTAATTTAGTGAAATTTTAAAAGTATTAAAAAGTATTTTTTTATCACTCAGTAGAACTACCCATGTAGTCCGGGGCGCCTCGCGATTGTAGTTTATTATTTCACACAAGTAGCAAGTGACAGAAGCCTGCTAATGTATGGTCCAAAATTGGGTTTTAGCTTTAACTTTATTATATGCAATTATGTAAAATTTAGGCCATGTTTCATAGTTACCGTGTTATATAATTATTACATAATATAATCATAATATATTTTTACATAGATATACTATAACAAATTTTTAGGCTTGAGATTTTAAACTTATTTAGACATCCCGACTTTTCGAATGCTTTTCAGTAACCATAAACATGGGAGTGGTTTGATTTACAAATGTCATTTTTATAGAAGTAAGTGACATACAGTCCATATCTATCCTCGATTAAGATTCAAAATGCACATTCGATGACCCATGAGGTTGAATACGAAGCAGATAATAGTACCTAGTCACTTAAAGTTTGAATGTTTTTAAATTACAACAACCTTGCAAATCACACTTGGTAAGAATCTGTGTTCGAGGATTCAGAAGGTCATTTAAATTAAATATTTAACATTGGGTTGATAAACGCGATAAGACCTGTAAAAGCAGTTACTATCCACGTTGTATAACAAAATAGTGGATACCTGTGTGCGTTTCTCCGTATTTTCTCCGATGAGAGGATTTAATATTAGGTCCTTACATATGAAATTAGCGTTTTGTCGTACTGACCACTTTGATCTGAAATATCTCCTCTTTGGTTAAGAATTCCAAATTCAAATTTATAAATTCATTTATAAGGTACATTTGAGTTTTGAAAACAGTCATTCATTTGTTTTTTTTCTCATTATTTTATTCCTTGGCGTCACTTATTACCGCACAATGGAAAACATGAAATATCGGTATATTTACGAGTACGAGTTCTACCGTGGCACCAATGCTGCAGATACAGCTTGAAGGATTAATAATGTGTACGGCGCTGGTGTCGCAAAAGAAAGCACGGTACGTTTTTGGTTTCAACGTTTTCGTTCTGGAAATTTCGACTTTCAGAACCAACCCCGTGGACGGCCAGAGACCAAAGTGGAAAATGAAGAATTAAAGGCTTAAAATTATTATTGAATTAAAAATTAAAATTAAAGGAAAAATTATTGTGAAGCGCATCCATCACAAAGCACTTCAGAGATAGCTGCAGGCTTCGGGGTAAGTGATAAAACTGTATTAATCCACTTGAAGCAAATCTGGAAAGTAAAAAAACTTGAACAATGGGTACCTCATGAATTGAGTGAATCGAACTTGCAAACACGCGTCGACTGCTATGTTACTTTGCTCAACCGACACAATAATGAAGGGATTTTAAATCGAATCATTACTTGTGATGAAAAGTGGATACTGTACGATAATCGGAAGCGCTCGTCGCAATGGCTGAAATCTGGAGACCCAGCCAAATCCTGCCCTAAACGAAAATTGACTAAAAAAAGTTACTTGTGAGTGTTTGGTGGACTAACGCCGGTGTCGTTCACTACAGCTTTCTAAAATCTGGCCAAACGATTACAGCAGATATCTATTGTCAGCAACTGCAAACCATGAAGGAATAACTAGCTGCTAAACAACCGAGATTGGTCAATCGCTCTAGGCCACTGTTGCTTCACGACAACGCAAGACCACACACTGCACAACAAACAACCACTAAGTTAGATGAGCTACAATTGGAATGTCTGCGACATCCACCGTACTCCCCGGACCTTGCTCCAACAGATTACCATTTTTCCGGAATTTGGACAACTTCTTACAAGGAAAAAAATTCAACTCCGATGCGGCAGTCCAAACCGCCTTCAAAGAGTTTATTGATTCTCGCCCCCATTTTTTTTAGTAAAGGGATCAATGAACTACCTATGAGATGGCAAAAGTGCATAGATAACAACGGTACATATTTTGATTAATTAAATATTCCTCCCGTACAAAACGCCAATTTCATATGTAAGGACCTAATATAATAATGACAAACTAAATTTTCTTGTCAAAAAAATATGAACAGCTTTTGTTTACAGAAAAAATATTTTCGTTTTATTACAAATACTTACTAATAATCGTTGTTCTATTTTGATAAAACTATATAACAGCGGTTATTTGCTGTAACACTATACCCGTGAGACGAGTTCTTTACAAAAACATATTTTTTAAGTTTTCATTTATTAAACTACCCTCGCGAGGGTAAAATACGAAGGCTGAACTTTGGCGATAACAAAATTTATACATAACAGTAGTTTTCTCAAAAACTATAAATAAAAAGAGCAAAAAGTGCTTCACTTTCTTAACGTTTTTTAACACACTGTAATAAGTTATTATTAATAGTAAATATTCATAGTTATCATTTAGTAATTTTAAGTCCTTTAATATAAAAGACGCAAAATCATTATTTTATAGTATACTATATTATTTCCTATAATATACATTTGTAAGGCATTTAAAAATAATTCTTTACTTAAAACTTTAACCATGGGTTTTACACAAAAAAAATTAACGCAATGAAATTACCACTTGACAACTATTCCCACGCATCCCATACACTTGAATATACTTTTGTGCACAAAGCCGACATCATATTTTTTGTCCATCATAGACCCAGGAGGCAAAATGCCAGGAAATTGGAGCATCAGTCATCCGCGTCGATTTCTTCATCGCTCACATCTTCCTCACTGGTGCAGTCGGGTTGTGAAGCTTGTGAGAGGCATCGCTCGCACCAACAGACAAATAAATAATTTTGTGCCAATTCCTGAAAAAAATTGAATTAATAGGTAAATCAAAGTTTTTTTTTTAAATTGATAGTAGCTTTGATGGTTTCCAGAAAGTCAACATAATAACGAAATTAGACAATATTTTAAAAATATATAAACATGGATATAATAAAAATAAATGTTTGAATAAGGCGCAATACCGCCTATATTCATATTTATATAAATATATATAAAGATAAAAAAGTTAAGTTACAGCCTATATACGTCCCACGGCTGGGCATAGGCCTCCTCTCATTTCTGAGAGGGTTTTAGGGCAAGGAAATATCCGCCGCGCTGCCCCAACAGCCTATATACGTCCCACTGCTGGGCACAGGCCTCCTCTCATTTCTGAGAGGGTTTTAGGGCAAGGAAATATCCGCCGCGCTGCCCCAACAGCCTACGTCCCACTGCTGGGCACAGGCCTCCCCCAATGCGTGTTGGCGAACTTTACATGTCTTCGAAATATATTTTTTTCTTATTTCTCAGACATGCAGGTTTCTTCACGATGTTTTCCTTCACCGCCGAGCACGTGGTAAATCAGCACTTAAAATTGCAATTAACAATTTCATTGGTGCCGGCGGGGATCGAACCCGGGTCGCTCGCGTACTGTGAAATTTACAGCGAGCGCTAACCATCTGAGCTACCACGGTAAATAGATATATATATATATATATATATATATACATATACATATATATATATATATACATATATATACAGAAATGGACTGTTATATATATATATATATATATATATATATATATATATATATATAACAGTCCATTTCTGATTATACCGAAATATAACTAAAAAAGGGGAGAAGGACTAATAAAATGTTATTTTACTTGCCTTTTGTCTAGAATGCCTTGATCTCTGCAATGAACACTCGTCTAGATAACTTATACATATCTCATCACCAGGCATGATTTGTTTGACAGCTTTCAACTGTATCCTGTGATTGCCGTAGGGAAAAGATGACTCGGCATTGGGAGCACAGCTATGATTGCATGCACTCTGTAAACAGAAGAGTCCAGAACCTTCTGTGTTGAGGAATGTACCAGATTCTGAAAGAAAAACAATTTATGTTTTATTAAAGACTGGCGACTACGATTTATTAATGTGGTGTCATGTAGAATTTTTAAAATAATCATTAATGACTATTTATTTTATCAATGGTGTTATAATTTTACATGGTAGAGCCATGCTGCAGCTATATTATAGTCGTAACAAATGGGTCGGCTCGACCAGGGTAGGACCACGATCTCACAGAATACCAACATAAAATAGCAGCTTAATGCTGCTATGTTTCATATGGTGAGTGTAGAGAACTGGAGACCCTTCTAACTGGAATCGATGCATTCCATCTTTGTCCTCAGGGGTGACAGCGCATCTACATTCAGATTCTTAATCGAGGATAAATGTAGATGTCTATGGGCCACAGCTCCTACTTACGATAAGGTGGACTGAGTGCTTGTCTGTCACCCTTATTCTATAAAAAAAATCACACAAAAATACTCCAAACTTCTTGGTAATAAAATATAGCATAAATCATTGCTCTCTATCTGTTCGTAAAGTTCCATCACAAGATGAAAGATACTCATACAAAAATACCAGTATTGAATTGTTCTGTTACAATTATTTTAAGGGTATTTAAATATCTAATATCTCTTTACTAGAATATATTAGAGCCAGGCCAATGGGGTTGGCCGGTAAAACTTTTCCTAGAGGCGCCAGCATAGCTTTCACCTGTCAAAGTCAAAGTCGCGTGCTTGGTTAGTGTTTATATATATTACTAAGTTCAATTACTTAAGGATTATAATAATTATAACATACAAATTACAAACATTATGTATTCGACATGGCGGGTATGTGAATTAAAAGCTGAACTTAAGAGTGAGGTGCGTCTTTACGAGGAAGGAAAGCAGATCTAGTAGAAAGGTAAATATATAACATCTTTGTTTAAAATATCTTCTAATTATTTTATCTTTGAATGCATAACATTACTAATTTACTTTACTTTAACACGTTTTATCGGAAGTTATACCATTTACCTCTTTAAAAGAAGTATGATCTTATCTTAAAGATTCCTTATATTTACGCGTTACTACACAAGGCATAATACTGACGTTTAAAGATATAATTATATTATTTGTTCTCAGATTAGAGTTATATGACCAAAATTTTAATTTTGGGAACTCCGAAATCAGGATGAAGATGATTTTACAATGAACCTTCCAGAGTCCAACATATCGAGATATAAATATCTGTACTTTGTTACCACCTCTAACAAAAATGCATATAAGACATTATTTTTGCTGGTGAGTTTGTTCTTCATAATAATGATATAAAATTACACAAAATACCTAATAAGTAAATTTTTCTGATTATTCTTGTTTAAAGTCTTGTTTAAAGGTTATGCATGTCCTTGGATTTAACAATAAGGTAGTCATAGGTTGTTAGTCACTATAATAAAAAATGATTATAGATTTGAGATGCAATTATATATTATAATACTTTATTTGTTACAGTGCTGATAATAAACTTGATAAGGCTAAATCCTTATATGAGTCTCGATACCTCATCCTTGCAAGAGCTCTAAAGGAGTATCAGTCTCAGTATGAATTAAATATTGAATCTTGTGGGTTATTTGTTAGCAAGCAGAGACCATATTTAGGTGCTACACCGGATGGTCTATTGGGAAATGATACCATCATTGAAATAAAATGTCCATATTCCACGAGAAACAATATCATTACTGCAGCAACTGTGCCTATCTGGTAAATGACTCATTCAATAAAAGTTACTGTTAAAAAAAATTAGTTCAATATATTATCAAATCCAGGGCCAGTTGTATTGTACAAATAGGATTTACTGCAATTTAATTATTTATACATATAAAGACATGAAAGTTGTTTATATCACAAGAGATGATCATTTTATTTTAGAGATGTTAGAAATATTGGATGATTTTTATAATAATTTTTTAAAGCATAATTTTAAATAACTATTTGTACAATAACTATGATTTAATAAAAACAAAACTAAATGTATTTAATTTTGTTTTTATTAAATCTTTATTTTATTTTAAATAAGTGGTATTTAAGTTTAATAAATACAGGGTATTTTTGAAACGCTCCCGAAAACGAAGACAGATGATAGTACTAAGGATACCTATGATGATGGGTCACAAAGAAATTCGATCCCGAGGAAAAAAAAATCATCTTTTCACAACGTTTTATTAACTTTATTCACTCTCCATCATGTTATTAAAGTTATTTGAAACGATATTTCACAAAAAATATCATGAAAATACTGAAATATAAAACCAGCAGTGAAACTTTAAAAAGAAAATCAGCTGACAATAGGGTCAATATCCTCGCGAGCCCCGAACTCTTACCTAGATCGGTACGAAACAATGCATTAGGTATACTACTTACTCACTCTACCTTTCCCTTTCACACACACGCTGCTTCGTGTCGCCTCGCGCTGTGGAATTTCATATGCTTCAAGGACGTTACAATAATTTTAGTTTTTGAGACAGTGCCATGTTGACTATCACGAGCGATAGTTCAATTGTTTTGTTTATTAAATTATTGTCGTTATAACTTGTTATTTATTAATTAATGATGTTGTTCTTGTTGTTACGTTTTGTGTTTTTTGTTTTGTTTTAATAATGCCTAACGCGTAGGTGCATTTATAGTGCTAGTGAATACGGCAACATGTTAATGTGCCTTGAAGAATCTCATAAGGCCACGGAGGATCGGTAAGCTGTTTCATACCAAATTTTTTTAAATAACTTAGTACTGAACTGATCTGAATAGGTACATAACTGAATACATCAGAATAATAAACATAATTACACAATGGATAAAAAGCATGACTCTAACCTTGTAAACATTTTATTTAAGTATTTTTTCATTAGCGGGGAATCGAACCAGTTATTTGGTTTATTTAAGCTAATTTTTTAAATAACTTGTTAACATTTTATTTAAGTATTTTTTCATTAGCGGGGAATCGAACCAGTTATTTGGTTTATTTAACCTGCGAATTCGAATTAAAGTGGCTACGTGGAGACAAGCACAGTGGCAAAATATTAGGTTAAGTAGATAAGTTAGGTATTTAGACAAGTGTTGTAAATTATTAGGTATTGTGGTACCATCGCTAGTTGCGGGCCGCGTGAATTCGGCGTTCGCGCGTACATCGACCCCTAGTCAGCTGATTGTAATTCAGTAATTCCACTGCTGGTTTTATATTTCAGTATTTTCATGATATTTTTTGTGAAATATCGTTTCAAATAACTTTAATAACATGATGGAGCGTGAATAAAGTTAATAAAACGTTGTGAAAAGATGATTTTTCCTCGGGATCAATTTCTTTGTGACCCATCATCATAGGTATCCTTAGTACTATCATCTGTCTTCGTTTTCGGGAGCGTTTCAAAAATACCCTGTATAAGTAGAAAAAAGCTAAAAATTGGCTTTCAATAAGAATAAGTATATAAATAATATGCTATTCTATTCTTTCTATTTATTGGACATTTTGTACACTAAATGATTTATAGTAAAATAAATTAGTAGTAACTTGTTAAAAGAAAGAGGGTAAGGTTTTCGATAATAGCAATACATCATAACCATTTCTGATTTTTTTTATTTGTTATCGGTACATAATTATCAGAACTATAATAAAGAACGTCCTGTTTACATGGTATAATGTATAATGGTGGTTCTTCAGCACTGACTAACAAACATGTCTTCACTTTGTAAACATCTCTGCACAATAGTTTCGACTATATTGATAATTTAACTATCAAAGAATAAAGAAAAAGAGTGACTATTTCTTCGTATTTTTATTTACAATATTTTCCTTAAAATTACATAACATGAAACAAATGAAAAATCTTTTTGAGGCCAAAGGAACATAGGTGTCTGAAGTATTTTATAGGTTTTTGTAAGGCCTATAAGCCTTTCTATGTGCACCCTTTGACTTGCAAGTCTTTGATCATCTTTTAATACTGCAACTGGTAACTGTGATTTACCTCTCAAGAAAGTAGGTATGTTGACCGCAATATTTTTTTGAGCAAACAAGTCTTGCACATTAAACCCTCTATCTGCCATTATACTGTCTCCTTCATCACACAAATGTAACAATGAGCTACGTTCAATCATTTGCCGGTCACTGGTTGCTCCCCCATAACCTTCAGAACAATAAGACAGGAGACCGCCTGGTGTAGAGCCCACCAAAAACTTTATAGTGTTGGTATTTTTATAACTGCTGTAAGTGGCTCTCTGGGATGTAGGATTGCTAGGTTTAGCAATAGGCACTTCTGTTGCATCAATAATAATCCTCGTTTTGCTACTTTCATTTTTAAATATTTGAGGCATATAGTAATGTACTAAATCCTGTCGAGGCCAAATATCAATCATTGACCATAATTTATGTCTGAAGTGAATCCAAGTAATATTATGTTTGAAACCTCAGTTTTGCTTATATTGAACATTTTAGCTATTTCATAATCAGGTTTATTGTGTCTGAGCTTCATCAGTAGTATAAGTAATTGATCCTCAATTGACATACCAATAACTTGACTCCAGCGGTATGTAAGATTATTGACCATTGGCAAGAGGGTGTTGAGCACTAGTTGAAATTTTGAGTAAGATTCTAATCCTGTGTAAAACATGAGTGACTCATTATCAGTTAATAATAAATCTATAGAAAATATTTTTAACATAACACTTGTCTGTGTTCCAACTGACTTGTAATTGTGGGCAGGAGGTAATTCCTCAAGGTTTTCTGCTTCTAGGCACTGTTCACTAACAATATCCAGAGCCTGGATACACTGTTCACTTGCGATATCCAGAGCCTGTGTACAAAATTCTTCAGCAAAATTTAAGTCTTCAGGTCTGGATGTAGGCGCAGAAGTGTGCGCCTGCTCAAAAAGCGCCTTTTTAATATTACGTGCTAATAATCGTTTCTCTCGAGCTTGCCCTTCCTGCGAAATAGCTTTCGTAGTCCATGCAAACACTGATGGGACAGCAGTTTTTTTCAAGTAACGATGCTGATGTTCATTACCTGAAAATAACCAAAATTGTTAAGGAAAATGTACATATGTGTAGTGTAAGGTATTTTAAAACAAAATCAAAAGATATACCTGTATAAATGCTGGTTTTTTGATAATCCGTCTCTAAAAATGATTACGACATAACCTCGAATTTTTTTCAGGCTTAAAATTTTTTCTTCTTATAGCTTTAAGCCACATTTTTCTTACTTCAGCGTTTTTAGGGAATTGGTGTGCACCAATTTCTTTACAATTAGGCACTTCACACATCTTTGGCATTGTGAAAATATTTATTTTTCAAAATATCCCATACAATTTTATCTTTTTTGGGTTAAAGCTATGCTAGCGCCACTTTGACAGTTGCCAACCCCATTGTAAGTTTTGTTATTGTAATGTTATTATTATTATTACATTAATACAATCTTTCATACTATTATATTTGGAGTATTGATTGTAACTACTCAATGTGGTTCTCACATTGTGTTGTTTTAATGATATGTATCCATTCAGAAATTAATACAATAAACATGAATAAAAGTATTCTACATACCCATTGTCAATTCAGAGTACAGATTCATTGTACCTTTCATGGGGTCTCTCCATCACCAGTCTGGTTATTGGCATATAATATCCACCATCTATCAGAGGTCTTAAGATTTCTTTGTCAAACTACTTAAGATTGTAAATTGCCACTTACCTTCTTCCACATACTGATAAAGCTTGTCAATGAACAAGTCGAGTTGCTGTCTCTCGTCATCTGACATAGTTATTTCTAGCACAGAATTAACCCACAAGGCCAAAGGGCTGGTTCCAATACCCTGTCCATTAGTTCCTACTAGTGCCATTAAGGAGCAATACCCTTCTGGAGTAAGAAACTGTGAATAAGAAAGGAATAATATACAAATAAAGTAAAGGTAAAATAGAAGTTTCTGTATGTCTTTTACAAATTATAACACTTTTTTCAGCCTTTGTAACCCTTTACCAAAATCGCTTGGTTATCTATAGTTATAACTATATAGCAATGTTTTTGTTTATATTTTTTACTATCTATAAGGCTATTAGAGAAAAACCCCTTGGTGTAGGAACTATTTTCATAATATATAGACAAAATACTCAAAAATAGAAAATGGCAAAGTTAACCTCACTTTGTGGCAACATTGCCATCAGTGCTTATAATAAAAATAATAGGATTTGACTTTAAGGTTGAAGGTAAGTTTACCTCATAATATAATACACAACACCCAGAGTTATGATTTCCTTCTTTAATTGTGTTGCAAATAGCAAAGTTTACGCTTGTGGCAAAGTTGACCTCCCATTTTTCAATTTTTCATACAAACTTGAAAATATGTGTCAGGGTTGTCAAAAATTCTTGATTACTTACTTAACTTATTTTTTTTATTTAAATCTTGTCACAATAATTTCTTAAGAAAAAATCTAAAATATACCAAACAAAAACACTAGTCTAAAATTAAAAATAAAATTGGTGCAATAATAAGCTTAAATCAATTATAGTATAGAATTAAAAAAAAGCTTATTACAATCATTTTTAACAAGTATTCGTTTTTTTATTAGTCATCATCACCATTTTATTACGGGTCGTAATAAAATGATGTCAGGTCATAATTATTGTAACCAATCTAAATATTGTTTTCCCACAATAGCAAAACATTAATAATCATTAAAAATTACAATTAATGTTTTAATTGTCATTTTAAATGATTATTAATGTTTTAATTGTCATTTTTAATAATCATTAAAAATGACAATTAATGTTTTAATTGTCATTTTAAATGATTATTAATGTTTTTTCCTCGAGGCGAGAGAAGTGTGTCAGGATCGTGTCAAATGGAAGTCCGTAGTCTCTGCCTACCCCTCTGGGTGACAGGCGTGAGTGTTTATGTATGTAATGTTTTTCCATTATATATTAGTTTAAATTGTCAAAAATGACAATTAATGTTTTGCTTAATATCAATACACTAAGTTGAAATTATGAAAAATACTGAGTAGTAATAATATTATTAATGTCCGACAACGCAGCAAAAATAATATAGATTTCTCTATTCTTTTCCTTCACTTTTAATAAAGATGAAATGATTGATGACTCATTTGGTAAAAATCGGTCTAATGGGCTGCTATGGTGAAACACCGATACAAACATACATACATATATACATGGAATGTCAAGTGCAGAACACTTTGTTTAAATAGTTGTAATCGGTTATAAATATATGTTGAAAGTGACAACCCTTGGTTGTAACAAAACATGGCAAAGTAACCGTCACATCGTGGCATCACTAGTATGGTAACTTTGCCATGTTAGATTTATAGATAAATGTTAAGACCAATATGTTAAAAACGATATATTACATTTGATAACCATTAATATTATGTTACTACAAAGATATAGATACCTACATTCAGTATTTGAAACAAAAAATAGCGCTGAACAAAGAATTTACGTGGTAGAGCCATGCTGCAGCTATATTAGTAGTATAGTTGTAGCACGAATGGGTCGGCTCGACCGGGGAAGGACCACGCTCTCACAGAACACCAGCGTAAAATAGCAGCTTAACACTGCTGTTTCGTATGGTGAGTGTAGAGAACCGGAGACCCTTTTTACTGGAAAAGAGGCATTCCATCTTGGTCCTTACGGGTGACCAAGCATCTGCATTTTGATTCGCAAACGAGGATAGATGTAAATGTCTATGGGCCACAGCAACCACTTACCATCAGGTGGACTGTGTGCTCGTTTGTCACCCTATCCTATAAAAAAAAAAGTTATTTAACCGGCACAATTCCGCGTTAAAATAAAATGCCAAAATTACCTCTCATGTTACCATATCGAAAGCAATGCTGTCAATTAGTTATTGTATTTTCATCCAAAACATGGCTTATCTCGAAAAACGTTACGTTTTCCATGTTAATCGTAATTTTGTACCAGTACACCCCTGATGGCAAAGTTAACATCCATTGGTAAAGTTGCCAGACCTGACTGTACCTAATAACGCTTCGCGTTATGAGACGTGCAATATAGGTTGCTTGGATTCAGTTTATCTTTAAGATAATCACAAAATTAAATTGTTTTCTCTCTTAAAAAATATAATATAATTTTAATATTTAAATTGAGTAAACAATTTTCTTACCTGTTGTACATGGTCACCATTGATTACATTAGCTGTCAATTCCCTCAAAGTACTTAACTGCTCCGTAAACTGTTCACCTAGCAATTTATGAACCAGTTCAGCATCCTCGTTTACTGTTCTGTGGCAAAACTGTTTGACTGTGGCAGCTGCAGCTGAGGGATTGCTGCTCTGCTCTATGAAGGCCAATATCCTTACTAAAAGCATTACACTTGTTGTTTCTGGTGGATAGTGCATTTGCCTGAAGGGTAAAAGAATTTTCATAGTGTTGGGTAATAGAGCATTTAAATAATATATATATATATATATATATACTAGCAGCATCTAAATATGACTAATATTACTAGTGATTACAATATGATTAAAATTTAGAATTGTGACCATGAGGATTAGGTAGTGAAACCATCAATTAGTTACGTAGGATAAGGTTGACTTACATAAAAACAAATATAATTACAATTTGAGGCTTAGATAAGTTTTAAAAATAAATTAAATCGCTAGAGAAATTACGGTCTACTGAATGTTTTGTTCATTGTGTGAATGTTCACCGTGTAGCAGAATAAAATAATAAGCTACCTAATTTTATACTAAAGGAAAGTTCATGGTTTAAAACATCCAAATAGAACACTAAATATAAATAGAGATTGTCTGCTTGAAATTTGTCTATGGAGGAATATTTATCTTTGAGCTCCTACAAGTAGGTGTGAGACATGCTGTCTCTAGAACACAATGGTGGATCTACTTATACATAATGGTAGTCTATATTTTTTTCACAATTAAATTCCCAAAAATTAATTTTTAATACTTTTTTTATAGAATCAGGGTGACGAAACTAGCACCACATAGTACATACACATACTGTGGCCCATAGAAATCTACATTTATCCTCAATTAAGAATCAAAATACAGATGCCTTGTCCCCCCTGAGGGCTAAGATGGAATGCCTTGTTTCCAGTAAAAAGGGTATCCGGTTCTCTACACTCATCATACGAAACACAGCAGCATTAAGCTGCTATTTTACGCTAGAATTATGTGAGTGTGGTCGAGCCAACTCTCTACCATGTAAACTTATTAACGTACCACTTATTTCTGCATGTTAATAAATAGAAATAGAAATTAAATCTTAGCATATTTTTATATTTAAGTTGCCATTGCTTTGCCAATATTATGAAATAAATATGAAATAATACTAACTTCCATGTCTCCAAAAGCACCATTACAGGATGTTGTGCATCACTTGTATCATAACATAAAGTTCTGTGAAAGGCCTCATATGCCCGCTGCTTACAATCTTCACTACAGTATAAAATTCCACATTGATCACAAGTAGTCACATTCTCCAAATTTATGTCAAAACAACTAGCATGTGGTAATACTATATCCGGTTTGCATGATAGACGTCTTACATTCTGTTCTGGTGTTTCCAATGGCCTATTAAAATAAAAATTACATATATTTAAAAGCATTTAATTTACTATTATATAAAATAATAAGACAAAATAACTTTATTTACAATAATTGATCAGAGCGACTTTTTTGCTTCCGTTTCTAACCTCCAATTTTAAAACAACAAAACATCTGGTTTACCTCATGCAGTAGTCACATGCTAAATATCTGTAGGCCGCATTCCAAGCAAATTGACACGAAACAAGAGGATCTTCCTCTAGAATAACATCACCAACGTCATAGTTCTTCTTCGCAAACAATCCTTTACCCTATGAAAATAAAACATGTCAACGATCCACTTTATTATCAATGTAAGACAAATGGAACTCCAAATATTTACCTTTTTACTATTAGATGTTCTTATTTCGAACCCGTCCATAGCGATTAACTAATTTAAGTATTCCAGTTAAATGGTAATTTCTTCGTCTTCATAAAACAAAATTTATTACATACAAAGAACAAGTCGTTCAGTGAAGTTAAGGTTATTAATTGGACGTAGATTAGCAGAGGACTCAACCCACAATATTGTCAAAAATGAGTTAGATACACCAAACGAACCTAAGAGGTCGGGTCTCAGCAAAAACGAGCTAGCCTCAGACAAATAGAAAGCATTTTTTTTTACTGGGGACCAACCCACATAAGAGTGCGCATTTCTTTATGATCAGCTTAATAGACCCGCTAAAATACTTTCTAATAAATTATATTTCAAGGAAACGCACTAAACTTTATTTAAATTAGGTACTAGCCTCAATTCATGTAATGATGTGTTGTTTTAAATAAATACACCAAAGATTATAGTAACTATCCTATACAGGACAGGAACAGGAATCAGTGTTGCCAACGGATGAAATAGCAATCCGCCAGACAAGGCTCCTCAAACCACCAGAAAATCACTAACAAAAGATGTCCCCTCTGAAAACCACTAAAATTTCCACTAAGATATATGAATATGATTAAAGCAAAAAAAAGTAAAAGTACGTTTATTATTAAAAATCTCATTGTTGTTAATATAATTTTTTACTTTTAGTAATTAAAAAAATAAAGTTGCTTAAGATATTATTTACATTAATAAATCGTCTTCAGATGAATCTGCATTTTCATTTTCAGCCTTACTGTTATCCTTATCGGACTGATATGACTCCTTCGTCCCAATTTGTTTTATAAGATTTAAAGGAATTTCATAATTGTTGCAGCACTTTCCCATTAACTGCATACCGCAGCGTATTTTTAGAATTGATTTCAAAAGAGTTAGCTTCATTCTGTTTCGCTGCTTGTTTTTTATAATATTCATGCTACTAAAAGTCTTTCCACATCGGCATTCGAATGTGGCAATACCAAAAGTGTAATCGCAAATGTTGCTAATTCTTGAAATCGAGCAACACCTTGCATCTTTGAATTTCAAGACTTCGCTCCAAAAATTTTTGTATCTTTTGTTTCATTCCATCTCAGTAAATGAATTTGCTGCCATTGATCGTCAATTTTGCAATTAATTCTGTACTTGTTACGAACCGAGCCATTATATCAACAAGATTTTCTTTGTTGTGATGCAGGGCTTTTTCGACACTTATACGGGATATTTGTTTCATGAGAGTAATATTTTCCGGCAATCTGTTTTTTATTTCGTCAATGAGACAAACTATAAACTGTATGCACCTATTCCATAATACTTCTTCCTCTTCCCGGGGAAAACCTTTCTCTTTCATTTCTTGAATATGTTTTTCGAATCGGAATCCCAGGTAGCATCTTTGGTCCAAATAGTCACGAATATTTTGAGTAAAGATATCTATCTTATGTGTAGGCAACGTTACTTTGGTGACAAGCGTATCAATCAAGTTTGTTAATTCACCGCACAATAAGGTGTGGTCCGTATTTTTTGACTCAAACATTTTATTAACTCTGTTTATATCAATCAAAATTGGATAAATAAATGATACATATGCATAGTTTATATCATTCGCATACATAGAGTGCAATAGCTCTGACGTGTGGCACCTTTCGTGCAACTTAGCAATCGAAAAATGAGTTTTAAGCTCCAGCCATTGCGTATAAATTCTCGACACAGCAGACTCTATGGATAACCATCTAGTCTGACAGGCTTGAACAATTTTAAGAGGCTTCTGTCCATCGTTGATGGATTTGTATAGCTCTTTATAGATAACTTGTCTGGAAGACGAGCGAGCAAACCAATCATATGTCTCTCTAATTAAAAATTCAAGATTTCGCGGAAGAAATTCCTTTGCTGCTGCTGAAACAGCCAGTTGCAAGGAGTGGCATAAACAACGTACCAAAACTAAGTGCGGTATTTCTTGTTTCAATCGGGAAAAAACTCCATTATTTACGCCAACCATCACCGAAGCATTATCTGTGCCAATACCCATTAAGTTTTCAATTCGCAAGTCGAAATGTTTAAGCGTCCGCTTTATGGCAGAAACAATACCTTCAGCATTACATGCGTTGAGTTCAACAAGGTCCAATTAAGTTGAAACTATTTTTTCATGTGTAGTGCTGTAATAAATTATAACTAAACCCAAATATTTTTGTACAGCAATATCTGTGGATTCATCTATTAATAAACTGTATGGTTGATCTTTAATGTCGTTTTTTATAAGTTCTGTAAAATGAGATGCTAAAATATTTTTATTACATACGTGCACTTAGTTCGGTGCATCTGCATTTTATTTATTTCTTTTTCATGGCTATGGTTAATAACTTCTCCTAAATGATCAACTGTTCGTATACTTGTATGCATTGCTGTAAATAAGGCAACTCTGGCTTCATTTTTCTTTTATTATCAGTAGACTCCTTTTTGAATGTCAGCTTAGGTTGTTTGGTGATAACCTATAAACAAATAATGAAATATATAAGAAAAATTTAAATGCAACCTCATTAATTGACCAAGTTCGAACCGTTATAAATAACAAAGACAAAGCTATAATTTACCTTTCTATTTTGTTGGTGCTTTTCGAAAGAGCATGTGTTTTAAATCTCCGTAGTGACTTCTTAATATCGTTCCACAAAACTTGCATTTTGCTACTTGGCCAGTGGTACTTTCAACTGCTTGAAGCCATTCTTTTAAATCAGGATCTTGAAGCCAAGAATCCTAAATTTTTAAGAATATTGAGGTTTCGGCATGACGTCGTATGAATAATATTTTATTTAAAATGTGTAATCGCAAAACGAAACAAAACAAACAACAACGCACATTGAGGCACTGAATCCGAGTGATCGTGCGTGACCGAGTTCAAAACATTGGACTAAGTATTGTAAAATGCTGTCAAATAGAATAGAAAGCGGAAATTATATCCCTCTCAACTATTTAGTATTCCGGAGAGCGAGATACAGATAGATCTCGCCCTTGCATTCCATCGTTTTATATTAGTTGCCTTATACTAAATATATTTAACGGGAACCCCATGAATGCTTTCAATCCAATGTCTATGGAAATGGATTGGTGTTGCCTGCGTAGTAAAATATACTCCTAAAAATATATAGGTTTATATTTGAAAGTATAAAATATGGCTAAATAGACGTTTGAAACGACTATTTATATGAAACGACTCGTTTCTTATAATTTATTATAAAATTCCTAATCCGCTAAAAACCACTAGCCACTAAAAGCAAAAATTTGCCACTAAAGGGGTTCCAAACCACCAGATTTAGTGGAAAATCCACTAAGGTGGCAACACTGACAGGAATACACTATGCCGGCCACATACATACGGAATTCCGTTTCGGGATTCCATTCGATATTCCGATTCGAGATTCCGAACGCAGCAAGTCCATATAAAAGCTATGACCCGTCACACACGTACGGAATTTTTCCGTACGGAATTTTCTCCGATTCGAGATTCCGTATGACCGCCTGTGCGTTCGGAATCCCGAACGGAAAAAAGCCGCTCGAACGCAAGTCTTTCATAGATTTTGTACGAGTCGCAACACACACGTAAATTCCATACGGAACGCGCTCAGTGTTCGTCGCACGACCGAAGCGAATAGGTGTGTTTATGTATGTTTTACATTTAATCTTATGGGTGTATGGCTTTTCACCAACGGCTTTTTATAACCTTTCATCTTATTTTATTTAATATTTCGTCGAAACAGTTTACAGACATCCATATTAAAATATATCTCTGGATAGATAGATCTTTTCACATAATATTGACTATATTGCGAGCTTAGGGTGATAAGGGTATGTACCCAGTAACAATTATACAGCAACAATGGAATCGCAATCAGAAAATCGTCGTCATTATTCGCTGTCTAGACTCAATGGCTAACCTCTCTCAACTGACCCTTGTTATTCCGAACGAAAATAAACGTATGTGTGTGATATGTTCACGGAATTCCGTTTCAGGATTCACGGAATCGAAACGGAATTCCGTTCTGATATTCCGATTCGAATTCCGTATGTATGTGGCCGTATGTGTAACAACATTATTTTCATAGATTACCTATAGTATGTGCCATATCGATTGAGAAAAACGGACAATGACCTCAGATATGAGCCGAGTGTCAAAAGGCGTAACTTACAAAATCTCAATTTAGATGTGATAACAATATTTAAATATTGATATTATTCCCACTTCTAGGTCAGCACATATGTTTTGTTTTTTGTTCTTAAATAATATTGTCTGTGGTTCCTATAAACATAGTAAAATCTTACGGTACATCGCGAAAATGTGTTATATTTTATATTTCAATTTATGGTAAGTAACGCAGCAATTCATTTAATAACAGTTTCATATTAAAAAATATTTGAAACAATATAATCACCATATTGAGCTTTTGCAAATTCATCCCTTTAAAATAAACAAAACGCGCGTTACGTCAGTTCGTTCTAAAAGAAACGTGACAATGGCAGCCAGAGATGCGTCACCTTTTGGGCCAGTCCGCCATTTTGTTTTCATTCGTGTTCGGATAGCGCTTGCGTGTGTGTACGTCTCAGGTAATTCATAGCATTCATTGCATTGTTTTAGTTGAGTTTTACTGTTAAATTTGTTATATCGTTAAGTTTTGTTTTTGAATCTGTTATATTAGTTTTACTGTGACGGTCGTTACTAAATCGACATGAGTTCAGGAGAATTTGGTGAAGGACCCGGTCCTTCAACATCAAGTGGAAAGAGACGTCGCCGACCCATAATAAACGTGCAGGTACGTACAAATAGGTACAAATGCGACGACGTAGCCTTTCTATTTCTTAAAGCGCTCTTTTATGTGACCATGTGGTATTTATTTTCTAAAACAATATGTATTTATGTGATGTAGTACTATGGTAGTATATTTTTGTCATTTATTTACAGGCCCATCTTCTGGAGCACCTTTAACGTCACCAGTAAAAGAGAAAACCTACCACTTTGTCGGTCGGGGAACAAGAGATTATCATTAATGTATACAAATATGTCAAAACACCTGGCCCGAAGACGTGTATCCTTCAAACGTTAATATGGTAGAAAAGGTTTCGGAGATCTCAGGAGTCAGCAAGAGCACTATATATCGCGTATTAAGCGTATAGAGATTCCCATAAAATACCAGAAAAGGGAATAATTAATAAAAAGAAAAGTCTGTAATTGATGTTGGACGATTTTGATAAATCGGCTATAAGAGCGAAAGTGCATCAGTTCTTTCTTGCAGGAGAATTACGACTTTAGACAAAATTTTGCTCAGTATAAATCAAGATGACCAGTTGCCAAACTTGAGCAAAACTTCCTGCGACGTGTTGCGCCATTTAAAATTCAAATATATAAAGAGAAACAGAAAAGTGGTTCAATAGATCGCCCAGAGATAGTTCTGTGGCGTACCAGATATTTGAGAGAAATACAAATATTAAGAAACGAGGGACGTAACATTTTTACCTTGACGAAACATGGATTAACGCAGGTCATACTATGGGAAAGGTATGGAAGACACCACAATTGAATCTTCTCGTCAATCACGGTTAGAAGGCTACTCTACTGGCGCGAAAGTTCTTCGGGTAAAGGAAAGCGATTAATAGTTGTACACGTTGGCAATGAAAATGGCTTTTGGAGGGATGTGATTGGGTATTTGAATCATCATCTACTGGTGACTACCATGAGAGTATGGACGCTCTCCATTTCGAGGACTGGTTTAGAAAAGTAATAGAAAAACTGCAAAGCGGCGATGTCATAGTTATGGATAACGCTAGTTACCACTCCAGACGTTTAGAAAACCCCAACAATGTCTTGGCGGAAACAAAATATGCAGGAATGGCTAGAATCTAAACAGATCGCATACGTGCCTCGGACACAAAGACCCACTTAATGGAAAAAATAAAGGCAGTTAAAGATAACTATCGAAGTTACGTCACCGACGAGATGGCAAAGAAAAGCATCACAGTGGTAAGGTTACCTCCTTATCACTGTGAGCTTAACCCATTGAACTGTGTGGGCAGATGTGAAAGGGTACGTTGCACGAAAAATACAACTTTCAAGTTAAAAGATGTTAAAATTTACTTAAAGATGGTTTAACTCAAATCACGCCAGATAAATGGAAAAACTGTGTTCAGCATGTCCTAAGGTTGAACAAAAAATGCGTGGCATGGATGATAGAATTGACCAAACTGCAGATCGCTTTATAATTAATGTTACAGATAGTTCATCAAGTGAAGATACGAGTGATGATTGCACCGAATAAAAATAAAGTTCTTATATAATATTAAAAATAAAGTTTTATCTTTTGCATAAGTACGTACTTATTCGGTGTCGTTATCACTCGAATCTTTATATGTGTTATAAATTAATGTTTTTGTTGTTAAATGAATAAAGTACTTTATAACAATAGATGATTTTTCTACAGCGATCTTTCACATAACTTTTAATAATAGTTAATAAATATATATTATATCAATCATTATAAAAAATCATTATAAATAAAGAAAGTACTACATATAAAATGTGCCTATATATTGAAGGTTTGTAACCCTGGTTAAACGACCGAAAGGTCATTGTCCGTTTTTCTCAATCGATTTGGCACATACTATAATACCATGCATCTTTTTAAACAACATCATTTTTTGTACTTATACAATTTTAGTTTAAAAAGTTGCAACCCTTGCTGTATTGCAGGGTGATGCAAGGAGTTTTGGCGGGAACTTGATCGGCGGCGGTTTGCTGTTCCTGTATTATTGTTTGAATAATGGTTTGAAGTGGATTTTGATATGTAAAAGTGGTGCAATTTTGTGTATTAAGTGTCTGCGCATGTGAACTATTAGTGGAAACGGTGATACAAGTGCTCTGATGGTGATGTGATTCTCAAGATAAGGTGTCTATCTGCTTAGGCGCCTTGAGATACCATCGCCAACTTTCAGCTGTCTGCTGACTCAAGTTGCCGTCAAAATCTCCCAAGGGCACATTGTGCCTTGTCCCCCCACTAGATGGAGTGACGAATAAAAATACCTAAGACTTGGCCTAAAGGTCTAGATACCAGGCCATAAACTCCAAAAAAAAAGGGTGATGCAACTTTGTATGAAAGCTGAAAACACTGTGAAAAATCTGCACACAATCATGGTTTTGTTAATGTTGGTGTTGGGCTTGTAATAATAAAGCGAGAAAAAAATATCGCTGTTTCTTTCCTTCATGTTGTTTTAGATTGCCATTTTAAAAATTAGATACAAAAATTCATATTAAAAAAAAATCAATAACACTTACGCCTGTCACCCAGAGGGGTAGGCAGAGACTACGGACTTCCATTTGGCACGATCCTGACACACTTCTCTCGCCTCCTTTACATCCATATATCTACGCATACACGTTCGTCGGTTTAGGCCAGATTAGGGCCCATTTTCAATATATCGCCAATTTGGTCGATAAAGCTTCGTCTAGGGCGTCCCTTCCCGACTCTTCCGTTCACTTTAAAAAAAAATTAAAACTAAATTCATATTATATCGGAAAAAACTAAAAATGTTAATTCTGTGTTTAACTTCTTTTGATTTGCTCTTTAAAGTATAATTACATACATTATTATTAATTGATTAAAATTAAATTATTAAATATTAGCAGAATGCTATCAAAAGAAGCCATGAATTAATAGAAGAACAAAAATGACATTTGTTTGTCAACGTCTTTCATATTGAAAATATTATCTGAAATTCATTCAAATTTATTTCATAGGTTTAGATTTTAATATTTATTATTGATTTTTGCTTAAATTCAGATAATATGGGCTCAGAATACTTCACTTTCATTTGTAGGCGAATACACGAATACGCGACACAGTCATAATATCGTCGTGTATATACAGTAAAGATTTTTTGTGAGCTGTTAACTCTGTATAAGATATTGACTATAAATAAATTCATTATTTCAAAATTGTATGCACGATGTGATCATTATCGAAAGTAAGTTAAGTGTTGTAAATAAAAAGCACAAAATAATCTGATCATTTTCTGCAGGTTTCCTATAATAGAAAAAACTTATGACAATATTGTGGTAAGTCTATAAACATTTTGAATTTATTGGCCGTTATTTGTAGGGATTATTACTATTTTGACTCGAATCTGTTATCTGATATCTGTTTCAGATCACGTATTTGGGCTGAGTTAAGTTTTACCATGCGAATTTTGCTGATTTAAATTTACGTTAATGTTCTGTGAAGAATAACTCTCTGACAATAACATGTGTTATCAGTAACAAGCGTGGAAATATTATGTGCAAAAGCAATAAAAACATCAATAATAAGGTATAATTTATAAAACAATCTGTCTTCCAGAAAATAAAATTACATAACTAACTTATTTATAGTTTTATTTTATCCGACATACTAATCTGAAGTATGTGCGAGTAATTTTGGTGCAACCTCTCAAATGTATGGGAATTTAACCCATAGGTTTGTGAGGCTTGAGCCAAAATTACTCTAATATGTCTTAAATAATAAGTTCAAAGTTACAGAATACAAAGGTTTGATATTCCCGCTAAAAAGTTTTATATGGGCGCCCACCGTAGCGCTTGTAGTGTACACATAAACACGTGTTTCCGTTTTTAGTATGAAGTTGCGTTCTTCTCTTGGTAGAGTAATTGTGTTCTGTGCTGTATTGTGTTGTGTAATCACTTGCGTTATGCGTACGGAAGAAAGAGTGTTACGGACAATACAATATACTTTGATATCGTGCTGTGAGATTGTAACGATGAAGAGAATTGACCGGATCATTTCGTGTGCTTTGAACAAAAAAACGCTCCTGCAGTGTAAGTTATTTTATACTTTTAACTTTAATCTCAAAAAGTTTAGAAACTGTACAAACATATTAAGACGTTACATTTTATTTGTGTAGATACAGAGAAGAAGGAGGATGAAAATTTGTTAACAATGGTACCTGTTAACAGGGATGACACCGAGGGAACTGGTAAGTGCCTATCTATCCACTTGTTATTATTATTTATTGACCTTGAGTTTTACGACATTTTTAATTTCGTATTGCTACAATAAAATTATTATAATGATATTCTTAATTTGAAATTAATGTATGCTATTTTCCGATAATAATAACATCGATTCGGTAACGGCTTCTTTAATTCGTCTAGGATAACTAACATTGAAAGTACTTATTAGTCTATTATTACTATTTATTTTTTCTAGCCATGTTATGTCTAGGTTGTGGTGCATGTAATCTAATATTATTACAGATTATGTGACAACGCCAGCTGCTCTTTTGGATCCTTCAACTGCATTGTCGTTATCTCATATGCCAGAACAAGTTCTATCGAAAATTGGTAAGTGGATTTTTCGTCATACTTATATACGGTACTAATTAACTTTTTCGATGTTTAAATCAAATTATGGAATAAGGTGAGACCGTAGTGTATTCAATAATTATTATGAATTATTTTGTCAATAATTGTTTGTGTGTGGTACACACGACTACATACATATCAAGCTATAATTTATCCGGTATATGCTGGCCTCTCATTGTATGGAAATCCTATACATTGCGATATCAGCTTATACTGATATTTTATAGCTTGATATGTAGCCGAGTGTACTTACTAAATGTATAAAATGTTTTAGATGTTGTGGATTCGCCAAAAGCTCCGTTGTATTCACCGTTGACGCCTCTAGGCGTAGTCGCGTCAAGGCGTATACACGAGTGCAAAGGTAACACTAATGAACGCTTAATTTGCACAATAATGAAATAATTATTAATAGCCATAGCTTACATTTAGTAACAAATTGATAAATAGGTACTAACTAAAATAAAATAAATTTTTTGCTTGGTGGTGGTGCAAATGATATATCAAAATCACATTATTTTCAGATGAAGTGGATTCACCAGTAGCTCCACCGTACTCGCCTTTGAGCCCTCGAATACCCGGATATAAGACAATTCAATGTAGTTATGAGCTTCTTTTTTTTATTCTTGTATGTATCAAAAATAAATTAATAATTTTGAATTTTACTGGGATGTTTCAGGTTGTGAAGAAAATCCATCACCTTTGCCTCCTATGTCTCCAAGCACTTTAGAGCTAGTTGAAACCTTGAGTGGAATATTTCCAGGGGATTATAGTAGTGATATGGACACTGATTACGAGTATGTGCCTGATAGTGATGAAGATTTAGATAGTAGCCATTCAATTAGAGCAAAGAAAAATAATGACATCAATATCATTTCGGCAAAATATTGTATACCGGATTGTGATGATGATTCTGAACGTGGAGTTTCAACAGGGACTGTACAAACTCATACGGCTGTAGTGCATAATTTGGTAAATCAGGACTTCGAAATAAGAAACGAAACATCAAGCACCACTTCTCATATTAGAGATGGAATACTACTTCGTGGTGATGAAACGTTGGATCAAATTACCAATTTTGAAGTTAAAAATAATGACTATTATCTGATCTTAGAAACACAAAGTGAACCAGAGGCAGGTTGAACCAAAAAGGACGTAAAAGAAACACCAGAGCACACTATGGCACAGGAAAAGAACCGTAATATGCCAATTTACCTTATCATGGAAAAATAAATTAATGCAGTCTAAAACTTTAAAGACTATACTTTTAAATGCACTAGACAATGTTTTTCCGAGTTTCAGAAGATAAGCGGAAAGAAGAGTTCGAAAAATATGTTACATTAAGTTCGTATGAAGCGCAGCTGCTTTATATTTTAAATAACCTCAAAGAAAGCCCAAAATCTAGATCGTATACCTTGACAAATAATAAATCTGGTAAAAATAAACCAAGACTATACCGAAGAAATTATTTTATATGTGACATAGAAGTGTGCGAATATGTTCACACATAATTTTCAAATTTCTTCTAAGAAAATCGATATTTCCTTACTGAAAAAACGATCTGGTAACACTTTGAAAGACAATAGAGGCAAAGCTCAAGGTGGCTGGAATAAGACGCCACAAGAGGATGTTTAATTAATTAAAAATATAATAAATTCCTTGCCTAAATATGAGTCCCACTATAGGAGAGAAAATAGCGACAGTAAATATTTAAAACCGGGCACGACTATCGAAAAAATTCATGAAATTTATATAGATGAATTAAAAACTGTTTACGGTACATTAAAAAGACCTGTTTCTATAAATACTTTCAAACGTATATTTTATAGTAATTTTAATTTGCGATGTAAGCCACTAAAAAAAGATACGTGCAACAAGTGTGATTCGCTAACAAATAAAATAAAAAATTGTTCATCCGATGAAAAGACAATATTAGTTGCAGAAAAAGAAGAGCATCTTAAACGAGCTGAAGAATTGAGGATTCAAATGAATCAAGATCTGCAAAGAGCTAAAATTGACGAAAAATTTGAGTGCCTAACGTATGACCTAGAAAAAACGCTTCCTCTTCCCCGGATACCCACAAATATAGTTTTTTACAAGCGTCAGCTTTGGCTCTACAACAGTGGTATTCATGCCGGTTCAAACGATGTAGGTTACTGTAACGTTTGGGTTGAAGGAGAAGCAGGAAGAGGAGCACAAGAGGTAGGGTCGTGCCGTACGGTTCATTAAAAACGATCTCAGCCATGAAGTGGAAGATCTTGTTGTGGAGCGATTGCTGTGGGGGGCAGAATCGTAACATAAAAATAATTTTAATGCTGAAATCAGTATTGGATTCTCATCCAAGGCTAAAAACAATAACACTAAAATATTTAGAGTCAGGGCATACATTTCTTCCCAATGACACCGATTTTTCTAAAATAGAATACCAATTAAAATATCACCAAAGAATATATACCCCCGATCAATACATTGACGTGATTAAGAGCTGCAAGAAAAAAAATCCACTGAAGGTTTATAGGATGCAAAGAAATGATTTCTTTTCTTCCAGCAAAATAGAGAAGAAAATTGTCAACAGAAAAACTTTCGTTACAAAAGCTAAAGTTAACTGGTTAAAGACAAAAAAATACTCTTGAAAAGAGATGAAAAGTATACAATCTACATGGAAAATACTGACGGAATGTTTGAAGAGCTAAACATTGAGAAGAAATTAAGAGGAAAACAATTAGAAATATCGGAAGAGGACTTAGTGTTGCTGTGGCCGAACGGGAAAGAAATTGCTCAAGCAAAACTGGACGACTTGAAATCTATGTTTGACCTTATTCCCAAAGATTGTTTAGATTTCTATAAAACTCTAAAGGGGAACGAGAATATTACTGAAGATGTCGATGGCTTCGATTGTGTTACTGATTTTGACATGCTTATAGAGCAGACGGAGCAGAATGACCAGGAAGACTTATTGTAAGATATTACACTAATAAAAGTAAAGAGTTCATTTTGGATTTTTTAATAGTAAGAGTCACGGTTGATCAGTTCCTACTTGTGTTTAATTTTAAATGATACATGGTTATTAATAAATAATTTTGATTTGATTAATTTATTGACTTTCTTTTAAAAATCCTTTAATTATAATTTTAATTAATCACTTGAGTCATTTTAGTAGAATTCAAATAACGACTGCATCATGAAAATACAAATTTATCAAAAAGGACTCAAACCTATATTTTCTTCAATAACTCATGAATAACATGCAAAATACCATCAAACTAAAACCCATTTATAATTCAATTGTTAAATCCTTAGCTAACCTTAATATTTTGAGTCCAATATCACTGAAGAATACATCTCTGAACTTTAAACATCGATTACTCAAAGTGACATTTTGTGCTTTCTGCATCTACGTCCAATTATGCTAATAACAAAGCTACTCTTAAATTAACTATGCTTTCTATTATGTCACTAAGCAAGGATTATTTCCATAGATAAAGAAATATGTATTATGTAGCAAGCTAATTATTTATACTACTCTTTATTAAAATTTTAGTTATTTAAATAATACTAATAACCTTTAAATTTAAAGTTCAGTTGGCTAGGCATGTAGATGTAGAATAAATAAACATCGATGTTAGTGATGGGTCAACTCGAGTTAACCTGAGTTGGATTTCCCTAACTCGAGTTTGAGCTGCTGTACATAAACGGATCAAGTGAGCCAGCAAAAGAGTAAGAGCGCGATTCGTTTCTCGTGTGCGCGCTTTTTATTTCAATGAATATTTAGCTACAACTAAAACAATTTGTTATTTAGAATTTTATAAATGCTAAATTACGTAATTTAATTTCTTTTATAATTTTGATTAATTATGATCAATATAGTTATGTAAGTCATAGACATAGTTATTCTTTTCGGGTATTACAACAATTATTGTAATACACGAAAAGGGTGGTTAAGTTGTTCGATACATCATATTTGAAATTGTAATACCTAACTTACAGTAAATATTTTGAATTTGAAAAAAATATATTTGACTGTGATAATAAACTATTAATAGCTTATGTACATACTTAAAGCTAGACTAATATTGTTTCTTGAAGACTGCTATATAGCTAGTTTTGTTGTGAAATACAGGTACTTACTATAACTAAGATTAAATCCAAAAATACATATTAAGTATATCATCATCATCATCATTACAGCCCTTCACAATTCTACTGCTGAACATAGGCCTCCCCAAGGAATGCCACAAAGCACGGTCCTGAGCCACCTGCATCCATCCATCGAGTGGCGGCCTCATACCGGCGGACGAAGTGTAGCGCGTCCCCCCACTAGATGGAGTGATGACCTGGTAAGACATGCAGGAAGTTGATTAAGTATAATATGATACATACTAGAGAAAGAAAGAAAGAAAGAAAGAAAGACATTTATTCACTGGAACTGTACACATCACAAAAATAAAAAAAAACAGTTAAAAGTATGGTATTACAAGAGATGGGGTGTGTATCGAGCCACTGAAAAGGTTAAGACTCAGCGTAATGCTGCAGGGTAACCTGCAGCGCTGATGATTCTGTCATAACCACAGATACACGCACGATCCGCCTGGATGTGTTTATGAAATACATATCAATAATTATTTTATAAATCGAAATATTTCGTTGCTCATAAATATACCTCTATATACATTTGGGGATATACACACATACATACAAGACATATTATACATAAATATATTCATATCATATATTCTATATAAAAATAAAAAGCTTTCAAAAAAATATACACACTAAAAACAAACATATAATGCTCAACGATGCTGGAAGAAACATCTGCTGTAGGCTCAAGGTTGAGCTTTTTGTGAGTGTAATAAATGATTTTTATAGTGGGATTTAAAATTGTACTTTGAATTACATTCACGAATAGGTGGAGGAATGTTGTTCTAGCACCTCGTAGCTATATATTTAAAACTACCTCTGAAAGCTGCAGAACAGTAAGTGGGATTGGCAAGTGGGTTCGTACAAGACCTAATGATGTTTTGTCGATTTCTCCATATAATTTTATCATATAAATATAGGGGTGACTTAGTTTTGACAACATCAAATAGTAGATTAGCGAGGTAAGTCTCTGTCGCGCTTTCTTTAAAATACCTGCTTCATTGAAAGAAGGTGTTACATGCGACCGTTTTGGTATTGAGAAGCATGCACATGCATTTTATTATTTGAATTAGACGTTGTGACTTTTCCAAAATACAGGGTCCATACACTGTAATGCAGTGGTTTAATTTTGAAAGAACGAGAGATTCACACAGTCTAATTCTTAAGTCCAACTGAATGTATTCACGGATTCTGTATAACACCTTTAACCTATAAAAGCAGTTGCGGACAAGCTCGAGTACGTGTTTTTCAAAACGCAGTCTGCCATCCATAACTAAACCGAGGTTACGAGCTTCACTTACACGCCAGAGGGACGTTTAACAACATGATTTTAGGGTTTTGATTCTAAAAATTTAATTTGGTTTTTGAACCTAAAAGCATATACTTAGTTTTTAGTGGGTTTAAAATTAGAATTTTTCTGTGACCATATTGCAACGATACAGGTCCTCATTGATGTTACTAATTGTAGAATGAAATTCAAGCGAATTGCAAAAGATACACCTATAGATCATCAGCATATAGGTGGTATTTGCAAATGCATGCAATTAGTTATATCAGCAGTGTAAATTATAAATAACAACGGTCCTAAGATAGAACCCTGCGGAACACCTCTATTAAGTGGTCGTTGTTCAGAAACAAGGGAAGACCCATTTGGTTGATTTAATATTACTTGTTGTGAACGGCCGCATAAGTAACTTTGAAACCATTTTATGGAAGATGTTACAAAACCATAAAACGATAGCTTAGACAGCAGCAAATCTATGTTAATAGAATCAAACGCTCTTGAAAAGTCAAGCAGGGTAAGGATCGTACCTCTACCAGTGTCTTGAGATGTACGAATATTGTCAACCACATCGTAAAGCAGTAAACGCTTCTACCTTTTCTAAAACCCGATTGTAAGTTAGGTAAAATATTGTTAACATCACAAAACTTGATGACTTGATTATATATAACTTTTTCTAAAATTTTAGAAAGAAAGGGCAGTATACTTATTGGCCTTAAGTATCTGAGATCCTTAGGATCATTATTTTTAGGTAAAGGACGACGAGCTATTTTCCACGAAGATGGAAAAGTAGATGTTTCAATTGACTTATTTATGATTGCTGTAATCACTTTTAACGTAGCCGGAAATGTTAAGATGATCATATCCCTACTCAACTTATCAATACCGTGAGCATTTGATTTTATTGATAATATAATCTTTGCAACATATTCTTCACTTACATTATAAAGTTTAAATTCATTACACCCATATCGATGAAACTCATATTGAGTTAAATCGGAAATGGTTAAACTATTATTCCGGAAACATTAAGAAAATACTTACTTACTTACTTACTTATCTTCACGCACAATCCCTGACAGGGTAGCCAGAGAACAGATCGCCAAGTGTCACGATCCTTACATATCTCTTTCCTTCTTTCAGATTCATAATCTTCTTCATGCATGCACGTCTAGGTATCCGAGTACTCTTGACCCTCCCCTCTTCGAGCAGTTTGCTCACATGGTCTTCGAAAGTTAGTCTCGGTCTACCTCGACACCTTTTAATATTAACTTTCGCGCTATATATTTTCTTCACCATTCGGTCTTCACTCATTCGCTCAACGTGCCCAAACCATCGAAGCACTCCTTATCAATTTTTGTGATAAGGTCATCTTTCAAACCTACCATATTGCGAATCTCTTCGTTTCGCTTTCGGTCAGCCATGGTAACGCCGCACATTTTACGAAGAGATCGCATCTCCACTGCATTCAACTTGCTTTTATGCTTCTTCTGGCATACCAGGTTTCGCTGCCATATAACAAAGTTGGTACCAACACTGCGTTATGTATTGCAAGGCGTGCGCTCTTCACTACGCCTTGCCTTTTGACTAAAGCAGTCAAGGCACCATTGACTTTGTTCCCGGCAGCGACACGCCTGTCCACATCTAAATCACATCTTCCATCCCGGCTAAAAGCACTCCCCAAGTATACAATTTCATTTACCTGTTCTAGACATTCTTGATTTACCCATATTTCACTTCGTTCTCTCTTCGTCCCTTTCAAATACCAGAACCTTAGTTTTACTGGCATTCAAACGGAGACCTTTAATTTCACATTCCTCTTTCATACGCGTGACTAATGCCTGCAGTTCTGCCTCTGATGGTGCAATAAGCACTGCATCATCAGCATACAGCAGACAATTTACTTTTATGTCACCCAATTTCACACCCAGACAGCTATCTTTCAGCTTCTGTAAACAGCTGTCGAGATATAGTATGAACAGCCAGGAAGACATGACACAACCCTGTTTTACTCCCGTTTGGACGCTAAACATGGGTGACAGGTCATGCCCTACCCGCACACAGGCTTTACAGTCGCAGTAAAGTGCCTGCACAGCCCTTAGCAATCGACCATCCACACCGTACCCCGGCAACAATTCCCATTTTCTTCCTTACAACCTTATCAAATGCTTTCTCAAGATCCACAAAAGCACAGAAAATCTTCTGGTTAGCAGCCAGAAGCTTCTCCGTGATCATGCGGAGAAAATATTTGATCCGTGCATCCTCTTCCAGGTCTAAATCCGCATTGAGCCTCCCATAGAAATCTTTCCGATTTCTCTTGCATCCTACGCGTCAAAATCTTCGAGTATACTTTACTTGCTAAACTGGTCAGGCTGATCGCCCGATAGCACCCGCAGTCAAAATGTGAACCTTTACCTTTATATAAAGGCACAATGACTGCGGATCATAATCATCCGGGACGTCCCCGTCCGCCAGCACAAATTGCACAGCAGATGAAAGCTGTCCCAGACGCGAGGCCCACCATACTTGATCATTTCAGCAGTAACTCTGTCTAGTCCCGCGCCCACCACATTTCAAACTTTGAATCGCACGTTCAATCTCTTTCATACTGATGACCTCAGCGTCATCGAGGTCCAGGTCTGGCGTACCAGTCACGAGTCATCCCCGGATCCCTCACTAAGATCATCACACGCATACATTTCTCTATAAAATTCGCTCCATCGCTGCATGACGTCCGATTTTTCTGTGAGGACGTCATTAGTTCTCGAAAGCACTTTGTTCATTCTTAAGGCCGTCGCACCACTTCGGGTCCTTCCAACCTCTTTCCAGAAGAGTTTGGAGTTCTCCCTAAAGTTGTGCGACAACCTTTTGTCCGCTTCCATTCTACACTTTTCACGCATTTCCTCAATCAATGCTTTCGTGTGAACTTTCTGCAGCTTATATCTTTCTTTCATCTTCTCTCTCATATCCTTATCATTACTAGAGGCCAAGTAGTCTAACCATGCTTTCTTCTTCTTCTTTACAGCTTCTTTCACTTCATCATTCCACCATGCATCTCTTCTTTTGCTACTGCCTCTTTTGTTGTTCCACATACTTCTTCCGCTGCACTTACCATTCCATCCCTAAGGTTCTGCCATGTTCTCTCCACACATTCATTTCTGCCATCGATGGTGTCAAGCTTTTCAGCTACCCTCATGATATTTGTCCCTAGTATCCGCTTCCTGAAGCTTCCAACTTCGGATGCGACAGACCGATGCGGTTCTGTTACCGCCGTCCGGTAGCGCCAACCCGCGAACAAACCCTAAATCTAGTGATCACTAGATAGTGATCCGTTCCTAGGTCAGCACCCTGAACACTCGCGTATCCATCACCTGTTTTCGCAGTCGGTCATCCACCAGGAACAAATCGATCATACTTCTCATTCTTACTTTCTCTAGTATACATATGGATTTTCTTGTGATTAAACATAGTGTTTGTCACAAGAAGACCCTTCCTTGCATACCGCTAGTATAAGCTTGCCAGCATCATTAACTCTTTTATCGCCAAACTTTCCAAGCACCGACTCGTACCCTGGTCGAGCGGCCTGTATCCATTCAAATCACCACATACAACAATTCTTTCGTTTTCCTAGCCAAATCTAGAACTTCTCTTACATTCTCCCAAAACTCCTCCAGCTCAGCCCTGGACGACGAAGCTACCGGCGCATAAACAGCCAAAGGAATAACTTCGTCAGTCCCAATTTAAAGCGAACCCAGAGTAGTCTTGAGTTCACAATCTTATATTCAGTCATAACATCGACCAACCGAGACGACAGCACTCCCTACTGGGCGCTCTCGCTCTCCGGGACTCGGACCATAGAGCTAACGCCCCACCAGGGAGCTCTTCAGTACCACTGCCCTTCCGTTTGGTCTCTGACATACGACATCTAATTCTCTTTCTTTCATTATTTCAATCAACTAATTCGTCTTATCTTTCATGTTTCCTCTAATATTCCACGTGCCAACTCTGCACTCTGTCCTCCACCTTCCGCCGTGTCGGGCTGTGCGTGACGGTGGCGGTCCCCATCGCCGCTTTGCGCGCTGCATTCCACACCAACGGGGACCAGCTGGTGTGCGTCGCCTGGGGACGCCTAACCCTCGTTAGCATGGGTGCGCAGCTGTGTAGAATTGCAGCCCTGAAAAGGGCTGGCAGGGGTCGCGACGTGCACGCTTCTACAATGACCCCTATTAAGAAAATGGTTATTGATTATATTTGGGTCGTCGAAAACACAGGAAGCGCTGTCGATTGCTTAATGTTGGGAAGGCCGGACCGTTTCAAGTTCTTCCACAATAATTTCGGATGGTTTACGTTATTATTAATTTGATTGTTAAAATATGCTTTTCTCCCAGTATATACTAATGTTTGACAAATGTTTCAAAGATTTGTATTGAATTTTATCGCTATCCAAATTAGTATTCTTAAACTTTGCATGGCTTTTATTCCGAAGTTTCATGATGTACCGAACATTGCTAGTTAACCACGGTAAATTTCGATCACGTACTGCTATGGACTTTTCAGGTGCATAGATGTTAAATATATTTAGTAACAAATAAGTAAAGGTTGATACCATTTCATTAACGCAATCCATTTTAATTACACTTTCCCAGTCTACTGAGGCAATCATATTATCAAAGTGAATTAAATTGATTTCTTTTATAGGTCTATAATTAATAAATTTTAAATGAGGTTTGGGTTTAATTATTTTAAGGGTTGCCAGAATCATTGCATGTGCTCCAAGATCATTCACATGGTCAACTTGTATGCCCTTGACTTCAGCATCAGTACAGACGAGGTCTATTAACGTCTCGCTGTGAGATGTAAAATGTGTGGGTTCTTTAACATAGTTTATAAGGCTAGTATAATGCAGAAATTGTTGAAGTCTCAAGGTCATATTATCGTTTTCATTAAGAACATTTATATTAAAATCACCCAATAACATCACTTTGTCATAACACGAAAATGTTGCTAATGAATCAGTGAGAGCGTCGAAGAAAGTATCAACATTTACCCATTGGGGTCTGTAGGCTGTGCCTATTAAAATTTTGGTCGAGTTGATGACAAGTGAAAGCCACATTTGTTCAACGTCACCAATCGAAGAAGGGTGCGAATAAGTACGGACTGGAATACCACTCCTAATATAAAACCCGACACCGCCGCCACGACTTCGCATGGAAGATGGATGGGGAATATGTTTTAGGGTATATCCAGGTATAGACGGTGCACGGCCGGATTCTCCGGTCCTAAGCCATGTTTCATTTATTGCCATTAAATCCGGTGACAATCGCTCCAATGCAACATGGAACTTATCATGGTTATTGCCAAGAGATCCGGCATTAAAAAGACCAATTTTCAGATATTTTGAATTGAATTAAAACTCTTAAGAAACCACAACAGTAAATTACAGTGGACCTCCAGCCCGATTATTATAAACGAATACACTCGACCGACTAAGAATAATAGTAAAACCTTATATGATACAATTAGAATATATAAGACACACAAAAGCACTGAATGTGTAAATATTATTCGCAGATAAACATTTAACTCAGAACTAAACCTATTAAAATAACACGTAATAAAATGTTGGGAATTAAAGACTACGGTACACTATACACACATAATATGCAGTTCCAGTTACACGAGCACATATTTATCATATAAATATTATCGACGTACAGCAATATATATTCAGATATATATACATATTTATATGTGTCGTAGTAAGTGAAATGCTAATAGCATTTTAAAATTATATCTCGTAAAATAAATATTATGTTGGTAAAATATTTGTGATGCATTAATAACGTATATTAAGTCAAAGTAATAATATATAATGAAGAATATTCTAATTGGTATAGATATGACCTTCATTTTTCAATGAACAGGAGTAGAAACCTTGTCATTAACACACATTACGGCGGCTCTACACGTTGGCCAACATACTGGCGAATGTAAGCAAAGATATTGGCCAAGAATTTGTGATCGCGTCCACACGTTGGAAGGTCGTTCAGTTTGCTTCGGTTCAGGACAATGTGCGGACGAATTTATTAAAATTGATGTTGAGGCGCTAACAGCTGCTGCGGTTTATTTATTCACAGCATAACGCTACTACGTGAATGTATATAAGAAAAGGGTTAAAAAGAAATGGGAAAAAGAAGGTGGTGGATGCAAACAGACACCAATTTTATTTATTTGTATAGATTAGAATGATAATACATAATACATTCATTGAAGTTGAATAATAGCAATGCTGCAGCTATATTAGTAGTATAGTTAGCACGAATGGTCGGCTCGACCGGGAAGGACCACGCTCTCACAGAATACCAGCGTAAAATAGCAGCTTAACACTGCTGTGTTTCGTATGGTGAGTGTAGACTCTAAATAATAAAAATATTAATAAATATTTTTATTATAAAATATAATAATAAAGAATAATAAAAATATAAAGCGAAAAGTTTCCTTATTGGTCATTGTTACTGCCATTTTGTAGACACTAGTTACGACGCGTAAATACAAAATTTAAACCAGGTGCGTGCGATCACTCTGAGAGCTCGTATAACTAAACGTGCGCCCAACGTGTGGATGCGGCGGCCAATACCTGCCACAACCCTTTGATCTTTTGTAAAAACCGACACCACACGGATCTCGCGCCAACTTTAGGGCCATCATTCCAATACATACCAACGTAAGCACAAACACCCGTCTATGATGGTATTCGGTATTGGCCAACATATTCGCCACTGTATTGGCCAACGTGTAGAGCCGTTTTACACGACACACACCTCCAACGATAGAAACATGATTATATTATGTATACAGTTAAGCAAAGTAGGCGGCTTGGCCAATGAGAAAAACACAAAACACATTAACATTAACAGTTGCAGTAGTAATGAAGTTACATTTTTATAAATGAGTTAAATTAGCACATTAATAATTGCACTAAAATTAAACAAAATTATTAACAAACCTATACAAATAATACAGGTTTCAACCTGCCAAAGGAATAAAAGAAAAATTATATAACTAAAAAATAGAGGTAATGAGGTTACAATTTTATAAATACATTCATTTAGCACATCTATATTTACACTAAAATTAAAGAAATTTATTAACAGACCTATACAAATAATACAGGTAGAATACCAAAGGAATAAAAGAAAAATTATATAACTATAAAATAGAGGTAATGAGGTTACATTTTTATAAATAATTTCTATTAGCACATTTATAATTACACTAAAATTAAACAAATTTATTAAACCTATACAAATAAAACAGGTAAAATGACAAAGGAATAAAATAAAAATTATATAACTAAAAAGTAGAAGTAATGAGGTTATGTTTTTATAAATTGGTTCATTTAACACATTGATAATTACACTAAAACTAAACAAATTTATTAAAAAACCTACGCAGATAATACAGGCGGAGTGCAAAAGAAATAAAAGTAAAATTATATAACTTAAATATACAGGTAAAACTTTAAAATATTTATAAAAACATGTAAAACCTTTTTTTAATTGGCTATTTCGAGCTATTTTCTGATGAAACACCAAAAATACGTTCAATATCAGCAATAGATCGCAATTGGTGTATTTTTGAACTTTCACTCTGTCTAGCAAATATACGTCCCTCCTTCTTCCAAATGTATTTCCAATTAAGACCTCTCCCAATATCACGTGCTTTTCCAAATAATTGACGATTAGTACTAGTAAGCCTCTCATTGAGATAAAAAGGTCTAGGTTCATGTGATGGGAGGCCAAGATCTGCTGTTGTAGCCCCACGGCGAACACGAGCATTTCGTAACAATTCTTCTCGAATAACTCGACGAGAGAGGCGTACCACAATATGACGATAACGTCCCAGGGCTTGTGTTTTTAAATCAGAAAAGCGCTGACTATTTCCTACTCTACTGGCGCTAACTATATCACTCTCTTCGAGCTGAGTGCCCAACTTGGCTGCTACCGCAACAACGATGTGTGGGACTGATTCATTGCTATTTTCCGGGATACCAGAAATCTCTAAGTCATTTAATAAAGCCTGTTGATCACGCTCATTAAGATTAACTTGTAACTGAGTTATAGTATTTCGCAAATCCTGATAAGTGGAAGGTAAATTTTGGTTTTTTAAAAGACACAACTCAGCCTGTAGTTTTTCATTTTCACTCTCTAAAAGAGATATTTTGTTTCTGAAAGACGATATGTCACTTTTTACCTCTACTTGTTGAGCAGATAAAAAATCTGTAGTTTCCGTAAATTCTTTTTTGAGTTTATCCACTGCTACATCAAACTCTTGCTTAATCTCCTTAGTAATTGCGCTACTCATATGATTTAATTTCGTATCAAGAAGGGAATAAAGTTGTTCAAGGGAGATATTAATACATTTGTCTGACTGGCATTGTAACTTACTACTGGTGATGATCGTATTAGGTTGCTCACTAGATAGTGACTCATTTAAGTCCCCCTGACCCTGAATAATATCCTCATATGACATGTCAGTCTGGTTAAGCGTTGATTCGAATTGTTTTCTAACAGGTGTGTCGTCCTTAATACGGCGTGATGTTACATTCACACACGAAGGACAACACCATGTACGCTTAATATCATGATTTTTATTCATAAACTGAGCCGTAGTAATGTTTAGGCATTTATAATGATACGTGCCCTTACAGCGTATACAAACTAATAATTCTTCGCGACGAATCACTTGAGAACATGCTAAGCATTTCATGTTTTTGTATTATTCGTATAAATAGTTTATGCAGATACCAAGCAAACGAATTCAATAAGCAGGTACTCGGTAAATAAACCGACGAGCCAAATGTGGCACGTAATTCATGCACTTTTTAATACACTTTGCACAAGGTATATAATATTAATTATATCACTGTATCTTACTAAAACACAAACATTAAATAGCAAAATATATTGACATCAAAAACGTTTGAAATAACTTTTCAAACTTATTAGGAACAAAATAAAGTAACAGCTGACTGATAACCGTGTTTACACTTCAACGGATCGCGCGCGTCTCTAAATATAAGTTTTTATTTAAATCCTATATAATAAGTTTGGTAATTATAGTTATATAGTTATATTTATACTGCGTGTTACAAAACTACCCGTAAAGCCGAAAGGAGGTTAAATGGGGACTTATAACGAGTCCATTCACAATATTTAAGAACCGTAGTAACGCTGTATAACATACCCCAAAAAAATAAAAAAATATTATTATTTTCACTGATGTGCAAACCCTATTTCAGTCAAATTAAAGAGTAAACTACGCAGAATGTACCTAAATTTCTACCTAATTCGCGGAACGACAAAAATTTAAAAGACCTAACCTTACGAGACAACCTCAACGAACACTTACTTTTTCATAATAAACGTCAAATTTACAGAAACGGCTCAAAGTGTGCTCCGCCTTGCTCAATACATAACCTCGCTCGTCGGGATATGGCTTGTGTGGCATTTCACACCATCGTCGGTGTTATTGATGCGAAAACCGATCTGATACGCTGTTCCACCATATAAATACCAAACTAGAAACGATGTTTCTAGTTTGGTATTTATATGAATAGTAATACTGACAGATTTATTGAACTAGATCAGTAAATTTAAACACAATAGAAATTCATAAAGTAGAAATATTTTTTAGAAAATTTCATCGATATATCGATATTTTGAAGTGAAAATTTCTTTAGCATCGTTATGATTTGAAACTGGATGAAACGAAATAGCGACACTAACAAGAGACAAACATATACAGCTATTAGGACTTAGCCAAAGATATTGGATTGGATTTAGCCAGCTTGAGAATGAGATAGAATATAGTGTAGTAAGCGACAGTAGCTTAATGGTAAGGTTAGGCGTTTAGGGTAAGGCGGACCACGAACTCAAAAGGTTGTGGGTTCAAATCGGCCATTCAATTATTTTTAAGTTTTCCAATATTGGTTAAAGGGAATTTGAGTAATGTTAATAGCGCTGCTGGTATATTAAAAAAAATAGTATTTCCTATTATTTCGGTCTCCTCTTTGTGCGGTGCTTTAAAGATGGTTAAAATACATTTTAACTCTTAAATTAAACAGTTAAAAAATTAACAAATTTATTAAATTAATAAAATAATCTTTAATGAATAAAATTTTCATAATATCGAATTCATTCATAACATTCCACGTTCATAGCTTATCGATTTATATTAAATTATTCTTATGCCATCTAGCGCATATCTTATGTACCACTTTGAGAGTCAATCAATATTTTTTTCAATAAAAAACCTATTGAATGAAGTAGATGGTGCGCTATTACAAAGCAATTTTACTCGAAAGAAAATATTATTTCGATTTATTACACTAAAATTAAGTCTAAAAATTAGTATGGTAATATTTATTTGCTATAAAATGAATATTTTATCTTATATTTTACGCCGCACTTGTAGTTGAAAACGATCATATTAAATAAATCATTTGCAGTGAATTATTTTTATTTTATATTTAATTTCATTTGAAGGTTTCACTTTTACCGCGTTCATAAAGCAGCACAGGCTGTTTCACTTTTACCGCGTTCATAAAGCAGCACAGGCTGCCGACGTACCGGATGGGAGGAGCCACACGCAAGCGTTCCTCTGTGCCATAGTAAGTCCATATATGACACGGCGGCCCCGTACGTACATGCTCGATAAACTTGCTCGATCTCGAGTAAGTACGAACGTGTGTACAATGCAAGTGTCAAGACAAATGCTCGAAGCCAAGCAAAATGTTCGATTCGAACAAGATTCAAACGTCCATAACAAAGGGAATATAATCACTACGTTTAGTCCATAATTCTTGCTCGATGTTCAAAGCAAATATATGTTTGTACGTGTAGCCGCGACGTCGAGCATGTTAGTCGCTATTGATATTTTTGTAAAGAGGGTGTGAGTGCGCAGCTAAAATGTCGTACTTTCGTTCATTTTCTCGGGTTTTTGGATGAGGATGTTTACAATAAAACTAGTTGCAACCGCACTGCTCACTAGACTAAATTTAGTTGCGCGACTGAATTGACGTCCTACAAAAATGCCAAATTGTTTTGAATTGTTCAGTTTTTTTGCTGCAAAAAGAGTATATGTAAGTAATTCTTTATAATATTAGTGCTATTTTTTTATCTAAAATATTACAATAATAACAGTCCATACTTGCCACGGTAACGGTCGTGTTGTTTTGGATTTGTTTACCACGACACAACAGGCCACTCGCCCTCATTCAATATGCGGTTCGTTCGAGCGACTGATCTAAGTCTGTATCCGAGTTGTTGCTGTCACCAAGCGATAGTTTTGAATTTTGATATACCGGATTTGAAAATGGTTATCAATAAAAATGGCTAATGGCAAATATGATCTGTAAAGCCATGTCCCTTGTGCATATAATTATTTTTGAGATTATGTTTTCTGATTAATTAATGTTCATTGTGAGCTTTATTATAATATAGTTTAATAATAAAATTGCATCAAATTAAATATAATACAATACTTACGAGTATTAATACATTGTATTAAAATTACTAAGTGTGAACTTCGACCATATTGTTTTTCTATCGACTTCAAAAAGGAGGAGGTACTCAATTCGACTGTGTTTTTTGCATGTGTGTTACCTCATAACTTTTTCTGGGTGAACCGATTTCGATGATTCTTTTCTATTTGAAAGCTGGTGCTTCTCATGTGGTCCCATATAAATTTGATCAAGATGTGACGAATATTTTTGAGTTATTCTTAATAATTTATATTGAAGTCGGTTGTACAAAATTTTTAATTTTAAATTATTTATTTATTTATTGCAGGTTTCCTAAATGTGTGAGTTTCGTAGTGACAGACGAATATTTTTGTGTGGTAGTCTGAGAAAGCGTGCGTGCGCAGAATTCCCTCCGCAAAAATGTGCTGACAGACACAAAGAGTTAGTAACTGTCCTATCAGACAGTATGGTTATGGTTTGGTATCGGAAAGTAACGCTATGGCTTCTCCCGTCCTGTGTTGCTCTATGACCGCGTCTGCACCATAGACTTAGGATAGTAATAGACGGACATAGTGTGCAAGTGAGAAGAAAATTCCTTATCGCAATATAGCAAGATAGAAAAGGATAGCAAATCTCATGACTTTGTAACCGATTTTGAATGACAGGTCGGCACAATTAGGCACGCAAGAAGTAAGCTCCTAGATATTTTATGATTTTAGAGTATTAAACTATTATTTTATTAAGTAATCATTGTTTTCCAAAGTGGTTACTTGTTCTGTGAGTGACTGTGGTGTTAATAAAAGAAATAATCCCGATAGTTGCACTTTACAGGTAAATTCTCAAGACTTCGTTAATAATAAGACGTGTCTATTTTGGTAAAATTTATATATATATATATATATATATATATATATATATATATATATATATATATATATATATACAGGGTATTTTGAAACGCTCCCGAAAACGAAGACAGACGACAGTACTAACTATATCTTAGATGATGGGTGAAATATAAAATCGATCCTGATGAAAAAAATCATCTTTTCACAACGTTTTATTAGCTTTATTCACGCTCCATCGTGAAAGTATAAAATGTAAAGTATAAATCATCGTGTTAAATAAAACGTTAATTTCATTAAAATAAAACATGAAAATACTTAAACATTAAAGCAGCAATGGAATTTAAAATAAATAAACCATAAAATCAGCTGACTAGGTCAATATCCGCGTCGAAGCCAAACTCAACGTCACGTAAAAAACGCTGAGCGATAGTGTAGGGGTGTGTCTGCATGGGTACAGTCGCGTTCTAAAGTACTACATGGTACTAGGCTGTTGTTTTATAATATTATAATAGTAATTGATGGTTTTAGTGTAGAATCATAATAGGTACTTTACTAGCTACTTAGAACTTTGGAAGAGGTTGAAATTCAAAATGGATAATGTTTGCTTGAGCATTATTTTTATTTCTATCGTAAAATAAAGTAGTTTGTAACAAGAAAACTTAAGCTAAGGGTGACACGCTGTCCATTATACCGTTGGAACATGGAACATGGAAGCCAAATGTCGATGGTGTATTGGTGTTAGTGGATGCTACTTCATCATCACTCATCAGAATCATCATCATCAATGCGAATGATAAATGTTTCCGTCATCAGGTTGACCACATGGTAATTTTTCGGTATTCTTCCTCAATACATTTAACTTTACTGCACAATTTTCCCCATTCACCTTCTATTTACCTTTTCGTTCACTAGTTCAGTCATAAAACAATAGATATAAATAATTTTCTTTCCTTCCTTTTTAAAACCATCGTCGCGCGTCGTGCAAAAGCTGTGTGTGCGACTGTACATTGGGAAACATCGCTTTTTCAAAGCGCGGGAAGAATGAGGAACCAATAGCGTGCGCGCACAGTAATACTGGCGAGCATTCCCCGTCGCGCCCCTTCGTACCACGCGCTGCCGCCGCCCGGCCGACTGTGTGTCACCTCGCGTCAGCGCCAACATATGGAATTCCCCAAATTTACCTACTAAGATTTGTTTGCAAGCGACATAAGAATTAGAGGCGGCAATTACAATAAAACTTGCAAGTAATTTTAATAGTTTTGACGTACCTCTTTTCAAATCAAAGTATTGGATGGATTAAAACGGAAAGTCAATAAAAGTAAAGTAAAATAATTATTTTTAGATTAATTAACTGTCGATCATAATTGCAATTGATTTTAACTATTAAATTATTCAATACCATTTTATTTCTATTTTCTTGTACAAAATCAAAGATAACAAACCCAAGTAAGTACGTTTATTAATTTCAATATCATTTTGTAGTAACGAACTGCTTGTTTCGGCAGGTACAATTGATTGTCTAATTATATTAAAAATTACAACTATAACTTCTAAATTCCATATGAAAGACTAGTCGTAGGGATCATATGGAAACTAAACTTATAAAATAAAAGTTGGCAATGTCATAACATTTGACGGTCTGTGGGAATGTTCAAAGTGTAGGCTTCAGTTTTGGCGGGATTAATTATTGATTTTAGTTTTTGAGACAGTTCCGTGTTGACTTTGGACACGCATGCGCGAGCGACAGTTCGATTGTTTTTAAATTAAATTCTTATTGTTATTACTTGGTATTACCTACTTTATTACGTGTTATTCTTGTTGTTACGTTTTGTGTTTCTTTTTGTTTTAATAATGCCTAACGCGTACGTTTATAGTGCTCGTGAATACGGCAACATGTTAATGTGCCTTGGAGAAGCTTGCGGAATGCTTCGTGCATTACGAATTTACCGAGAGAAATTCCCAACCGCTCGACACCCAGCTGACTCTCGTCTGATAACAGCAGCATTTCAGCGAGTGTTGGAAAATCGGCCCATTGCTCCAGTAGCGGCAGGAGGTGGAAGTCAAATGACTGTTCACCCGAGGAGCGCATTTTAGATGTCGTTCGCCGGTATCCGAACCTAGGTACACGAAGTATCGCTAAATTGTTAAGACGTCGGGATGGAACAAGTGTGTCATACTGTTCAGTTCACAAAGTGTTAAAGCGTAACCGAATGCGGCCATACAAAGTGCACAAAGTGCAAGCTTTAGTTCCGGCGATCACGACCGCCGACGAGTTTTCTGCCGTTGGTTATTAGACCAACAACAACGTGCCTGGTTCCATTGAGCACGTTATCTGGACGGACGAGTCGACATTTACCAGAAACGGCCTGTGGAACCGAAGAAATACACACGTGTATTCAGAGGTTAACCCGTACGCTGTTCGACAAACCGGGCACCAAACCCGATGGTCGGTTAACGTATGGGCAGGTTTATTAAGGATCGCATACTGGGACCAGTGTTTCTGCCACAGCGACTTAACGGACAGGGATACCTAAACTTTATAAATGAACAGTTGGTTGACATTTTAGACGACCTATCGTTGGATGAATATCGCCGCACATGGTTCCAGCATGATGGTGCACCCCACATGTCGTGAGGTTCGTCCGTGAGCGCCTTACCGAATTATTTGATGATCGCTGGATTGGCAGACTAGGACCACACGCTTGGCCACCTCGCTCACCAGATCTGACCCCGTTAGACTTCTTTCTGTGGGGTATGTGAAAGAAAGGGTTTTAATCGTGAGTGTGATAGTGCTGACGAAATGCGCCAAAGGATCGTGGATGTTTTCGACAAACTACGTGCGGACTGTGTCGAAGACCACACGATGATGCCCGCCTGCATGAAGAGACGCAACACCGAGCCCACATCTGCCTCGAAATGAATGGAGCACAATTTGAGCCGCATCTCATAAGACCACGGAGGATTTAGAGCGGCAAGCTGTTCCATACCTATTTTTTTAAATAACTTGGTACTGAACTGATCTGAATAGGTACATAACTGAATACATCAGAATAATAAACATACCTACACGATGAATAAAACGCATAACTCTAACCTTGTTAACTTTTCATTTAAGTATTTTTTCATTAGCGGGAATCGAACCAGTTATTTGGTTTATTTAACCTGTGAATTTAAATTAAAGTGGCTACGTGGAGACAAGCACAGTGGCAAAATAGTAGGTTAAGTAGATAAGTTAGGTATTTAGACAAGTTTTGTAAATTATTAGGTATTGTGGTCGTTGCATTAAAAGTTTTTAAAGGCAAAAATTTTAAATTAAACATTGATGGCACCGTTAACGGGAATACGTGACAGCGATATACTTGAATATAAAAGTTTATTTGAAAATGCTTTAGAACTCACGCGAGTTTGTCGCACGTAAAATAAGCAAGATAGATTATTTGCACGTTTTCCTTAAATATAAAAATTATACTTTTAATACTGTAAGAAGTAATGTTGTATGTGATATCATCAAAGACGACAATATCATTGTCGTTGGATGCAACCTGTTCAGACACGCTGGCCCCTTCCCATCTACATGGAACCAACAACAGAGCTGGTGCGGCTTGTGAAGCGGCTGAAAAAGCTAAAGCATGCAAATACAGGGGTCTAGGCTCCGAATATGTTTTTGTCCCATTCGGTGTCGAGACCCTTGGTCCGTGGGGTCCTAGCGCTATAAGCCTTTTTAAGGAAATAGCAAAAAGTTAGTCGACGTCACAGGTGACCGAAGAGCTTGCAGCTACCTCGGACAAAGAATTAGTCTAGCTATTCAAAGGGGGAACGCTGCCACTATCTTCGGAACCTTGCCTTTTTAATAATATATTTTAGTTATTATAATATATTTTTAGGTTTTTAGTTTTAGGTTCATTTTTCTAGTATATATTTTGTTTTTAATATCATTGTTATTAGAAATTACTATTAAATTATTTAATTAAAATAATTTATAAGATTAATAA
>JAGSMP010000724.1:0-112292 GCA_029286625.1 Parnassius orleans
TTTTAAAGGTAAAATTTTAAATTAAACATTGATGGCACCGTTAACGGGAATACGTGACAGCGATATACTTGAATATAAAAGTTTATTTGAAAATGCTTTAGAACTCACGCAAGTTTGTCGCACGTAAAATAAGCAAGATAGATTATTTGCACGTTTTCCTTAAATATAAAAGTTATACTTTTAATACTGTAAGAAGTAGTGTTGTATGTGATATCATCAGAGACGACAGGTTGCATCCAACGACAATATCATTGTCGTTGGATGCAATCTGTTCAGACACGCTGGCCCCTTCCCATCTACATGGAACCAACAACAGGGCTGGTGCGGCTTGTGAAGCGGCTGAAAAAGCTAAAGCATGCAAATACAGGGGTCTAGGCTCCGAATATGTTTTTGTCCCATTCGGTGTCGAGACCCTTGGTCCGTGGGGTCCTAGCGCTATAAGGCTTTTTAAGGAAATAGCAAAAAGTTAGTCGACGTCACAGGAGACCGAAGAGCTTGCAGCTACCTCGGACAAAGAATTAGTCTAGCTATTCAAAGGGGGAACGCTGCCAGTATCTTCGGAACCTTGCCTAAAGGGCCTCCTTTTTAATAATATATTTTAGTTATTATAATATATTTTTTTAAGGTTTTTAGCTTTAGGTTCATTGTTCTAGTATATATTTTGTTTTTAATATCATTTTTATTAGAAATTACTATTCTATTATTTAATTAAAATAATTAATAAGATTAATAACCTCAAGCGAATTGTTGTTGATGTTTGAAATTTTAAATTGAAAAATGAATTAGAATTTGTAAGGTTGACATTATACTAGTTTGACATTATGCATTATGACATGACCATGCCTGTATATTTTTTATTTTTTTCTGTTTTCTACACCCTAAATTTATTGAAATTTTACCGTTTTATTAAATTTTGATATGAAATGTTATTGTAATTTTATAATTTTCTAATTTTAATTATTCAATTGCATGTCGGCGTAATATTTGCATACCGATAAATCGGTGAAACATGCATGTTCACACTATGTTATAAGATCTAAAATGTACCATGTTTTATGCAAATAAATATTATTATTATTTGGGGTATTTATATAGTATTCTCATCCACTGAATAAATATTTTAAAGGAAATAATAAATAAATAAATATATATTTAATATACTAACATAAATAAATAAATAATACATAAATAAATAAAACCCAACTAGATGGAAACCCTAGGAGACCAAACGGCCGAGGGTTAGGGGAAAGGTGAGAAACCGGCGGACGATGCGGGCGGTATCGAGGAGCACCGCCTTCTGCATTTGAGCTGGAGCGGTCCGTCACGGAGTCCCAGTCCCCCAGATGACCCGGAGAGGCTGATGGGATTAACCTGTTCGCAGAGACGACTACAGGTATAATTTCGGTCGGCAGTCCACCCCATATGTTGGTCACCCGTGAGCCAGGTCCAGATATTTTGTTCGCTTATCTGTTTCGGCTTTCACGAGGTTCTCGTCATACGGAATGGTGATGTCGACCGTAATATCCTGATTGTGCCCGGTCCATCAGCACAATATCAGGCTTATTCGCAAGAATAGTCCTGTCTGTGATGATGGCCCGGTCCAGTAGAGCCTGGCGCGGTCATTTTCAAGCACGGCTTCCGGCAAGTACTTGTAATACGGCATTTCCGGTCCACGAGACCGTATTTCAGAGCGAGCCCTGGTGTAGAATTTGGCTACTAGTTGTGCCTGTGCAAGTACTCAGAGTTAGAGCGCCGAACAACCGGAGATGACATGCCTATAGACTCACCGGGATGGCGACAAGCTCGACAGATGTCGACGGTGCCATCCCTTAGGATGTATCTCCGATAGTTGTTGGTCTTAATAACCTGATCCTGTATCGCACAGACAAAACCCTCGGTTTCCAAAGAGGTCACCAAACGTAGCCAGTGGAGGGAGGCAACTGTGTCTACGAAAGGCACATGTAGAGCCTTGTAGAACCTCCCGTGGAGCTCCTTCTCCTTCCATACGGTCTCCGGTCGGAAATGCTCTGTACTGCCGGGTCTTGCCATTGCTCGTTGGCCAAGGATAGAGGGTAAGTCCTTTATCACAAGAAATGACGTCCCTATAGAATGGATCATCCGATCTCGTCAGAAAGTAATTACGGAGGCTGCACACTCGCGATTATGCATGGTAAGCGCTTAAAAGCCACGCCCACCATGTTTCCGCGGCAAGTACAGCCTCATAATCGACGATCTCGGTGATGCATCCTATGGGACTTCATAGTGGTGCGGACTTTTCTATCCAGGGCGTTAAGTTCAGTTTGAGTCCACCTAGTATGCCAAAGGTATATATGAGAACAGGCATGACCCAACCGTTATATGCGTGTGTCTTATTCACACCGGACAAAAGGCTGTTACACTTTGGTCAAGCGTGCATAAAACATATCGCAAACTGACTGTTTATACCCGCCTCATCGATACCGATGTTCTGTGACATACCCAGGTATCGGTATGTTTCAGCCTCAGAAAGGGTCCTTATGTTGATGGGCATAGATAAGTTCATGCCTCAGAGTTAGCAACCCTTCCCTTCAACATGGAGGACCGCACACTTATCCGTCCCCAGCTCTATTCTAATAGAATTACTAAATCACAAGTGATGTTTAGCAATTCCATAAGATGGGAGCGACTGGAGGCGAATAATTTGAGATCATCCATAGAAAAGGTGGGTCACTTTGTACCTCCTTTCCGAAGCTGAAATCCCTCCCGGAGTCCTCCAGTAAGGTACTGAGAGGGTTCAGGGAGAGGCAAAACCATTGGACTCAAACAATCGCCCTGGAAGATACCCTTCTATCCTTATGTGGTTCTCCGCAGTGTCATCCGCTCGCCTAGATGACAAAGGATCGTACTCCACCGCCCCATACACTGACCGGAAGTCTCGAACTGTACAGTCAACCTTGTACAGCTCGAGGACCCTCTTAAGGCACAATGAGGCACCGAGTCGAATGCCTTTTGTAGTCTATCCAGGCGGCGGAGAGGTTCCGACGGTTGCGTTTAACCACCTTGCCAATGACCGCGTCAATGAGGAGTGGTTCCTTGGTTCCACGACCACCGCCCCGACATCCGTTTTGAGCGCGCGACATCACCTGATTTGCGTTCAGGTGACGAGTGATTCTCGCGCTCAAAACGGATGTTAGTGTCTTGTATATGATAGGTAGACAGGTTATGGGGCGGTATTTGCTCGGGTCTGTGGAATTCCGGTCTTTAGGAACCAAATGAGTGATCCCAGTAGTGAAGAGGCTCGGGAGTGACTTTTAGTCGAGAGCCTCTTGAAACTGTCGGACGAGCACAGTGTGACACATCACGAACCCTTTCAGCCAGTAGTGATGCAGTCCGTCGAGTCCCGGACTTTTCCAGTTCGGGGCCCTACGGACCGCCTCAGCTACGTCATCTGGCGTTATGATGACGGGGTCCATGGGCGTAACACTCACACACTGACTCGCCACAACTTCCGTCCAAGGGCCCTCGCTGTGGTTTACGGGCTCTGACCACAGGCCGCGCCAGAATGCGATAGTGTCGGCCTGATTTGGTGCTGAGCCCGTTCCACGTACCATCGGCCGCCCAATGATTCATAGAGCCTCTTCTGATCACTCTGGGAGAGACGATTCTGGTTGAACCGTGTCGACCTCTCGGTATATCGTCGAATCCGCTTCCCCAGCAGCGATTCTCTGCTTCAGGTCGTCTATGCGCTCCGTCAGTTTTGCGTTATATCCGGCTGAGACAAACTGATATTTGTCCCAGCAAACGCCATCCTGACGGTGCGCAATAATTCGGCCTATTATTGCCCGACCTGAAGCTTATCAGTCTGCCGATGAGGGTTCGTTTTGCGATACGGTCCTCAATCCTTCTTCGCCAGGCTGGGATAGCGCCATTTCTTTTGCCCAGCAGCACGTCCAGACGAAGTTTGGCACCAACAATACGGCAAACCGCCAATGCGGCGCCAAAGAGTATTGAGTCCGTATCGCAAAGGTCCCGGCTGGTTTCAAAAGGTTGCCAGCAATGGGTTCAGGGCCGTCACGACATCCCGATTCCGCTTGCTTAGGTTGCGTGTGGAGTCGCGGTCGATTTTCGAGAGGCGTACAGCGCGTTTTCACAATCGCCTCCTCCAATTTACTCCTTATCTGCTCTAGTTCTGGGTGACCATTCCATCATCGCCTGAATCAACCAAAGCGGGAAGATCCATGGCGGCTTCCACATACTGCTGTTCTATGGCCTTAGAGCCGCATCCCCAGCTATAGCTGGTTCATTCGATGAGGGAATAGCCTCACGCCGTAGTCGTTCGAGTTCGGCATCATCAAATATTTTCGAGCGTATGATGATTATTATTATTTTTATATGAAAATAATTCTCAGTAACAACTTTAAGTTATAAAACATGAATGAATTTAACAGTTTGAAGTAAATACAAGATAACACCAAAACAGATGAATTGTGCAAACCATTAGCAGGTCAGCCTCTACGCAACTTATGCGCAACGGATAGAATCACGACACCTATTAAGACTCGAAGAATGACTGATCCAAGCTAGGTGCCTGCGTTGTACTTTAAGGCTGATTTACACGGGATCAGTACGAGGCGCCAGTGCTGGCGCCGAGGACTGACTCGCACTGTTTACACGCAGTCAATAGTCGTGGTAACTTCTTTAGGGTGTACGCACGACAACACGAAGACAGTGGGAAAAATGAATTCACGGAAAAGGCAGAATTTACAACGATTGGAATATTTATTGAGAAAAAATGTTCCTATCTGCTGTTGAAAGAGTTTACGGAAATGTTAGAAGAAGAGATATTTAAAAAGAAACGACTTTTGATAAGAAAATGAATAGACGACAGAAAAGAAACTGGAAGTTCTGCTTTGTTGTTGACGTGACGTCACCCTACAATGCAGCGTCAGCGACTGACCAAGTACTGACTTGGTCGTTTAGACAAGGTTAATACCACTGGCGCGGGTGACGGGGGGAGTCGACTGACTTCAAAATATTCAAGCAGGAATATTGAAGTCAGCACTGGTGCGAAAGTGCTGTACTGACTCCAAATCAATTTACATTATGCCAGTCGCGGGTCAGCACTGACTTGCCTCGAATTTTTTTTTATAGGATAAGGGTGACAAACGAGCACACAGTCCACCTGATGTTAAGTGGTTGCTGCGGCCCATAGACATCTACATCTATCCTCGATTACGAATCAAAATGCAGATGTGTTGTAACCCGTGAGGACTAAGATGGAATGCCTCGTTACCAGTAAAAAGGGTCTCCGGTTCTCTACACTCACCATACGAAACACAGCAGCGTTAAGCTGCTATTTTACGTTGGTATTCTGTGAGAGCGTGGTCCTTCCCCGGTCGAGCCGACCCATTCGTGCTACAACTATACTACTAATATAGCTGCAGCATGGCTCTACCACGTAAGCTGCAGCATGGCTCTACCACGAATTTGGAGCCAGTTACTGTCCCTGTGAATCAGCCATTATACTGCTCGAACGAGTGGGAGCTTCGAGTTTCACCCTCACCTCGTTGAATTGTTTTTATTTTCTACCCATATTCATATCCTGATCATATTTAGTTCACACATTTAAATATATGTTATAATCTTTGATGTTCACAATTCGAAAACTAAAGTATATTTATTAGTAAAATTAGCTATGTCCGCGATTAGGTATATAAATAATGCGCGGCGACGAAATTGCTCCTTTACCCTCTCAGAAATGAAAGAAGTTCGTGGCCAATAGTGCGACTTATACAGACGTTAACTTTACTTTTTACAAACATAATAAAATTGTCTTAAAAATTAATAATAAGTTCAGGTTTATAAGTGTTATAAAAAACATCGCCTTATTGGCATAATGGTTGTAAGCACGGTCACTGCTGATCACGTAGTCCCGGGTCCGAAGTCTCGCGAAAATCAGTTTTTGGGACTTTCTGTTAAAAATTCTCAACAGCAGCCCGGCGTTACAAGTTGGCGATGGCTCGAAAAGCACGCCCTGCGCCCGATCTTCTCCGGTCGAGTCGTATTGCCGTTCCATCGGATGAAGAGATTGAAGGAATAGAGAGTGCATCTGTGCTTGCGCACACACTCGTTGATTACATTACAGTCTTGCGCAGATGGCTAATCTCCGTTGACACTAGCCGCCGTGACCGAAATTCGGTCTGGACATTAAGCAACCATTGAACCATTTTTGTATTCATAAATTATTATTTATAATACAAATATATTGATGTATTCACAAATTCTATTTTGTGTCGTTTCTGAATCAGTCCTCTCCGGTGTCCTATAAGCATCCAATTTCCAAATTAATTTCTTAAAAATACAATCTTTTATTTAAATCATTTACAGTATATGTATACCTTTAACTTTAACTTTTTATATACGTAATTGAAATTAAATAAAAAAAATGAAATTAAATTCAAACAATACCTACCTACAATACACTTCATCTACAGACATGATATTATAAGGTCTCTTTACTTTCCAATATGTTTCAATTTAAACAAAGCCTCTTAGTACATTATCTGTCCTCTTGTTGACCGAGGACGGCCGGATTATAACATATTGTCAATACAACAGAACGCTTTTGTTCTATAATTAAATAATATTGATTTATAAAACATACAATAAAATATTTTTATATATAAAAATTTGATCCTGGCCAATAAAAATCTTCAACTTTGTTTTATACTCAAAACAAAGAAATCCTTCTAAAATATAAATTAGAGACGAATGACCTTCATCAAAATCAAAATTAACTTATTTCGGACAACCAAGATCCATATTACAAAAAATCTCATTAATAAAATAATAAAATAAGTACAGTAATTATTAATATCAAAAATTAATCATTTCAAATAATAATAACATTAAAAGGCGCGTGCTTAAATCGTAGTAGCTATCTAAGCAGAGTAGACAGCATGATTAGGTTTCAAACACCAATGTTCTGTCCACAGCAAACACCCTCTGCACAGTGGCTGGGCTGTCCCCAGCCGATCCCAAGACTGTGTCGTAGGGCTGGAAGAGGGTTTACACACACACACACACACACACACACACACACACACACACACACACACACACACACACACACACACACACACACGCACGCACGCACACACACACACACGCACGCACGCACGCACGCACGCACGCACGCACGCCCACACACGCAAACAAACACATCCCTCACCCCCACACATACATACACACACACACACACACACACACACACACACACATCCTTACACACATACACTTACACACTCACACTTTTGGAAGAGCGGAGTTTCGTAGGACAAGTAATTTATTTAGCTTAATAGGAATCTCCAAACATAGCAATCTTGTATTTTTAGACTTAAGTAATTAATGAAATATAGAATTTTCTTTACCAAAGGCGCGCTGAACCCTGTGCCTTATCACGGGTTGAGTAATTGCTCAGTAATTACTCTCTAGAACCAGAGTGACCGACATAGCCCAACGGATTAGTAAGCTGAAGTGGCAATGTGCCGGCCATATAGCTCGAAGAACCGACAACCGATGGGGAAAAAAGGTTCTCGAGTAGCAGCCTCGTACCGGTAGGCGAAGTGTAGGGCGACCCCCCCACTAGATGGAGTTACGACCTGGTAAGACATGCATGCAGTCGATGGATGCAGGTGGCTCAGGACCGTGCTTTGTGGCATAACTTGGGGGAGGCCAATGACAAGCCCTTTGACGTATCATTTTAATATATATATATATATATATATATATATATATATATATATATACATATATATACATATACATATATACATATATATACAGGGGTTTTGAAACGCTCCCGAAAACGAAGACAGACGACAGTACTAATTATCTTTGATGATGGGTGAAATATAAAATCGATGCTGATGAAAAAAAGTCATCTTTTCACAACGTTTTATTAGCTTTATTCACGCTCCATCGTGGTATAGTTAAATAAAACGTTAATTTCATTAAAAAAAATCATGAAAATACTTAAACATAAAACCAGCAGTGGAATTACTGAATTACAATCAGCTGACTAAGGGTCAATGTATGCGCGAACGCCGAATTCGCGCGGCCCGCAACTAGCGATGGTACCACAATACCTAATAATTGGCTAAATATCTAACTTATTTACTTAACCTACTATTTTGCCACTGTGCTTTTCTCCACGTAGCCACTTTAATTCGAATTCACAGGTTAAATAAACCAAATAACTGGTTCGATTCCCCGCTAATGAAAAAAATTTTAAATGAAATGTTAGCAAGGTTAGAGTCATGCGTTTTATTCATCGTAGGTATGTTTATTATTCTGATATATTCAGTTATGTACCTATTCAGATCAGTTCAGTACTAAGTTATTTAAAAAATAGGTATGAAACAGCCACCGCCTTAAATCCTCCGTGGTCTTATGAGATGAGATGGCTCAAATTGTGCTCCATTCATTTCCGAGGCAAATGTGGGCTCGGTGTTGCTTCTCCTCAGGCAGGGGCATCATCGTGGTCTTCGACACAGTCCGCACGTAGTTTGTCGAAAACATCCACGATCCATTGGCGCATTTCGTCAGCACTATCACACCACGATTAAAACCCTTTCTTTCACATGCCCCCACAGAAAGAAGTCTAACGGGGCAGATCTGGTGAGCGAGGTACAAGCATGGTCCTAGTCTGCCGATCCAGCGATCATGAAATATTCGGTAAGGCGCTCGGACTAACTTCACGACATGTGGAGGTGCACCATCATGCTGGAACCATGTGCGGCGATATTCATCCAACGATAGGTCGTCTAAAATGTCAACCAACTGTTCATTTATAAAATTTAGGTATCGCTGTACGTTAAGTCGCTGTGGCAGAAACACTGGTCCCAGTATGCGATCCTTAAATAAACCTGCCCATACATTAACCAACCATGGGGTTTGGTGCCCGGTTTGTCGAACAGCGTGCGGGTTAATCTCTGAATACACGTGTGTATTTCTTCGGTTCCACAGGCCGTTTCTGGTAAATGTCGACTCGTCCGTCCAGATAACGTGCTCAATGCAACCAGGCACACGTTGTTGTTGGTCTAATAACCAATGGCAGAAAACTCGTCAGCGGTCGTGATCGCCGGGAACTAAAGCTTGCACTTTGTGTACTTTGTATGGCCGCATTCGGTTACGCTTTAACACTTTGTGAACTGAACAGTATGGCACACTTGTATACTTTGTGTACCTAGGTTCGGATACCGGCGAACGACATCTAAAATGCGCTCCTCGGAGTGAACAGTCACTTGATTTCCACCTCCTGCCGCTACCGGAGCAATGGGCCGATTTTCCAACACTCACTGAAATGCTGCTGTTATCAGACGAGAGTCAGCTGGGTGTCGAGCGGTCGGGAATTTCTCTCGGTAAATTCGTAATGCACGCGAAGCATTCCCGCAAGCTTCTCCAAGGCACATTAACATGTTGCCGTATTCACGAGTACTATAAACGTACGCGTTAGGCATTATTAAAACAAAAAAGAAACACAAAACGTAACAACAAGAATAACACGTAATAACAAGTAGGTAATACCAAGTAATAACAATAAGAATTTAATAAACAAAAGGATTGAACGCGCATGCGTGTCCAAAGTCAACACGGAACTGTCTCAAACACTAAAATTAATAATGAATCCCGCCAAAACTGAAGCCTACTGCGTCCTAACGTCCTTGCAATAAACACTTTGAACATTCCCACAAACCGTCAAATGTTATGACATTGCCAACTTTTATTTTATAAGTTTAGTTTCCATATGATCCCTACGACTTGTCTTTCATATGGAATTTAGAAGTTATGGTTGTAATTTTTTTTAATACAATTAGACAATCAATTGTACCCTGACGAAACAAGCAGTTCGTTACTACAAAAATTATATTGAAATTAATAAACGTACTTACTTGGGTACTCACACAATTATAAATACTATTTCATCGTTATCTTTGATTTTGTACAAGAAAATAGAAATGAAATGGTATTGAATAATGTAATAGTTAAAATCAATTGCAATTATGATCGACAGTTAATTAATCTAAAAAATAATTATTTTACTTTATTTTAATTGACTTTCCGTTTTTAATCCGGCCAATACTTTGATTTGAAAAGAGGTACGTCAAAACTATTAAAAATTACTTGCAAGTTTTATTGTAATTGCCGCCTCTAATTCTTATGTCGCTTGCAAAAAAATCTTAGTAGGTAAATTTCGGTGCAACATGTCAGCGTTGCCAACACCAATTTGTCAAATTCTCCGAAAATCCATGTCAATTTCCCCAATATAAGGACAAAACAACTTCAACAGATTCCCCTCAATTTTATTTTAAGAAATTAAGCAATTTTCAACTAATTTTATGAGATTTATTTTAAACTAACATTTTTTATTTTTACCGAAATTTTTTTTCACACTTTCCATATTTTTGTAACAAGCATTTAGCTGCATGGAGTATTTTTAATTTCTTCCCTTGTTGCCATTAAAAAGTACCACAATATCTGCATTTATATGCATGCGGTTCTCTGCTTTAAAATTAAAAAAATTAGAAATGAAAAGCGTTAAATGATACACAAAAGTTGCCGAAATAAATCTTAAATGTGGTGCAATGAAGATATTTAAAAAAAGGGAGTCATTCGATATTCATAAGCTACCTTACAAAAATGTTAAAATAAGTATATCGATTTTCAAAATCCCCGCATTTTCCCCGCATAATATCAATCCCCATTCTTTAAATTCCCCGCAATTTGGGGAATTCCCCATATGTTGGCAACGCAAAATTCCATCTATTGAACAACGCAGGAACTTTCACGCTGTTGACTATACCGACAGTTAAGTACATAGCTTCAACTATTTTATCGAAAGACGTCATTTTTTAAAAACTACTCAGAAAACTTTGTTCAGAAATCATTGTTACACAAAAATGGACTTTCAAATCGTTTATAGATATTTAGAAATTAGTATAATCTCTTCAATTTTGTCGAAAATCACAGATAATAATAAAGTAACTACAAAAAGAAGCGTACTATCACACTTGACTCATTGATGGGGTAAGTGTGACACTCTTCCACCTCAATTAGTTTTAATTACCTTAAATTACAAATTACTACTTGTAGATACTAAAATGCTTGATTAAACAAACAAGCACTTAATTATTGATGTTATGAAACGGAATTCTCTATGTTAAATCCTTACAGAGTAGAAGTATTTAAATGTTCATTATAGTTTTAATTAATTTATGTCACACTTGCCTCGGGGACCATACAAGTTTAACTTCAAGTGTTTGCAAGTATACTTACAACCAACACGGAAACCGCAAATAAACAAAGAGTTACCTGCTTAATATTGTGTTAACAGAATTAAATGTACGGTATAAATATATAAGTATATTTAAATTACTTTATAAGCAGAATTATATACTGGTAATTTGGCCAATCCCTTTAAGAGTGTAACAAAAGCTATCTTTTTAATGTTTTCTAACTCTCTAACTCAAGTTTGAATATATGTTGTGTATGTAGAATATGTGTTTCGTGTTTTTGTTGTAAAATTGTATTAAACTTTCTGTCTTAGTATAAGAACGCCCAAGTTGCAGCTATCTAACAAAATATGTAATATGGCTTTTATGAAAGGTGTATTATGTAGTTTTGTAGGTTTGAAATCTCAGGACATTTTTTCTTAACATTTATTTTTATTTTTCAACATGTCTCCTTGTAACTCTACACACTTCTCCCAGCGATGCTCCCGTCCAAATAGTACTCGGCGTTTTTCTTTGCAAAATAACTCGGCGTTTTTCTCTGCAAAATAATTGTTCACGAAGGTGACGAAAATCTCTGTCCTCCGAACGAAATTTTGGGATGAGGGAACAAAAAGAAGTCGCTTAGGGCTAGATCTGGTGAGTAAGGCGGATGATCAAGCAGTTAAAACCGTAATTCATGGATTTTCGCCATAGCAACCGCTAAGGTATGAGACGGCGCGGTGTCATGGTGAAACAGGATTTTCTTTTTCTGCAAATGTGGCCGTTTTCCACAATTTCTGCCTTCAGTTTGTCAAGTCATGATGCAAAGTATGCTCCTGTAATGGTTTTTCCTTGTTGAAGATAATCGATTAAGATAACTCCATGCTATCCCAAAAAACAGTCGCCATCACTTTCCCAACCGAAAAAACAGTTTTTGCTTTTTTTGGAGCCGGTTCCCCCTTTGCAGTCCACTGTTTTGACTGTATTTTTGTCTCGGGCGTATAATGGTGTATCCAAGTTTCATCTACAGTAATTAATCGGCGCCAAAACTCGAATTTATTGCGCCTAAACTGCGCCAACAGAGGGTTGGAAATGTTAATTCGATCACGTTTTTGGTCTAACGTGAGCAAACGCGGCACCCAACGCGCTGACAGTTTTTTCATGCCTAAATCTTGATTTAATATGTGACAAACACGTTCTTTGGACATTTTCTTAGCCTCTGCTATCTTTTTCACTTTAATTTGACGGTCGTCTAGCACCATTTGGTGAACTTTAGCGATGTTATCGTCAGTATTTGCAGTTTTTGGACGTCCCGAACGTTTATCGTCTCCCAAGCATTCACGGCCACGTTTAAATTCAGCTGCCCAAAATTTCACTGTAGTAAATGATGGTGCAGCATCCCCATACACAGAGTCCAACTAATCTTTGATTTTCGTAGGCGTATTGCCTTTCAAAAACAAAAATTGAATGACAGCTCGATACTCAATTTTTTCCACTTTCACAAAAACACTAACATCGACTCACTCAAACGACTGACAAATAACAACTACGCGTCCAAAACGGCTGAAAATTTGGTGTGTAACTGTCAAAAGATGCACAACTACATTCACTAGCTTTTATTGACGAGTGCTGCCATCTTCACGTTGAGGTCGGAAACTTTTCAGACCACCCTAATATGCATTATATTAATTTTGCACAATAATTACATTTCAGTAGATTTACAGAGAATCATAAAATTGAAAATGTGTTGAAAGTTTCAATCGTCAGATAAAAGTCATCCATCAAATAAATTATAACCCGGCTGGATATAAATGGGAAACAATTTACCTTTTTATTTGTAAAACTGTAATTTTTAATTTGCTCATATCATATTTGTCCTGAACTCAGCCTTACAAATAAGTTAAAATTGCAAATAAACGAAACCTTACCTTTTAATATTTTCAATCAATATTTCACCCACTTGCACTGAAGCTATCGGGCTAAAATTTGGCACACACGTTTGATTCTTGTAACAATGCACGATTACTTAAATGCCGCTATTTTTAATCCAATATGGCGGACGTCACAAATAGCGATTTATCATTTCATCAGAAACCCGTATGATATGGGTATCAAATGAAAGGGCTTGATGAGCGAAACACAATAAGTAAAGTGATGTCATTCTAAATCCAATACGGCGGATGTCACAAAATGGCGATTTATAATTTCCATAGTAACCCACTATGATATGGGTATCAAATGAAAGGGCTTGATGATTGAAATACAATAAGTAAAGTGACGTTATTCTATATCCAATATGGCGAACGTCTAATATGACCATGCAATATTATTATGAAATATAATTGATCTAATGATGGAGCTGGAATGTAGCCATGGCTAAAAAAGGTGGAAAACAAAATGGCCGCCATACCAAATTTAAATACTTATAACTCGGCAAAGGTTAGGGATAGTTTGGTGGTGCTCGAACAAATGTTGTAGGGAACAACAAGGGTCAACTACTGTCAATAAAAAAATTCAAGATGGTGGATCTAAGTTGGCGATAAAGAATTTAGTTGCTCCAATCCGCCTGCAATTTTGCTATCCCGGGGTTTTTGGAGTCCCCGATTACGATTCAAATTGTTCGCGTCAAATTTTGCAACTAAATTTTTAAAGTACACCTGGCTAAGTGACGTCATTATTCCAACTGTCTGTTGTTGTCTATCATTGTACCAACTGTCGATCAATCTCCTCTAGTACAATGTTACCGCTGTCTTGGATTCTCACATCGAGCAAATGAATGCAGAACAGAGAAGGCATTTTGTGGCTACTGTGCAGAATTTCATGATACAAGAGAGTGTCACAATAGAAATGCAGCCCCAAAATGCACAAACTGTAGTAATAAAAATTCAAACAACAAAGCATGCATTCATCCAGCTTACAGCTCAGAATGTCCTGAGTGGAAAAGATGGGATAGAATTGCTAGATCCTTAACAACATACTGCTAAGGGCAACAATGCGTTTCCAGGAAGGATAAAAGATGAAATCACGAAAATCACCCAAATAAATCTTGGCAGAGGGCAAGCCGCGACGCAGGAAAGCTTAAAGGCAGCTAAATAACAAGGAATCTCAATCCTTCATGTTCAAGAGCTTTATATTGGAGTTAAGGCTCATGTAAGTTGTAAATATAGTATAATACAAAAAGAAACTGATAATAAAGATAAACCAGTTAAATCGGCTGTCATTGTTGTTAACCCAAATATACAGTATAGCATAAATCAAAAGACAATAACAGAGAACATAGTAAGCATGTAAAATTACATAAATACATTAAGTGTAACTATAGTCAATGTATATCTTGAAAAAACGCTGAAATTGAAAAAGATCTACGCAAAATTACCACTTTCATCAACATTCTGAACACCGAATACGTCATACTGGGAGGAGATCTTAACGCCAAGAGTCCCTGGTGGGGCTGCAATGCGGAGGACAGTCGGGGAGCAGCCGTGGCTGAAACCCTAGCACAACTGGATTTACACATTTTAAATGATGGACATATACCAACATTTCATGCATGCAGTGGTAATAAAGAATACACCAGTATCATTGATATTACCGCATGTACATCAAATTTATTAAAGAAAATAAAAAGCTGAAAAGTGGACCCTGACCTCGTCACCTTGTCTGACCATAGACCAATAACTTTTGAACTTAACATTTTGAAAGCAACAGACGAAATACGGCAAAGAACCTCAACACGCATAAATAACACGAAAAAGGCAAACTGGGAAATCTTCACAGCAAAATTAAGAGAGGAACTTAAATCTCCAAAATTTTCCGAAGAATCTATAGACTCTATAGATACTCCACAATTCCTAGAACAATGCGCGATAAGTTACAGCGAATGCATACATACCTCTTGTGAGAATGCTATTCCAAAACTATCAAGGACAATATCAAAAATACACCATGGTGGGCTAAGAGCTGGACGCAAAGAAAAGGGAAGTAACCAGGAAAAGGAAAAGGATAAAAGACGCTAATCCAAGACGGAAATCTTACGTAATTGAACGTAATTGAATTGGCTAAAGACGAATACAAAAATCTCATTACCGACGCCATGACCCAGAGTTGGAAACAATTTTGTACGAGACAAGATAGAGAGAATATGTGGTAAAGTATATACAGACTGATCCACAAGGACTCCAAGGCTAGGGACGATACATTATTGAGAGCATCATCATCAGCAGATATTCTGTTTCCTACACAAACCGCCGAACTTTTAGCTACAACTTTCTATCCAACAGATGATATTTTAACAGATGGTTCTAACCACATATAAATAAGAACAGAATCAGAAAATATAAGGAAACATCTTTCATAAAGTATAACGTACGACCAAATTATACCATAGATTGCCACAGGGGTAGAGACGATATTTAAGAATATGAGTACAAAAAAATACCAGTAGGGGACGGTTTTACCAACGATATTTGCTACATGGCCTACTAAGCAGAACCAGTCATTCTCCTGAAGATATTTAACAAATGCCTCACACTTGGTTACTTTCCGAAAACCTGGAAAAATGCAATCATCCGAATCATACCTAAACCTAATAGAGATGATTAAACCCTAGCAAAATCCTACCGTCCGATTGGCCTGTTACTAATAGTGCGGAAAGTACTTGAGAAACTGTTCGTTACCAGAATAACGTGGCAGATAGGCCGCGAAAGAAAACTAAGTAATCGACAGTACGGGGTTGTTCCTAAGCGAGGGACAGAGGACGCGTTGTACGACGCACTAGATGTTGTCGAAAAATGCGTAAAGAATAAGGAGATGGCGGTAATCGTCTTGATTGATATTGAGAGTGCTTTCGATAACGCCTGGTGGCCTGCAGTGATTGTTGAATTACAAAGAAGGAGATCGATAAAGCAACTCTAAAACGTATAGCTAGTTACCTCTCTGACAGGTCTATTACACTTAGGTACGCCAACACAGAGATCGGAAAGAGCACAGATAAAGGTTGCATACAAGGATGTATCTGCGGACCCCTCATGTGGAACATCCTGCTGGATTCCCTGCTTCAAGAAGCAGAGGCTTGGAATGTACACGTCCAGGCTTATGCCGACGATATTATATTAATAGGGACCGGGAAAACAGCATCAATAATAGAAAATAAAATCAACCAAGCGCTAAATAGAATATCTAAGTGGGGTTCCTCTAGAAAAATGAGCTTCGCGGCAAATAAAACGCAAGCTATTTTTATAACAAAGAAATATAAATACGAGATGCCTAACTTAAAGCTCAATGACACCAATATAGTATTTAGTGAAAACCTTTAAATTCTCGGCTTAAACATTGACAAAAATTTAAACTTCGTAAAACATGTAGAAGACACTACAAAAAAAAGCTATTGCACTTTACAAAAAGGTTTCGAAAACAGCAAGAGCTCAATGGGGACTCAACTCGGAAATTCTAAGGATTATATACATCAATGTCGTAGAGCCTACAATGTTATACGCAGCAGCATGCTGAAATAAAGCATCGAGAATACAGATACGCAAACGACTCGACGCTATAACGAGAATATTCTGTATTATGATTTGTAAAGCTCACCGAACATCTTCGCTAACTTCCTGAGCCGCTTCAGCAAGAATTATACCATTGGACTTAAGAGCTCAAAAACAACTAGAGATATACGAAATAAAAGGAGGAAAGTCCATTGAACAACTACCAGGAGAAAACTTGCCATACCAGTAAGTCCTTTTAACCTCCCACATCCGGCGCCCGTGTCCAATAGACTTACAATCACATACGTACATATAAAGGATGTTGAAACGATAGAAAACAACTGGCCCGCTATCTGTACTGACGGCAGTAAAATCTCAGGCAAGATCGAGGCCGATGTAAGCTGCTGGGAAAATGGAAAGGAAACCCATAAGATGAAAATTAAATTAGGTAATTACTGCAGCGTTTACCAGGCGGAACTAGTTGCAATATTGAAGGCACCCAGTATCATGAGATGCAAACAGGGATTCAGTTAGTCTAATATATTGAGTGAATCCCGGTCGGCCCTGGAAAGCCTTTCAATTCCAAGCACTCTTAATTTTCTGGTAGCTGAAATTCTAGAAAATATACAAGAAATCCGTAATAACCAAGGCGATGTGAAGTTCTTCTGGATTATAGCTCATTGTGGAATCCCAGGGAATGAAAGAGCTGACGAACTGGCGAAATCAGCAGCGAAGACGTCTATGCAAGCGCCAACCTACGACTGTTTTCCACTGTCCTTTCCAAAGCGTCAATAAAGGACAACTCAATAATAAGGTGGCAAGAAAGGTACAGCACATCTGACACAGGGACTACGAAAAGAACATTCTTCCCTTATATAAAAGAAGCATATAAGACTATGTGTAAAATAAAAATAAACACCTTGATGTCGCAAATATTAATAGGTCGTGGAGGCTTTAAATCATACCTGTTTTGATTTAAGTTGTCACGATGCCCCTACTATAGCTGTGATAATCAAACAGCGCAAACAATAGAACATATCCTTTTGGACTGTCGGTAATTTACATATGCAAGACTATCATGCGAGCAAAGTATGGGCTTTGCGTTAAAAGAGAAAACCTTATGTAAAGCTATTGACAGCAATGACAGTCCATTTCACTTTCTAAAATTCGCAATACAAAGCACTAAAATTATTTTTAAAGAAAATAAATCAAAACACAAATAAAAAAATAATAATATAGAAAATAGCAATAATTGAATCTGTATACTCACATTTAGATACACAATGTAATTGAACAAATCAATGTAATTAACAATGTAATGTCAATGTAATTGTACAATAAAAATAACTGATTGGAAGGATATGATACTAACAGAAATAAAAGGATTGTTATAATTAGTAAAACAGAACTAAATAAAGTAGTTAATATAATTAGTTTCAAATAGATAATGAAAATTAGCGTAAAAAAATTATGTAAAGTAGAGAAATATATGATAATTAGTAATAAAATCAAATATATAAAAAAAGAAAAAAGAGAAAAAAAAAAGTTAAATTATAAAACAACATAAAAAAGTGACGTCATTCTAAATCCAAGATGGCAGACTACTTATTTTTAAAACACTCCCATAATATGGGTATTATATGAAAAGGTTTGCTGGAAAAAATACGAAAAATAAAATGACGTTACTCTAAATCCAATATGGTGGACTGCCAACGATGGCGGACTATGTTTTTTATTCGACTCCGTGATATGGACATCAAATGAGCATATGGATTCAATTGATGATAACAAGATGAACCCTTCGTTCGCTGAAAAGAATACGAATAAAATTACGTCCGCGTTCAGCTCTTCGAAGAGATGGTGTACTGCTGCTCGGCTAAACGGTAAGATTAAGCGGGGTTGGGCCTTAACTAATATCGACCTTGGGCAAATTCCAGCGGTAGTGAAAAATAATCAAAATGGTGGAACACAAATAACCGCCATACCAATTTTAAAGACTTATAACTCGGCAAAGGTTAGGTATAGTTTGGTGGTGCTCGAAATAATGTTGTAAGGACCGATAAGGGTCAACTATTTGCGATTGGCGATAAAAAAATTTAAGATGGCGGATCTGAGAATGCAACCAAAAGCCAACAATGACGCATTAAATGAAATGAACAAACTTAGACACATGTCCAGCGATAACTAAAAAATAAAAAATTAATGAATAGAAAACGCTCTAAAAAGAAGAAAATAAACTTTAAATTAAATCAAACCCATCAATGTAATAAATATTACACAATTTATATGATATAAAAGCTTGTCGTGAGATTTACTTGCGTACATAAACAAGAATACAATATGTAAATTGATATTGACATAAGTAGGTAATTCTAAAAAAAATGTTTTTTATAAAATAGGTAAATTTCGCGAAAAGCTTTTATATCATATAGAGGGTTATTTTTCAAAGAATAGCCAAATTTTAAACTTAAGTTCAAATATATCAATAATGATAAACCGTTAATGCAGTTTTTGAAAATACGAGTAAATAAGGTTTCTACATTTATTTGAAATTATCCCAAATTGAATGTGATTTAGGAGCAACAACGTTTTTGCCTACCGATCGACCCTTACAAATGTGTGCGTGCGCAGTAAAATCAGTTAAAATAATGCATTACGACGCATGTTGAATTTAAAAGATAAAAAAGACAGAAAGTTTAAGATTTTTTTTAATAAATTTTTCTTCACCATTTGCCTATATTACTTATTGTGAACCTTCTTTGCAACTTTGGCCGGTTATTGCAAAATAACCCTGTAAATTGTGTAATATAATAAATTGATGGGTTTGATTTAATTTAAAGCTTATTTTCTTCTTTATAGAACGTTTAAATAGAAGCTTGTTGCTCTTTCTTATGTTTTTTTACTATTAATTTATTAATCTTTTTATATCTTTGAAAGATTAAAAATTTTAAAACGTCGATTAAAAATGGATTTAGGATTAAGGAAACGGACGTGGTAGCAGTGTTTTCGTTAAATATTATGTAAGAATGGATACGTCACAATGCTAAGTAAACAAAAACAAATAATTACTTAATTATAACAATGTTTAAATTTAAATTTAATAAACAACAAAGTTAACAATTTCTTGGTGAAACGTAGAAATATATTAGCAATAACATTTACGTTGACTCAACGCAATTTAATGCAAAACAAAGTTTACATCGGGGAAATAATGTTCAATTCGAAGTTATTATAACGAGCAACGGTGCCAAGTCGAAATTTGTAGAATTGAAAATAATGCTCAAAAGTGCTTGAAACTTGTTGTCGCCATCTCTTACCAATTGTATTTGTTGCACCAAGTGCTATGTACTTTACATATGAACCGATTTACACCAAATGTACTTTGCATCATATGTACTTAACTGCTTTACAATACAGATTATTCAATAAATACAGATTACCCTTTTACGTAGGCTTCTTTCCTAACCGGTAAAAGATTTTTGGTGACGAATAAAACACTTACACGGCTAACCTTTTCAGTCTCTGTTGAAAAAAGTAAACCTTTAATGAAACAAATCATTAAACGACAAAAAGTCGTACGAAATTTTTTTGACCTTCCTAGCGATTCGATTTCAAGAGGTCGACGTAGATCAACGTGTAATATTTCACAAACAACAAAGGCTACGCTCAAGCAAACAACAAACTTTTACTTCCAGTTTCGAGGTTGTGATATTCGTTATGTCACTCGAAAGGGTCAAAAATTAGACTTAAAAAAAAGTAAAAGCCGATTCCAAAGATCAAAAAGAAAAAAATTATAGCTTCTGAAGTCGGCGCTTTTATACATTATGTAAGACATACCGACTTCTGTAGCTATGATGTTAAAATTATTTTATTCTGTTTAGTTCTTTGAAGTCGGCTTTTACTTCTTATTAAAAGTCTGTCTCTGAGTCTTCAAAGCAACGACTTCTTGCTAAAGATGTAAGGAGTTTGATCCTCTATCACCAAGTGATAGGGGTCACCTCTTTGATAATAACGCAAATCGATTTTTTAAGATATATCATAATTACGATAAGAAAATATTTCTTTCCTTTACATGCAATACATGTAATTTAAACCAATGAAAGAAACTTCAAGTTTTTGAAAAGCATATAATTGGACTTAAAAAGACCATCAATGACGATGATGATATTAATTTTATTTCGTAATGCATAGGCAGCATTTTTACTTCATTATTTCTACTTAATCATCAAAGAGTACTACCTGACTTATCCAAAATACATTTTAACAACGTTACACAGTTCACATAAAAGGTCACTTGTGAAAAGTACCAATTAAAGTCTAATAAAAGAATTTTCTGCTAAGGTCAATATCGTTTTGTTTTATAAAATTATTTATAATGATTTTCAATCATTGAACACTTCTATATTTATCTGATAGAAGCTTTTATCATTCACACACCTATTTCAAATTCTTATATCTCTCTACTTAAATATAGAGTTCGGGCTTAACTTCGTATAGTAAATTATAATTAGTGTAATTAATATTGTTTGTCATAAATATATATTGTTATATCAATTCAATGGTCAAAGATAGGGAGGTATGGAAAGTCGAAAAGAAGTATTTGCCCAGTTGTAGGCTACGTGAAAGGCTAATTTAACAATTAACCTAAAGAAATATAATTTTAAATACATATATCTAAGTAAAGCCCAAACAACGTATGTTGTACCCTTAACCTTCAATTACATAAAAAAACTTAAATATAAAACTAAAGTTTCTCCCTCAACTACCTACCTACAGTTTAGTGAACTCAGTATCCAAATTGTAATGTTGTAAATATTCTTAGTGCGCCTTATTAAAAAAGGACTGTAATATTTTGTCTCAGGCTTAAACTAGAGTCTGCTTCAATAAAAATACCTGTGAAAAATATGCGAACTAAAATGTGAAGTATGGAATTCGACAGCAATAGTCAAATTTCGTTTTATATAATTATTACTCTAAGAATTTAAGACTGTGACGCCGCGGCTCAGGGATTTCTTCAAAATATTTTTAGCCCGATACTATCAATATACCACGTTTTGTATTAAGACGAACTGAGTAAATAATAAATGACACCATGGCTCTTGTAGTACCTTACTATCAGCTTAATATTGTTCGTTAATCAATGTCTAAGAGATAATGCAAATAGAATACGTATAAGCCGATTAAGTCGACCCACGGTATATCAGTGTATGTAAACATGAAAACATGTTCGTCGTATATACATAACTTATATAATTAATATTTTAAGGATAAATATTAATATTTGGATCTCAGTGGTGAACTGAGAACTTTTTTATAAGACTGTCTAAGTTGTTATTACTGTTATACTTATTACCAACTAGCAGCAGTGCATCAAATATTCTGTTCTGATTTTAAGAATATATCCAATAAGTTCTAGTAAATACTAAAAGTAATATTACAGGCTGTAATACTTTGTAACTTGCTCCTCGAAAATAACAACGCAATCTTAGCCTGCTTTTTTAGTGTGGTTGTTAGCCCATAAGCTGCAGTGGCCATTTCGTGGATTTTTAACTTATTTGTCCATTTAAGCCTATATATTTTGCAGATTTAAACCCATAGCAAATCCGCTCAATACAACACAACACAACATACAAAAATAATTTATTTTGTCTTTAAGTGATCAACTTTTTATCAGGTCTAGAGTTAATGTTTCTGAAAAACGCCATACTCAGAGTACGTTTTGATATACTCTTAAATTTTTTCAGCAGAGCAAAGCAAAATTTTGCTTAAATTCCGTTTTCCAAATTAATATACCCATCAATCAGTAAAACGTGTTAAATAAACGAACATCTATCAAAACTTTAATTAAAAGAATTCGTCTGTCTGTTTTCAGTTCCTTTTTAAGAAATTTTAAAATCAAAATAGCAATTTCTGTCGCATCAAAGATGTGTTTTACACTTATTATTTAAACACAAGCATAGAGCCAGTTATGGTATTCACATTAGGGTGGAACACTTTTGTATGAAAAAAAATTTTTTTTCTAGAATCTTTTCGGAATACCATGTAAAAGTTGCTTTATGTAATTGTAAATAATATACCTTAATATAAAAACTCTAACTCGACTGCTTGAACTCCCGCCATAGACTTGAAATTTCATTTTCAAGTTTTATAGACGCGTTGTATAGTACACCCTACATACAAAATTAGAAGTAAATGTTATATGTTATGCATGGAAATAATAAAATAAAGATTGTTTTCATTAATAAAATAGTTTATTTTCAATGTGAATACAAGTTAAAAAAGTTATGACTCTATGAATAATGTTATTTTTTAAAGCAGAAATCCTTTTTCGTCTCAAACTTTGGCATGACTTTTGAGATGCTAATTTAGATTTTATGAATCCTCTCTTCTTTCTTTTCGCACACACTTAGAGCTGCTTCTGTCACAACTTTGACTGATCTTCCACAGCCTGGGTGTGGCAAGGCAGTCTCATAAACCCAAAACTGCATCTCCTCCATTTTCAATGAGATCTTGCAACTGCTCATCAGAAATATTCTTTAGTATTGGCGGTTCGTATATTTTGTTGCCAGTCAATCAAGTCTATGTAACAACGTGAATTAAGGTTCACTTTGGCACCTCAAACATGCGCGGAACAGAATTTTTATTAGCTTGACGAGCTTTTAAAATGCGTCTTGCAGCGAGTTCTCTAATATGCTTCCGTGAATCTGTTATCATACTTAACAACATGTTTTCGATGAGCAAAGTAACTGTTTCGAATTAAAACAGGGTCCACTATCGCCAACAACTCGCTGGACAAATACCTAGTGCTGTTAATGAGCTTCATAAATGTTTTGAACCATCTTTGCAGGATGAATGTTTTGATAGCGAACCAGAGAGGGGCGTACGATTTTACGACAAACGTAGCTAAAATTACAAGATTTTCTTGTGGATTTTCAGTAGAAATATATAAACGCAGTATGCGATTAGCTCTTGTTAACCAGCGGGCATGGGATAGCTTACCTGGGCTTCGGTTTAATAAATCGGAGAGCAGGATCCACTTATGACAGCAGTAATAATTTCTAGTAGATATTTTTGGTCTGTACTGAGATCTGTTATTATTTGTGGAGGTAGATCACAGTCTATCTTCTTAAAGTGGGCCAACGACAACGTCTCGCATGTCTCTAATGCTTACCAATTTGCCCTGCAAATGATTTAGGTCCTGAAGTAGGGCCATCCAAATAGGTAAACAAATGCCTCAATGGCAACTCATTGGCGTGTAAGAGACAAATTATCCATTGCAATGGTCGGATAGTCTATTTTCCAAAAGACGAATAACGCCTCCCACTTTTCCTGTATTTGTGTTTGTTCCATCACAGCCAACTGCCATTATACTCTCTAGTGATATCTTTTCAATCGTCAAAAAGCTGTGGATAGCTCTTTCAATATTTCTTGCACTGCCCGATGCTGGAACAACATACCCAACGTAAACAGAACCTGGTTCTTTTATAATCGAAATATGTTCCTCTTGTACAATCACTCTAAACCTCTTTGATCCTTTTAATACAGTTTTAGCCGTCTTGTCTTTTCTTCCATCGAAATATAATGCAGGAATTTCTATAACTTTTCTTCTGTTAAATTTGCTCGCGTACTTTCTGTCTTATTCTTCTTAGTTTCATCCTGTCCACAACGTTAGTAGACTGTGCCTCAGAGTCGGCATCAGAAGCAGAACATAGAACAGATGATACGATAGCTGCTGCAGCTCTGTCTGATACTCCGTACCTATCGCATACAGTCGTCAAACTATGAAGACTGGCATCCGTGAGCTTTATAGGCTTTTGATCCACTGTTTGAGTGGTGTCAATACCATCTGCGGTCGACGAGCAAGAAGGAAGGTCGACATTAGAACAAACTTCAGATCTATTTAGCCGATACGAAGTAGAAGGAATTTCTTTAATTATATTTGAATTATGCCTGATTTCATGTTTAAGAGCACGTAATCTTCTATTCTGTAATTTTTTACTCTGGACGAGATCCGTTCTTCCTAGAACCATTAGTCTGTTAGAGCGTTGGTCTTCTAAAAATATTTGTTCCTCTTTTGGTACCTTTTTTTCTCTCACACAGGTACAGCTTATATATTTTTTACATTTACATGCAGCTATGTCAAAAAGCTTTCTACTTTGTACTCTAAACTCTTTTAACTTTTCTGCCTTAAGTTTCTTCAAAGACTTTTTCAAATTATAACATTTTGAGTGATAACTTTTTATTAGCTGTAAAACTCGTTTATGTGTGACAATTGGAATAGAAGATTTTATCCACAATTCTTCGATTTTCGTAGCAACTATTTCGGCAATTTCCAAAAACGTAGGTTCTTTTCTTGTGTTATTTCTTACTTTTAAGTCTTGTCGTACCCAATCATAGAATTTCATCACATTTTCATACGTAGGAAGAATATTCTCTTTCAACTCTGCACTTTCACCAAATATTGGACATTTTAACTTTTGTCTCGTAGAAGTCATGTTAATACACTTAAAAACGTAAACTAATAAGTACTCGTGAAAATAATTGACGCGCGACCTTTCACCTTGAGACAATTATCGACACTGGTTAAAACAAAACACTGCAATTGTAGATTATCACGTGCCGCCCCGCTTCGTCCCGCACTTTTCTTCTCTGTCCCAGCGCCAAATTATATTAAAATAATGAAATGTTTAATTGCAACAGTTAGTTAACTACTATATTTGAATATGTTTTGAATAAAATAAACGAATTGTAATGAATTCTGTACTATTTTGTAGGCTGTGTAATAGCCCCAAAATCATCATTTTGTAAATGTTTTGTGTCCTGGCGGGGCTTTTACCGCTGTCTGATAATATTTATATTTTAAATGGAGCTAACTAATGTCATTAGGCAACATAATACAACTATTCCAAAATAAAATTCTGAAATTTTTTTTCGTTCCACCTAATTCACATGTAATATTCTGGATGAAAACCTAACCTTACCTTACCAACCTGTCAAATATCAAAATGCATGAAAAATTGCGCTTAATAAAGATAATGAGAAAGACGCAAATAAAAGGAAAAGCATTATGTTTTAATGTTCTATATTTTAAAATTATCCGATTACAGTAAAAAATTTGTTCCCTTCATGTGGTTAACAATTTCTGGTATTCGATTGTTAGAACGTTAGTAAAAGTTTTTAGATAGTAGTTAAATATCTATAATAATCTTTTTTATATTTTTTAATATACCTTTTAATTTTTTAGAATCCGTTATGGTTATATCAAGAAACTACGAATTTTACATCAACATGCCTTACCATAATCCTTTTCGCATCATTTATTTTTGCTCCACCAACATAGAGTAATAAAATGTTCTTTTAGGCTTCATTGACGTCGTATTAATGCACTCAGTTAACGCCGGACTGACCCGAACATAATTTCTATAAAAACTTCAAAAACGCCGTCATAAGGTCTAAAATTGCGTAGCGCCCGCGACGATTAAGACCGCTTAGAAATCTTTTTTATTTTAATTTAAGTAATCAAAATAATGAGCAAGTAAATTACGAATATTGATGTTATGAATGTATTTGAGTGATCCCCAAGCATATAGATTAAGTAATTTCGTTGTAATTTCAACTATAGTGATTTTTTAGAGGTGTTTTCGCAAATAATTATGATCGAGTCAAAATTATACAATCGTGTTTTTGAACAAGCAAATTCAAGATAAAGACATGAATTTACTTATATCAAAATTCCAGTTTCGTTAGTCGTGTCATACTCCTATACTATTCGATGAAAGGAGGTGCATTTTTTCGCGGTGTCGCCTTAAGTATAAAGGGATATTATTATACTTACACGCTTTATAATAAGTTGATCTGTGTGTGTGTATGAATGTAATGGAAATTTATAGTTCTGTTTTCAACCACTTCCAGACGTTTGAATAAAAAAAAATTACAGACTTTTAGGAACCGATGACAATACATTACTTTCATGACTATGACCTATAGTATTCTTGCTGTAATAATCACAGCTGATGATCAGTGCGTGTTAAGTTTTTTTTAAATTCTAACATTATATTTATTCCAAAGTAGGATTCATTCAATATAGTTTTTATATTATTTTTATATGTTATGTTTAGAAATTACGGTTTCTTCTGGGTATAACGAGTATTTTTAAAATTTACGATTGCATTCGTAGTATGAACATACTCATTCTACACTATATAGGATAGTAAAATGCTTCTTTTCTTTTTCTTCTTCTGGTATCATTTTTATGAACCAGATAGAGTATAACTGCAATTTGTGATACATTTTTTTTATAGGATAATGGTGACAAACGAGCACACAGTCCACCTGATGGTAAGTGGTTACTGTGGACCATAGACATCTACATCTATCCTCGATTACGATTCAAAATGCAGATGTGTTGTCACCCGTGAGGACTAAGATGGAATGCCTCGTTTTCAGTAAAAAGGGTCTCCAGTACTCTACACTCACCATACGAAACACAACAGCATTAAGCTGCTATTTTACGCTGGTATTTTGTGAGAGCGTGGTCTTTCCCCCGTCCCCCCTCAACCCATTCGTGCAGCAACTATACTACTAATATAGCTGCAGAATGGCTCTACCACGTAACATGTCATTTTCGTTCTAAGCGGGGACAACGCCTCTACTACCGACATTTATTTAAATTTGGTTTCAGGAGTTTATGGGCCGTAGCTGTCTATTAACCGTCTGATGGACTGGAGCTCGTTATATCATCAATATACCATAAAAGTCCACTGCTTTGAGCATGGGCCTCTCCTATCTTAAGGAGGATTTGTCTTAATTGACAGTAATTAACATTTTACATCCATGGCGCTGCTTTTCATCACCGGTTTCGGTGTTTTGCGTCTGGCGCAAACTAGATGGTTATACCGCTATCTATGAAATGCTATGATTTTTTTAAAACATTTTCTTAAGTCGCCTCTTACTCACAAAAAACATGTGGTAATCATCGATATATATGTACTACGTACTAGATTTGGCATTCGGAACATACACTATGTTCAACTGAACTGTACTGCAATCCGTACAGTGTGTCAGTGTGGTTTGAATCTACTAGTTAGTCTGTGGTTTCAATATTCATGCAGTGTGGAGCGCCGCTAATAATACAAGATTTCAAATTTAAGTTTAATCCTGGACGTAAATAACAATTCAGTTGTCAAGTAAGTAAAATTATTTTTTGTTCAAGTGAATAAATAGGTAATAATATCGTAATATTACAAAAGAAAAAATCATGAAAAAATATGTTTCTTTATTTTAATGCTACGCTATCTACAATTATAGACTAAAACATGCAGATGTGCCATTACAAAACCGAATGTAGGTAAAATATACTAATGAACACAGACTTGACGTGGTGTTTTTAAAAAGAGTTTTATTTTGTTTAATTATTTCATAACCAGTTTATATTTTGAATTTCATGTTCTTTCTTTTTAGTATAAAATATCAATATTTGTTAAAGTACAGAAAATATGACGACATGCGTATTTCGATACTGCAAAAATACTTCAAGAAATGTCAGCGAATCATCAGGTGTCAGTTTTCATCGGTAAGTTTATATTTAGTGGGATAAGTGTGAAAGTTTATGTTGATTTTTTTTGTAGAAATGTATGTTAAAAAGTAATATATTTTTCAGGTTTGTTCACCCAGGTCATCCAAGAAGAGAAGAATGGATAAAAATTCTTCAGAAGGATAGAAGCGAAGACACGTGGCTTCCTACAAAATATTCATTTATCTGTTCTGCGCACTTTCAACCTGCTGATATTTATACGACTAAAGCTGGAAAGCGTTATCTTAAGAATTCAGCTATTCCTTATAGTAATTCCTCAGAATATGCATTCGGAAATCCAAGGCTTCCAACATCTTTAGAAAAACTGCAAATTTACTCTGATTCAATTTTTTGATACACCCGAAAAATAAAGTTGAAAAAAGATTTAAGGAAAGTATTTGCTGCAAAAAGGTAATGTCAAAAAAAAATATAAAATTACAACGGCAAAATAACTATCTCCAGAAAAAAACAAAAACTTTAACTGCGACTGTTAAACAATTGAAAGAAAAATTCGGAATAAATAAACAAATAGAGAATGAGTTGGTGAAAAAAGCTGAAGTAGTGGAAATGTATTCTAATATATTACATAAAATAAGAAAATCTCAAAAAAAAATAATTAAATACTCACCAAGTATACGAAAATTTGCTCTTACTTGCAATTACTACTCACCGGCTGCTTATAAATACGTTCGGCATTTTTTTCCAAATGCTTTACCCCACCCTCGTGCTCTCAGCAAGTGGTATGGAAGTATTAACGCTGAACCAGGATTTACAGATGAGTCTTTCAAAAGCTTGAAAATTAAATCTGACTCGACTTCCAAACCGGTTGTTTGTTCTCTTATTTTCGATGAAATGGCGTTGAGGAAGCAAAAGTTGTTCAAGCAGAAAAAGTTAGGATATGTAAATTTTGGAGACTGTCCTGTAGAAGGACAAGAAGAAGAAGTAGCAACGCAAGTCTTAGTATTTATGCTTGTTTCTATGTCAGAAAACTGGAAAATTCCTGTGGGCTATTTTTGGCAGCAGTATCAATGATACTAAGGCGTCATAATAAAATTTGTTTGAACAAATGCTATGAGGTTGGGGTTCTAGTAGCCAGTGTCACTTTCGATGGATGTCCGACAAATTTTCAGGCTGTTGAAAAACTGGGATGCGACTTTGCTGATGTCAATAACCTTAAAACATATTTTATACATCCTCTACGAACAAAGTTTACGTGTTAATTTACCCTTGCCATGTTATAAAGCTTATAGAAACACATTTGAGAACAAAAAAGTATTGTACGATGAAGATGATCAAGTTATAAAATGGCAACTTCTTGTTAATTTGGCCAGATTACAACAAAGTCAAGGACTTAACTTTGAACAAGTTGTCCCCCGCATATTCTTTCGCAAAAGTGATGAAAGTAAAGCTAGCAACACAATTACTGAGCATGAGTGTTGCGAACATATGCTTTGCGATAAGGAGTTAAATTCTCTCAATTTCTTAACTCAGGAGGTACAGTGAAATTTATTACAATTATGAATCATCTTTTGATGTTCTTAATTCCCAATCTAGCCATTTTATGGATACAAAAGGCCTCTTGATTGCAAAAACAGGAAAGATTTTTTTTAGATAATGCCAAAAATATATTAGCAAATTGCGGTTCCATGTAAAACAAAGGCGAAAATCCGAATGCCAAATCAGGAACCAAGAATATTAATACACATTTCGAAAAGCGGATTGTTGAGTCAAAAAATAAGACTGGATTTGTTGGTGCTCTAATATGCATAGAGTCTGAAAGGGTTATATTTAACGTTGGTGGAAAAATCTGTGATTAATTTATCAGCCTAACATTAAGATCACTTGGAGCTGTTTTTGGTTGCATTCGGAGACACGGTGGAATAATAATAACCCAAATGTTTTACAATATCGAGCTGCATAAAAAAGTACTTAGTCATTTAGAGCTGCGTTCATCTTTTCGAATTTTATCCCACTGGATAACTTCACAATACTGAATTCTTCTTCAGTGGATGTAATTAATGATACAGCTGTTATGAACAGACACGACGATGAAGAATTTCAGATACTTGAAAATGAAGGAACTATGGACTCTGACAGAATTGCAGAAACAAATTGTACAATTCTTGCTGATCATTTAAATGCGGAACACGTAACAACTGCTACAAAATTGATTGTGGGCTATATATCAGGCTATGTATCAAGAAAATTGAATAAAGAGCTGAAATGTGAAGAGTACATTTCTAGCTTGGTTACGTCAATTCGAATATGGCATCACAAATTGATTCAGCTAAAAGATATGGGAGGGCTGTGCTATTCAACAGAAGACGTTTACAAAGTTTGCTTGAAAGCTTGAATATAATTGTAGCAAATACATTAAAAACATTTATTTATTCAGATATATTCGACTCACTATATTCACACTCTTTACAGCAGCCAGGTACGCTAAATCACAGAACACATTTGATCAGAGCAGTGATAGAAAAATACGCCAAAATAAGATTACACCACGAGGCCAAAACAGATCCCGAGATAAATTATTTAACATAACGACAGAAACTGACGAAACTAATCCTATTTGAAGGAAACTGACATATTTATTATTTACAGAACTTTTACTGAAGTGCTACTCACTGCTGCTAAATGTCACCCTTAATTCTGTAAAAGTATGTACTTGTATATAATACCTTTTTATTTTTTTATTTTTTTTTTATTTGTTTAGCTGGAATAAACGCATTTTCACAATTCATTTTCTTTTAGTTTTGTATAATATTTCCTTACAAGTAATTTAAAAGGCATAAATCCCGCCCCGACTAACGAACGTAGAACGACTCTTATTTTAATTTAAACAAACATACTTGTAAATAAAATTTAATAATAATTATCTTTGATAAAAAATGTATGTTTTTTATATTTTACATAGTTACCTTTTAAAAAATTAAATAAAAAATATCATTAAAATGTAATTGTGACATAATAATAAGTAATATTAAATTAGCACATATGCAAAATAAATGAAAATTAAAAAAAATTTACTCTATATAATTAACCATACAATATAAATAAACAATTATTACATACTGATCATTCTACCTACGTATACCTAATCTATGATGACAAAAAACTGACCGCGCAGGCGCAACGCGCTTAAATCAACTGCGCATGCGCGACTACTATCTCCCGCGCATGCGCGAATACATAGAGTAGTGCACATTTTTTCTTTAGAAGGGCTTCTCTAGTACGTAGTACATATAACTCAATGGTGGTAATGGATTTATTACAGCCAATCAAAAGTCCACTGCTAAACACAAGTCTCTCATATAGAGTACCTCATAAGTGAGTTATTTTCCATAGTCGTCACGCATAACAGGTGGGTTGGCAATTGATATTTTTGTTATTTTGAGTTATTATCAAGAAGATGCTGCTGACAATCTCCTGTTTTATTTCACTCTATTGCCTCACAACACAGGCGGGATGATAATGATAGTAGTTCACCTGTCGATAACTTGTAGCTTTTGCTTGCATATGGGATAACAATGCCGACAGCTCAAACACTCAAAACATATACTCTCTTCATAATTGGAGTTGTAACGCTTATCTACTTCCACCTAGACCTTCTTATATTCATAAATTGTGTTCACATGATGTACACACCGCCACAGTTTCGGTGTGCACTCCCGAATAACGTGGCCTTTTTCCTCTCGGTGCACAGTAACGATACGCTTAAGTAGTAGCGATTCATATTTCAAAAGCGTTCCCCTTACAGTTGCGATAAAAATTAAATCAATTTTCCGTATCATAAGAAATAGGTAAATTCTACGTTTGCTGTAGTTGCCTATCTACGGCTAGGTATATTTTCTAAAATCTTCCGCGAGTCGTTTCATTCCTCATTCCTTTTTTATAGAATTAGGGTGACAAACGAACCCACAGTCCACCTGATGGTAAGTGGTTGCTGTGGCCCATAGACATCTACATCTATCTTAGTTTGCGAATTAAAATGCAGATGCGTTGTCAGCCGTGAGGACTAATATAGAATGCCTCTTTTCCAGTAAAAAGGGTCTTCGGTTCTCTACACTCACCATACGAAACACAGCAGCATTAAGCTGCTATTTTACGCTGGTATTCTGTGAGAGCGTGGTCCTTCCCCGGTCGGGCCGACCCATTCGTGCTACAACTATACTATTAATATAGCTGCAGCATGGCTCTACCACGTATAATATCCATTAATATATCATTCCTCTTCTTTATAACGACGACCTATCCCTAACCCCAATTATTCATGTGAATATATTGCCATAACGATCTACGTGGTTCTTGAAGATACATTCATGTCAGCCTTCGTATTTTAAAATGATACTGCAATATAATACAAGTCTCTTGCGGTAGTTCTGCGATGGCGATTTACGACCGATAATACGGCGATAGAGTGCGCTATTGGCTCCGTGTAAGTGACGTCACTTTAGATTTATGTTACAACAGCCGTGTAATCGTGGCAAAAGACAATCCATCACCCCAATCCCCCCCGTGGATTTCGTAAGAGTCAACTATGGAAAACGTCAGAAAATTTACCGGGACTTGATTAGACGGCGGTTTGACTCTGCTTCGTACTATCTCGTTAACGCTAGACTTAAAATTACTTAACTTGCAACGATGATAAACAGCGTCAAATGTGCGAGCGATCACCAATCTGCATACCCATTTTCAGCAGGGGAATTATTTTACGAGCTGATGATAATGATGCAACAGCGAGACTTTTACTTGATTTAATTCGTACTGCTGTGCGTTATGTCCTTTCTCGTGAACTTCTCTCTCTATAATTAACGCCTCTCTTTCTTTATTCATCTCGGAAATGGCGAATATTGTGTAGAACCTCTTTACCATACTAACGCGACTTTTTATAGGGACGACCCTACGTAGTCTTTAAGGAAACAAAATGTATGTTAGTCCTATTAAACTTTTTTGAGATGGTGGTGATGCTTAATAGAGAACAGAATATTTTTATTTCTTAACTTATGTTGCCTATACATGCGGAGAATCGGATATCCAATACAAGACATTTCCAAATTAAACATATATGCGACAAATCACATTATCCATTTTTCTGTTCGATATCTTGACGGTGTCACAGCTAAGACGATCCACCAGATCGACTCCTCCCATATTAGAACTATATTGTTTTACGACTTCCGGTCGGGGGACAGTAACAGTAAACTATAAACTTTAAAGATGGAGTATGCAGTAAACTTTTTTCTGCTTACACCATCTTTGGAAAGGGTCGGAAGTTTGAGCAGCATGCATATTAGACAAAAAGTGACTGGCTTGTTATCAAGCCATTTAGTTATAGCTATATTCTTCTCATCATTGACCAATACTTGATTACTCCCTCTCCCTGTTTCCTTTAAATCTTTATCTCCTTTGAGTATTAATCTTGCAGGCTTAGGAACTCTATTCTTCATTAATGTTCCAGCACACAAAAGGCCTTTATTTTTTAATTCCAAAATAAGTGTCTCGTTGGTGAAGAACCTATCATAGTAAATTATATGTCCCGGAATCAAATCCTCCGTTAAGGCAAGAACTGCTTTCTCTCCTAACTCGAATAATGTGTCAAAATCTCACTAAAAAAGTTTTATTCTTAGAATAAACTTTTTTATTTATTAAGTTATTGATTTTATTATTTTTATATAATATTTATTATTTTTATATAATTTTTTTATATAATATATATATTTATATGATTTGTAATTTCAGTTTATTTTAATTGTTTCCTTGTAATTCCAGTTTAATGCACTATTTTTCACTGGTTTCATTATCATGAGAGACTATTAATTATAGAGAATGCACAGTTATATTATTGCTAAAAATATCAAGTACAATTAATTTAAAATTTTACTATGAACTACCCATTTGATCGCTAAATTTGATGATTGCGCTACAACAGTCTTTTTATAAATTATTTTTTGATTACGATTTAGCCGTGAGGTGATAGCTTAAGATAATTAATTTCCTCATTTCGTTTCGAGAAAATGTCGCCCGAGCCAACTATTATAATGGCCAGAAAGACCTCCGATAGATGGCATTTAATCTTTTTTTACCTGATGTAATATCCAAACCGGTGACGAGGAGCAGCGGCAAAGGTCAAAAGGGGTACTGCAAAAGCTAATTCACCTGCCTACCTCTACCTCTTCCTATAATCGCAGAAGCTTGTTACGTGCTGATTGACACCAGTCAACTATAACAGCAATGCACACAACCTGTTATAAACTCTTTCTTTGATGCTCAGTCTTTGGGCGTACTTAATTCCTACTGTGACTTCTAGAACGAGAATCAAATAACACCCTACTTCAATACGTCCCTCGTTAAACCATTCGCCCTGTATTAAGAAGGTATTGTTGGCCAGGCCAAAATGAGGACTTCATTATTCATTTCAAATAACTTATCCTCATTTCACCTATGTAATCAGATTTTGAGTTTGGTGGTGGCTCATATTGCAAAATGAGCCATACATCGAATCTTGTCGTAAAAACAAAAACATTGTTTTAATGTATGTGATAAGGATTAAACGATTTTGTAATCAATACGATTAATAGCATTGCAATGAATAAACAGTCGTGGACAACGCCATATTAGTTTCTGTTTTGGCACGCGTTAGGATCATTTAATTCATGTCCTCCATTTTTGTAAGTCATTGATATTCTTACCGCCATTACACGGTTTATTTAATTATTTACATTTTACTTGCTTATAGTCTAGTATACCTCCAGAGTACATTAACATTAGGTTAATTTTTATTCTAATGCGCCTTAATATGTTTATGTTAATTTTTCGTATTTTTGGGTTACTCGTCCGTTTGTTAGGTCAAAATATTTTATGCGATAGTACACTGTATGTTAGTCTATCAACGCGCACTAAATCAGCCCCGAGGATTTTCACTCCATTGCTTACTCAGTTATAAGATGAAGACTGTTTCCGGGAGATTAGTTATTTGCTATGTACATGTTAAAAATGAAGAAAAAATTATTGATACTTATAAAATGACATAAGTACTTCTTGATACTTAATAATGTTTTACCTAGGTCATTAAAGTATCTTGATAAAACTGTTTTCTACCAAACTATATGGATATCCTTCCCGTACAAGTTTTCTTGAGAGCTTTTAAAAGTATTTTTTTTAATTATTGCAATGTCGTAAAATGAGACACTGACAGAGGCGAACGCGAAACGCCCTATTTGAGAATAATGAAAAAAAAATGCAAATGCTGAAACTAATAAGGACGTCTTTACTTAAGCACTAAATAATTTTGATTCGCCTCAAAACTAAAACTACACGAACGTCATTAATGTTTTTTATCAATTTTAATAAAGTAGTAAGTAAGTAAGTAGTTTATTTCATGTATAAATCCATACTAATTTCGACTGAAAATTACGCTTTGCTAAAAAATATAACCTAAAATAATTTTAATAAACACTAAGAAGAAATCAGATCTTGCTACAACATGAAACCTTGCAATGCTGACTTTTATTTCAACTGTATTTATGCGCAAAAAATTTAAGTATACTACATATTATGTAATATTGGAAATACTACAATGTTACTATACGTTAAATTATATAAGCGATATAAGTTCACATACATACATAATTTAATTTTTTCTTACATTTTCTATTAAAAAAAAGTTACACTGTGATTTTTCCTGTATTTAGAACGCAGTTAACATTAATAAATTGCACAAGTACAAACATTCAGATCCTAACAATAATTATTTGTATGCCATACAAAAACTTCTTTCGTTTGTTTATTTAATTTCATCTTCTTTATCAACCTTCATTTTCAACCCACAGATGAACATGCCTTATGTCAATTCAAAAAGGACATTATGTGATGTCCAAAACACATTGAGGCCGCTCGGCTCACTCTTTCCTACACCCAAAACTCTCCCCAAAATGGAAAAAGACATATATACCCAGAAGAGGCATATATTTATCTAGCCTACATATTTTACGTAAAAGTAAAGTATACGTTACGTAAAAGTACGCTACTTTACTATCTTCATTGCATTATAAAAGGACGTTTAACCCAAAGAAATATAATATGCAGAAATAAAAGAAGTAAAGCTAATTTACAGATTTTATCACTTTAATTTATAACTCCCGAAGTTTCGAGTGCTTCGTAGCATCCATGGTCTCGGGGAACGACACTTTATGATAAATTCTGGTATTTGCCTTGGTCGACTTTAAAAATACACCCACGGGTAGGTCTGAGTAATGTCGCCTTTTATGTCTCGACTACACAGCAAAATTCATAACGTTATTAAAGCATTTTATAAATTACAATTTTAGCTAATTTATAAAATGCTTTAATAACGTTATGAATTTATAGTGTAATATTTATAAGGTGTGTGTAGTAAAGCCTCGATACGGCAAACTGAAATCACATAATATAATAAGAGGAGAGTACATAATATAATTTACTCATGATAATTTATTTTATCTTTTAATTGTATTTCATAACATATTTATATTAATGTTACCCATTAAAAACCAAAAACATTGCGAAATTTATAGTAATATACAAAAATTTTTAATTAAAAAATTTATTATCGAGTGAGGGACGCCCAATAAAGTTGTCGGAATTCAATATGAATATGTACCAAATTCAAAATCAAATTCCAGCTTCAAAACAAATAAAATCCGAACGTGAACCCGCATCCAAACTTTAACTTGACACGATTTTAATTCAAACGGAAATTTGATAACAAATCTAAGCACAAATCATAACTCCATTTCATTAATTTGCTTAAGTGTAGGCTCTCGTTATTCTTATTTGATGACATAATTCTCGCAAATTATATTGACGACTTCTACATTGACGTTTCAAGATTTTAAATACCTACAACCTAAGTGTTATTAGTAATCCATAAAAACTTTAATTCAATATTGTTTTTTATATTTTTCTTATTATAAAATTAATAATAATAATCATCAATACAGCTTAATAAAGACTACCACTGAACATAGGCTTCTCGCTTAGTTTGTTAATTAATTATTTATTGGCAACCGTACTTTCTTATTATTTTCAGTGCTTAACAGGCGGATCTCGCTGCCCATCTCTTTTTTTCAGTTTCCCCCTGTCGCCTCTTAAGCCAACTACAGGATGATATAGGGTAGCAGGTTCTCTTACGTCGCCACTACTCAGAGTTATTAAATAAAATTACCCACCAACACACAACTAAAGTGGGCTTGTCAAGAGAGGGGATATCAAATTAGTTTATTTTGTTAGGTTGTACATTTGAAATACAGTTAAGCATTTTGTACAATAAAGTAAAAGACATGCGCAAATTTTGCAAGGAGTCTTATTCGCCGCAGAGAGATTTTGATCGAATAAATCTAGAGATATCTCGGAAACTGCCACGAAATTTTACTTCATCTCAGTTTTATGGGCCTCTTTAAGATATACAAATCCATCTTTACTATGTTTAAAAAGCTTTGGGAAAAAATAAATCTACTATTGGGTCTCATAAAGTAAAAATAAGGCTAACGTCATTAAAGTGTAGGCTACTACTGCACTGGGAAGTTAGGTGCATTTCTGCCTAGGAGTATGTCTGTGATAGTAACACTTTCTTGCCTATTTCTGCTGCAACGTAACTGTTTATCACTGTTGTGATACACGCACGTTGTATTTCAAATTCTATAACTTTTAATATCAAGAAATAAATAAGTTTAGGTACTTATCACATTAATATCCAAAGTTTACCAAAATTGTCAACAAAATAATGTTTTAAAAGAAATTTATATTTTTCACCTACATATTTTCACCCGAAATAAAAAAGGGCCCGCCGTAAATTCCACAATACGCGCGCGCTACCTGCAGCCCCGAATAGAATAAAATTGTTAATTGTATTTTAAGCGCTAACTTACCACATACTCGGCCGTGAAAGAAAACATCTACTGGAAATCTGCGTGACTGACAAAGCAAATATTTAGAAGACTTGTTAAGTCGCTCTCAGAAATGGCAAACGGATGTACCAACCAGTGGGGCGTAAATAAGCGTATATTTACCTTACTTTCTCATATCACTTAAAATATTCGTAATAAATGATAAAAAGGTAAAAGTAAAGTAAAAACTTACTACACGATGAAGTTAATTATAATAAAACGTAAAATAAAGTAGATAAATTATACACTTCATTATAGTAAAACTTGTTTTCAAAATCTGTATTTAATCAATTCCAGTGCTCGCGATCTCGTACCGGCGGTATAGCGGTCTGCCACTAATGACCTCATGAAACATGCAGGAAGTCGATGAATGTATAGTTAGATGGTTAGTGGTAGAAAGATGCATTGCATTATGACTGTACTATGAATGGGTCGCCTCGATAGGAGACAGACCCCCGTTTCAGTCTATCAAAGTCCACTGCTGACCATAGGGTTCCCCCTTAGATTGCCTCATAGTGGGGGATATTGACCATGCCAAGTTTAGCAGGCGGGTTGGCAACTAAAGTTTTTTTTAATTGTTATTAGAAAGACGCTGTTGCCCATCTCTTGGTTGGTTTCCCTCTACCGCCTCTTAAGACACCCACTGGTCGATAGGTTGTAGTAGATTCTACTAAACAACATTTTTGCATGATATAATAGAAACAGAGGGAACGCGGAGTTTTTTTTATTTATTCAGGATAACAACAGCTTATTAATACTTAAACAATTTTACGAAAAAGCCAATAATAGTTATCCACAAAGTAAATAACCAAACAGAACACTGTAAATCTAATACAATACAAAATAAAATCAGTAAGAACTAATACTAAGCATTAACAAATTAAATGAAATATTAATATTACCTTCATGACGTACATACATATACAAATACAGATATATACAATACAAGTACAAAAGAATATAATTGTTAAATCCAAACTTCTATAATTAAACGACATGTTGAGTTTATTTTATATCGTAAGGGCTTGATTACTTGTATGACAAATGCTGCGTAGGTTTGTTGAATATTGGTCACTTTTTAGCTTGGTTTGGTCATTTTTACCTTTATTCCTCACCAGCTGTTCCCCGCGACTTTGCCCGCGTGGAAGTTTTTTGCGCGGAAACCTAAAATAAAAGTAGCCTAAGTTATTCCTTATAATATCAGCTATCTGCCAGTGAAAGTTCCATTCAAATCGGTTCACAGGTTTTTGCGTGATGCGTGTTCACGGCAAAATACCTCGCAGATGACAGATTTTTTTCAGACTTACATAACATTTATCGTTATATTTTGGCCAATTTACACAACATTTTTATAAATCATAGCTTATGTGTTATTCTAATGTATAAGCTATATTATTGTAAAGTTTCATTAAAATCCACTTTGTAGTTTTTGCGTGAAAAAGTAACAAACATCCATACATCCTTACAAACTTTCACATTTATAATATTAGTAGGATACAGTAGGATAGTATGATATTAGTAGCATTGTAAACGCAATTAATTTCTCAGATACGACGCGACGGAACACGGCGTGCTTTAATATTGCGACCTCCAACTTCACCCGCGCAACGGTTCCCCCCGGAATCCGATACGCGGAGGCCATGTGGCCAAAAATCGAGCACTCGGAGCCTTCTTAATCACAGCGGCTGATCTGTGTTAATCTGTGTATGGCTTCGCCGCTAAACAAGTTAAATTTCAGCCACGAAGAGCAGAGCGAGCGGCGCCTCGCAATGGTGTTATGTCGCGTCGTATCTGAGAAATTAATTGCGTTTGCAATGAGGAATAAAGGTAAAAATGACCAAACCAAGCTAAAAAGTGACCAATTTTCAACAAACCTACGCAACATTTGTCATACAAGTAATCAAGTTCTTACGATATGAAATAAACTGAACATGTTGTTTAATTATAGAATTTTGGATTAAACAAACGCCTCGTTCCCTCTGTTTTGTAGGAATTTGAACCTGTAAAATTTCACAGTGCCCAAAGTTTTAATGAGGGCAAACTTTTATCATCACTGTAAGTTCTGATCTTCATAAAAATTTAAACTCACTGAAACCTGGAAACTCTTATCAATTTACAGGCTGTAAATTGAAAAATATCACACATTTATTTGGTGAATTTAATTCAAAACTTTAAAAAAATCTTTTTAATGTCTTTTAATGGCCTTCCAATGTAATATCTTCTAATCTACTACTAAACAGAGGCTTTCAAGCTTTTTTTTTATAAAACTGTTTAGTCTAACATAAAGGTTTTCTGTTCTTTTTTAACGTGCACATATCTCGCGAACCTACAATTGGAAACATCATATGGTTTGGCACAACATCGCACACTTGTTACGCCTGATCAGTTGATCAGGCATAACAAGTGTTGTGCGCGTGTTGTGGAATTTACGGCGGGCGCTTTTTTATTTCGGGTGAAAATATGTAGGTGAAAAATATAAATTTATTTTAAAACATTATTTTGTTGACAATCTTGGTAAACTTTGGATATTAATGTGATAACTACCTAAACTTATTTCATTCTTGACACACACAACACAACAGTTACGTTGCAGCAGAAATAGGCAAGAAAGTGTTACTAACACAGACATACTCCTAGGCAGAAGATGCACCTAACTTCACAATGCAGTAGTAGCCTACACTTTAATGACGTTAGCCTTATTTTTACTTTATGAGACGCAATAGTAGATTTATTTTTTTCCAAAGCTTTTTAAACATAGTCAAGATGATTTTGTATATCTTAAAGAGGCCCATAAAACTGAGATGAAGTAAAATCTCGTAGCAGTTTCCGAGATATCGCTAGATTTATTCGATCAACATCTCTCTGCGGCGAATAAGACTCCTTGCAAAATTTGCGCATGTCTTTTACTTTATTGTACAAAATGCTTAACTGTATTTCAAATGTACAACCTAACAAAATAAACTAATTTGATATCCTCTCTCTTGGCAAGCCCACTTTAGTTGTGTGTTGGTGGGTAATTTTATTTAATAAGACTGAGTAGTGGCGACGTAAGAGAACCTGCTACCCTATATCATCCTGTAGTTGTCTTAAGAGGCGACAGAGGGATACTGCAAAAAGAGATGGGCAGCGGGATCCGCCTGATAAGCACTGAAAATAATAAGAAAGTGCGGTTACCAATAAATAATTAATTAACAAACTAAGCGAGAAGCCTATATTCAGTGGTAGTCTTTATTAAGCTATATTGATCATTATTATTATTAATTTTATAATAAGAAAAATATATAGAAAACAATATTGAATTAAAGTTTTTATGGATTACTAATAACACTTAGGTTGTAGGTATTTAAAATCTTGAAACGTCAATGTAGAAGTCGTCAATATAATTTGCAATAATTAAGTCATCAAATAAGAATAACGAGAGCCTACGCTTAAGCAAATTAATGAAATGGAGTTATAATTTGTGCTTAGATTTGTTATCAAATTTTCGTTTAAATAGAAAGATAAAGTTTGGATGCGGGTTCACGTTCGGATTTTATGTTTTGAAGCTGGAATTTGATTTTGAATTTATAAGTAGGTACATATTCTACCGAATTCCACAACTTTATTGAGCTTCTCTCACTCGATTGTACATTTTTAACTTCTAAAATTTTGTATATTACTATAAATTTTGCAATATTTTTGGTTTTTAATGGGTAACATTAATATAAAAATATTATGAAATAGAATTAAAAGAAATAAATTATCACGAGTAAATTAAATTATGTACTCTCCTCTTATTATATTATATGATGTCAGTTTGCCGTATCGAGGCTTCACTATACACACCTTATAAATATTACACTTCACAATTTTAGCCAATTTATAAAATGCTTTAATAACGTTATGAATTTTGCTGTGTAGTTGAGACATAAAAGACGACATTACTCAGACCTACCCGTGGGTGTATTTTTAAAGCCGACCAAGGCAAATACCAGGATTTATCATAAATTAGTGCCGTTCCCCCGAGACCATGGATGCTATTTCTTTAGGTTAATCGTCCTTTTATAATGCAATGAAGATAGTAAAGTAGCGTACGTTTACGTAACGTATACTTTACTTTTACGTAAAATATGTAGGCTAGATAAATATATGCCTCTAAAATGAAAAGAGGCACGTACCCAGACGTGCCTCTTTTCATTTTGGGGTAAGTTGGGTGTAGGAAAGAGTGAGCCCAGCTGCCTCAATGTGTTTTGGACATTACATAATGTCGGTTTTGAATTGACAGAAGGCATGTTCATCTGTGGGTTGAAAATTAAGGTTGATAAAGAAGACGAAATTAAATAAACAAACGAAAGAAGTTTTTGTATGGCATAAAAATAATTATTGTTAGGATCTGGATGTTTATACTTGTGTAATTTATGAATGTTAACTGCGTTCTAAATACAGGAAAAATCACAGTGTAACATTTTTTTAATAGATTGTATGCACCAGTATAATTCTGTGAGAGCGTGTTCCTTCCCTTGTTGTCGCGTTAACCGGTTCGTGCCACGTTAACATATTATTATATTATTAATATAAATATAACTTAGTATTTAGTACATGCAATATAAATAGTATAGTATATGAAAATAAATTTTAATCTTTTTCTAAGAACAAGAAAATAAGCTTAATTTCTAACAGCTACATTAGTCATACAAAACATTGTTTTGTCAATTCGTTTACCGTCGGAATTCGGACACAAAGTGCAAACATGTTGATAACTGTCTCGCGAATAAATTTCTTGCCTAGTTAACATATTCTGACTTCCTCATATTACGTAAAATATAGTTAACAGTGTGCGACTTTACGAAAAGCACCTCAAGTCGCTATATCAATTAAAATAAAATTAAGCTCTTAAGGAATATGGCACTTAATAATTGTGAGTATAATTTTGTAGAACATTATTTCAATCAATGGAACAAAATAAAATAGAATAGTGGGTTATTTTATAGATTTATCTAAATTTACATAACATTAAAATATAAATATTTATTTTTAAAAAAACTTAAATTATCATACAGTCCTACTTATATTTTTATCATCATCGTTGCAGCTATTCACAAGTCAACCGAGGGGAGGCCTTTGTTCAAATAGGCCTTCTTACATCTTACCAGGTCATCACTCCATCTAGTAGGGAGCCGCCCAACGCTTTTCTTACCGGTTACGAGGCTAACACTCGTACCTTTCTTCGCGGTCGTTTTTCAAGCTATATGGCCGGCCTTTTACCACTTAAGCTTACTTATCCGTTACGCTATATCAGTTACTCTGGTTTTACTGCGGATATCCTCATTACGAAATCTATCGCACAAAAAAACAGAGAGAAATAAAACAGAAAATGGCCAGCAGCATCTTCCTGATAGCAATTGTGTTATAATTAAAATAAAGCTGCAATTGCAAATACGCTTGCCAAGCGTGGCAACTATGGCAAATATCCCGCTATGATGCCATCTATAGAGAGACCTATATTATGCAGTGGACATTTGGTAGGCTGTATTGATGATGATGATGATGAAGAAAATAAATATTCTATAATATATAATATTAGAGTATTTTTTCATATAATAATATATGAAAAAATAGACTGCCTATGGGCTGATTATTACGATCAGCTGACAGACAGCATTATTACGATCAGCTGACAGACAGCATGAACATTTAATTTTCAGAATATGTAGTGCTAACATATTTTACTATGCTTATTTATGTAGTTCAAATACACGAAAAAGTTATTCCACTTGATTTTTTTTAAAGACGGAAAAGGAGATTATTTGATCGATTATGCTTTTTAATGTATCATCATTACAGTTTATCAAAAGTTCACTGCTGAACATAGGCCTTCCTCAAGGAATGTCACAAAGTACGGTAAGAGTATAGTTGTAGCACGAATGGGTCGGCTCGACCGGGGTAGGACCACGCTTTCACAGAATACCAGCGTAAAATAGCAACTTAAAGCTGCTGTGTTTTATATGGTGAGTGTAGAGAACCGGAGACCCTTTTTACTGGAAACGAGGCATTCCATCTTCGTCCTCACGAGTGACAACGCATCTGCATTTTGATTCGCAAACGTGGAAAGATGAAGATGTCTATGGGCCACAGCAACCACTTACCATCAGGTGGACTTTGTGCTTGTTTGTCACCCTTATACTATATTTAAAAAAAACGGTCTTGAGCCACCTGCATCCATCGACTTCCTGCATCTCTTACCAGGTAGTTACTCCATGTACTAGAGATCTGCCCTACACTTCGCTTACTGGTAGGAGTCTACCACTCGTGAACATTTATCTCCCATCAGTTGTCGGTTCTTCGAAGTATGGCCAGACCTTTGCCACATCATCTAACTGATCCGTTGCGTTATGTCAGTTACTCTGGTTCTACTGCGGATATTCTCATTATTAAGTCTATCGTAGAGAAACTCCAAGTATAGCCCTCTCCTTAGATCGCTTAGCGACTTTGAGCTTCCTCATACGGCCAACAGTGAAGGACCCCTCTTCACATACGTCTTAGATCCATATGTCATCACTGACAACACGCACTGGTTGTACACTCTTGTTTTCAAATTTTGAGGTATAAGTAACGATATCGTATTGCTTTTATGTATAATCTATATAATATAATTAATATAGATTTAATCTGGACAACCAGTATTTAAATAAAGATTTTCTAAAGCTTCGCTTCTACTCAGCTAAAACTTCTTTGGTGGTATGAGCTGTTCTTAACAACTCTTTATTTGTCTTCAAACAATTTGACTAAAAACAAACAGAGTACCTACAGAAACTATGTTTGTGTTTGTTATAAGTGAAAATTCTGGAAATGTTCAGAATATTATATATTTGCCGGGAAATGATACAGATATCAATGGCCCAGGCGTTTGGGTAATTTTGCCCGACATTAAATTTGGAAGCTTACAATAAGGCCTTTATCTGAGATAACCTTAGAAACGCGTTAATTCAATAAATGCAATATACTGGTTCATAGTTGTGATTAGTATTTTATTGAACGAATTTCACATCATTTCTATATTTCATTGAAGTGATTAAACTGCATGGTATTAGGCATATTTCCTTAGGATGGCTTTTTATACAAGAAATTTCAGTCTCAATTAGTGTTAAAGTCCCAAAAAATGCTCCTAGCTATTATAAATAAAACAACTGATTCACCAAAGCAAAGTCATTAAAATTTATTTTCACAAATCCCTTTATAATTGAACCTTTACATCGCAAAGATACAACACGCGTCAGATTGTCAGAGTCGGGATGCTTATGCCGTAAAGCCACTTGACTGGTGGAAGGTCATTTTCTTTCACTAGAATTATATCTCCTATGTTAGGCTCGGGAGTTCGGCGAGACCATTTATACCGATGGTGAAATTGTGTCAAATATTCATATGCCCATTTATGCCAGAAATCTTGCACTAATTGTTGGGCGAGGTGTCACCTTTTCAAACTACTAATATTAGAACCTTCGAAGTTATGATCAAGCACTAGCATCAGAAATTCGCCGACTAAGAAATGCCCAGGTGTTAATGGGAAGCGATCATCAGGATTGTTGGTAATTTGGGAAAGAGGTCTGGAGTTCAAGCAGGCCTCTAATTGTGTCAAAACGGTGGTCAGCTCCACAAAAGTCAAGGTGTGATTTCCAATAAATCTTTTCAGACGGTACTTAGTGGATTTCACTCCAGCCTCCCAAAGCCTTCCGAAATTTGGGGAGTGAGGTGGAATGAAATGCAATTTTGCAACTCCCTATCAGCTCCAACGAAGGTGGTGCCGTTGTCGCTATAAAGATCAGCACAATGTCCTCGTCTGGATGTAAATCGCCTAAAACTGCCAGAAAAGCCTGTGAAGTCAGATTTCTGACAACTTCTAGGTGGATACCCCGAGTGAACATGCAGACAAAGATACAGATGTACCCCTTAGTGCAACTACAACCGCGACCCTCCATAGGTCTGACGGCGATTGAGCCGGCGTAATCCACGTCACTTCTTAGGAAAGGTCGGCAAGCTGTCGCTCTTGCCTCAGGTAAGTTACACATTAGCTGCTGGTTCTAGCTAGTGCTAGCGGGTGGTAGTCTTACCAGAATAACGTACACAAGTCACGCATTTTTTGACAAATTGCCTGACAAGACCTTTTGCGTTGATTACCCAATACCTCGATCTTAGATAACTGAGCATCAATTGCGGCCCACCATGCAATGTGAGATCGTGGGCATGAGCTATCAAAAGATCTGTGAATGCAGACTTATGAGGAATGAGCACAGGATTCTTCATTTCCTCTGGGATTTGGGCATGGCGTAGACGACCACCTACTCGTAAGATCTCATTTTCATCGAGGTAAAGATTTAAGGAGGTAAGTGTACTCTTTCTCTTTATTTTTCCTTCTTTCTTTAATGAATCTATATCTTCTGTGAAACACTCATTTTGACACATTTTTGTACAGATAAGTAATGCTTCATTTATTTCTGATGAATTTAACCAACTAGTTTTAAGTTTTCCTTTAGATTTCAAATGTAAAAACCTTCTACAGTATGCAACAACTCTGGTAAGTTTATTCAATGATGAAAATTTTGAAAGCACATCCTCATAACTACAGATCATTGAATGAACCACAACTCTTTTCTTTTTCTCTTCTAAATTTGTATCTGTCAATTTCCCTGTATTATATTGTATTTCTTTGTTTTTCAGCCATTAGAACTGGAACTACAGATCTTAAATGTTGCCAATTCAGATGGTAGAACACCGCGGGAAGCACAATCCGCGGGATTGTCACTCGATTGGACTTGTGACCATTGGTGAACATCCATGAGAGTGAGTATTTCGAACACCCTGTTAGCCACAAAGGTTTTTCACTTCCTTGAATGACTTCTTAGCCACGACAGTACCACTGATGAATCAGTCCAGGCATGGATATTCTCCTTTGAAATTCCTGAGGTATTCGAAACCTCACGCTTAAGCTTGGCTAACAACACTGCACCACAGAGCTCTAGTCTAGGAATGCTCACCTGTTTGACTGGAGCCGCCTTTGTCTTTGAAGAAACCAAATTGACATGAATCACTCCATCTTGATCAATGATTCTGGCATATACGACAGCTGCAAACGCATCATTAGATGCGTCACAAAATCCTTGGAGCTCTAGATATGCTCCACTATGAAGACCTAACCATCTGGGAATACAAAAATCGGTGAGCTGACTGAGGCTACTACGATAGACTATCTACTCATGCAGTAAATGGGATGGAAGCTCATCGTCTAATCCAATGCCTGACAACCAAATTTTCTGTATGAGTATTTTAGCCGTTATTATAACCGGAGCGATCCATCCTAAGGGGTATAACTTGGCGATGTCAGATATACCTTTTGCTTAGTCATGGGTGCCTCCAATTCAGGAAGTTGAACATTAAACTGAAATTCATCAGTTGATCTGTTCCAAGTTAAGCCTAAAATTTTTAACACCTCATCTGTTTTCAATTGCAAGCTGTCTTTTATTTCGTTCCCTGCTTCACTTATTTCGTGCAATAGCTCATTGTTGCTGGACGACTTCTGAATTTGGAAGCCTCCGCGACTCATCAATTCGTTCATATTCCTGTGTTCTCGCCACAGAACTCTTTGATAGTCGGTGTCATCTTGATACACTTTGACCTGTCTGTAAATTTTCACAATATCAGCGATGAAAGAAATACGATGACGACGCTATCGTATGATGTGAAGTTTTGGGCTGACCATCAAGTCACTATTCAATGATTCGCCATTCTTACCAGAGCATGATGCATCAAACACGACCCTTACTTTGGTCGTACTTTTGTCGTTGCGCAGAACGGCATGTTGGGGCAAGTAGACAGCGCCTAGTTTTTTCATTTCTGCTTCTGAAATACGTTCCATGTGGCCTAAGTCTACATACACTCTTATGATGCTTGCAGATTGAAATTTTGGGTTACGTCGAAACCTTCTTTTTAAGACATAAAAACGTTTGCGCACTATATTTTCCGAACCACCATACTTGTATGCTGGATCTCCAGATTTGAAAGGGAGTTTGACGATGTATTGTCCAGACTCATTCCTTCGTGTAGTTTCAGAAAATATTTGTTCGCATTTCTTTCCTTCGTCAGTTAGACGCAACAAATAATCATCTGACTCCAATTCCCATAACTTTTAGAGCAGCTCATTATCGTTCATTTGAACGTGTAAGCAAACGATAACATTATGACACATCTCATAACTGTGATGATTGGACCCATGACTGTGAATATGACCAAACAAAATCCACACGAGTGTTCTCTTTTGCGTAAGAGGAGATCCCGGTGGGCCTTTTATTAATCCTTCCAGAAAAATCTGGCTGTACACAGCTGTTCCCAATATAAAATAAATTTTATTTGGCGTTCCGTATGTTGGATCTGCCAAATCCATGGTAGAGAGTGTTGATGAAACATGAACTATCTTCCTTTCGGGAAGCAACGACGTTAGTTTATTTAAAACATACGCCTTAGTATTAACAACAAATTAATAGTCAAGACGCGAGTAAAAGTTTATTTCGACCATTGCTTTAGAGGGTAAGGTACCACTCTCCTCATCGCCTAACCTGGGAATATCAGCTTTCGTCGGAATTTTCCTTAAACTCAGTAACTGGACAGCTGTCTCCGTGATAAACGAAACTTGAGAGCCCTGATCAATTAGAGCTCTTAACAAAACAGTTGCAGTTTTGTTTCTGACCTCTATTGGGCCGTGCCAATAATAATTAGCTATGAACATCCGAAAAGCATGAAACAATATAATTGGTGGACCTCACTTGGTGAATTGGATGTTGTTGCTGCTGCAGCTACAACGCTATTATCGCTGTCAATCGGTTTCGGAACAGATTTAAGATGCAATAAAGAATGATGTCTTTTCTGGCATATACGACATCTAGTCGACCAGCGGCATAAATACGCGGCGTGATTTTCACCTAAACAATTAAAGCATAATTTATTAATTAGCCTGAACATAACTCCGGTGCTCATCAACGTCTTTGGTTATATCATCATCATTATCATCATTACAGCCCTTCACAAGTCCACTGCTGAACATAGGCCTCCCCCACGGAATGCCACAAAGCACGGTCCCGAGCCACCTGCATCCATTGACTTCCTGCATGTCTTACCAGGTCGTCACTCCATCTAGTGGGGGACGCCTGCGTATGAGGGCTGCCACTCGAGAACCTTTCCCCATCGGTTGTCGGTTCTTCGAGCTATATGGCCGGCCCATTGCCACTTCAGCTTACTAACTTTGGCTATGTCGGTTACTCTGGTTCTACTGCGGATATCCTCATTTCAAGTTTATCACGCAGAGAAACCCCGAGCAAGGCCTCTCCATAGCTCGCTGAGCGACCTTGCTTCCTCATACGGCCAGCAGTGAAGGACCACGTCTCAGTTCCGTATGTCATCACTGGCAACACGCACTGGTTAAACAATTAGTTTTGAGGGTTTGAGGTATCTGACGAGAAGATGGGTCGTAATCTCCCGAACGCTGCCCAGCCGAGTTGAATCCGTCGATTGATCTCTCGGTCGTTGGACTTACCTAGTCGGACTATTTGTCCCAGGTAAACATATTCGTCAACAACTCGAGCTTAGTGCTCCCAACAACTACCGGCATAGGTGTGATGGACATTAAACATGATTTTGTTTTGTCCATGTTCATCTTGAGACCCATCCGTTGGGAGACACTATTGAGGTCATTGAGCACAGTGTTTAGGTCCTCCATCGATTCTGCCATAAGGACTATATCGTCGGCAAATCGAAGGTGAGATGTACCGCCATTGATTAATACCGTATCCTTTCCAGTCCAGTAGCTTGAAAACGTCTTCCAATGCAGCGGTGAAGAGTTTCGGGGATATTACGTCACCCTGTCTTACAGAAGGGACTGCAGCACCGCCCAAATTTCGACAGAATCAAAGGCTTTCTCATAGTCCACATACGCAAGGCAAAGTGGCAGATTGTACTCTTTGGTTATAAATTTCTTACAATTACATAATTTATGTGCCTCCGAACAAAATGTGCAAGATACCGTGGCAACATGAAGCGCTTTGACATTACGGCTACCACTTTGTTTCTGTATCTTAGTGTCCAAAATTCCAAGGACTTAAACCAATGTTCCAAGAAAATTTTAAAATCGGACAATTTGGGCAACTCATTTGAAAACTCGCTAACTTTAACCTGCTACAACTTCTGCGACTCTATATCTAATTTTAAACTAACTATATAAATTATAATAATGTCCCTTGTATCAATATCCACTCCTAAATTAGTTAAAGCGTACAAATACTCATTAGTGCAATCTAGAAGTTCTTTTAATCCTAAAGCGGATTCGTTTTTATACATATTTTGATTAAATAAACGCTTTAAAATACAATTACACAAGTATCTTTTGTTATTAAATCTTTTTTTTATTTGTTCCCAAAATTGCTTATAATTAGCTGCAGTAGTGGGTGCCTGACGAATCAATTGCTCCGCCTCACTAGTTAAATAACCATATAAGTAGTATATTTTTTAGACGTTGTCTAAGGACTCGTTTTAGTGTATCAACGAAACAAACAGGTCCCTAAACGTTGTCTATTCGCTACATTTGCCCGAGAAGTTAGTTATAGTAATTTTCGGTAGTTTAATTGATATGGACGTAAACGAATTTGATTTGATAAAAAGATATTTGATTTGATATATCAAATATCAAATGTGAACTAAAAATAAATTGTCACTTAACATGGATAATTTATTTTTAAGATCACGTTTATAATCTATATGTAAGCCTTCGACCTTGTCATAGAGTTCTTCTTTTATGTGACCAGATGCATCTAATTTATCCCAATCCGTGTCCTGGATAATTTTTTGATTTGCAATTTTAAAATCATTCAACAAAGTGATAAAGTTCTAAATTCTCGAGTCTAGTTTTAATCTACTGCTCCGTAATTCGTTCTTTAGAAGATGTCTTAAAGTTAAGATGAGCCCTTGAAATTCTTTTGTGTATGTCCCTTTGTATATTTAAATTTGTCATCATATTGCTATTAGGATAAATTACTTTAGTGCCAAATTAAAAAACAATACATGAAATAAAATGCAGTCAATGATATTCAAGTTTCAAAAAAATTTAAGTACAAATTTTTCTAATTGTTTAGAACTTCAAAATTAATCGCACATAAATTCATTACATGAACACTTGGTATAGCAAAATTCTAAATATTAATAATTCATTCCATATATTTTGATCGAAAATTTTCCAAGTCCAGCGAAATCACGAAAATTTCTAAGTGTTTGCAACTTTTTAGGTTGGTATGAAATTGGGCATAGATTCCTCGTATGAATACTTTCTGGATGATTATTCTAAGTCTAATTATAAATAAACGAAATTTTACAAGTTCAATGTAATTGTTAACTTTTCTAAGTTTTTGACACTTGAACACTCGAATTTATTTTACTGTCAAATTAATATTGAAGTACTCATAGTTTTGTCCGAATCACTATTCACGACACATATAATTGCATGCAGTCTTTTCGCCAGCGCCGGTATCGATGATGCAGCCTCATGGCAAAAAGGCTCCTCCAGTCCTCCACACATCGGGATCCTCGTTACCAACTTCCGTCCTGTATGTCTTCCACTTTGACAGACGATGCTGCTCCCCGCAGTTAGCAGCACTATCGGTAACAATGCGCTACCGTGTCAGCGCCGCTAGGACCAAACACCACTCACTTATGCCGTAAGGACCAATATTAAAGTCCCAAAAAATGCTCCTTGCGATTTTAAATAAAACGACTGATTCACCAAAGAAAAGTCATTAACATTTATTTTCACAAATTTCTTTATATAATAACAATAGATCCCAACATGGCGATTTATAAAACTCGTGTTAATAATACAGCGCCATCTATGAATAACTCATCACACTATAATTACTAGTACATGTTATAAGTACAGCGCCATCTATTAACTCACACAATTATTACTGCTACATATTGATTTATGAGTGAGGATTGAAAAATTAGCAATTATATTCTCACAGATTTTAAATTATTTTACATGCAAGAGCAAGAAAACTGCCTGTTTATAACTAATTCATTAATATGCAAAGATTTCTCAAAGTTCTCAGTACATGCGAATCACAGTTTATGATTCTGACGCCATTATCAATACATAATATTATGTTGTTGCTTCTTAAGCATATCTGTGAGGAGGGTTCTGGAAAAATATAAGATATTTTCGTAATGAGAGTTACTGAGTAAACAACAGAAAAAAGTTTAATTTCTTTAGTGAACAGCCACGAATGTTTGATAGCAGGATATGCATAAACAAGAAGGCCTAGTATCGAATGAATTCACAAGTCGTATAAATAGTTACATTAAAAAAAGTTGAAGGTAGCCTTCGTTAACTACGACATCGGGACGTCAAACACCTCAGTCCCTCCCGTGACCATGGGTGCTGGAAAGTGCCCGAAACGTCGGGAATTGAAAAAGTTAATATTAAACTCGATAAAATCCATAAAATTAGTTTTATTCCATGTGCAGTATTCGCGTAAATATAAGAAGTCATTATAAAAAACGCCTTCTCTGTTGTGAGCATGTAATATTCTGAAATTAACTGTTACTGAGTATCAAACATGAACCGTGTTCTTGTAATTTACTACAAAAAGAAGTTTGAAATTAATTCATTAAATTTACATTTTCATATAACGTGATATACTCGTAGCTGTTGTACCTGATGTGCTGGTTAATGTGTGATTATCGATTATTATTAATTTACGTTTAGGTAAAATAATATTTTTTTTTAAATACAGAAAATTAAAAATTATTTTGCGTTCTGTTTGATAATCCGTCAGATGGGAGACTGGGGAAACTTTCATGCAAGTTTTTACCTATAAGGTTGATTTAAAATTAAAACCAGAAATACTCGTAATTTTTATAATATATGTCTCTGCCTACCGCAGCATATACGTCAAATTTATATCCGATGTATATTGCTAAGAGTAAGAGGCTTATGTAGAATATTCCTTTTAATGCGAATGACTATGGTTGCAGCAGGTGCAGACGACGATAGCATGTATTGCGATGTACTGCGTTTATTTCTCAAAGACGTATATCATATTCCTAAGATCTTTATTCAATGTCATGAAGAAATATACATGATATGGAAGACGAGGACAAATAAATTCCTAAGTATTTACTCGACGACTTTCTGTACGTTTGTTGATGTCAATGTAAAGAGTTATATTTTTTGTAATCAATCATAATTTGCCTATTACTTTACATTGCACATTCAAGTGACAATTATTACCCTTGAAACTTTTATTGTTACTTTGAGTATAAGTAATTTGTAGAATATTTAGTATGATTTCTTATGAGGGATAAACAATTCTAAACCTCACATTCCATGAGTATTTAAGTTATAGAACTCTTTCAAATTAAACAACTGATTTATTTCTAATTAATAGAATCAGGCGTTACTTTGCGGAAATCCATTATATTAAAGTTGGAAAAATTTACTTTGCCAATATCCGCTCAATAAAATAAAATGATGTGTCTTTCCTAGTTTGAAGTTCCCACCCCCCCTCAATTGCGTGCATTATCCCCGTCACCACTAATCTCAGCACCACTACTCCCACCACCACTACACTACGAAAGATTTTATTTTATTGAGCGGATATTGGCAAAGTAAATTTTTCCAACTTTGATTTATTTCTATTTTATTACAGTGTCAAAACTGTACCAACGGTAGGCTATTTAAAAGAAAAAGGGAATCAAATTTTCATATTAAACTTAGCAAAAGTATTTCCACTTCACAGCCTATCATAGCAAGTCGTAATTCTAATAGTAATATCTCTAATGACACAAAGTTTTCAATTTTTTTGGAACAAATTTACAATTACCATCGTAATGTAACAGTGGTTAAAATAATTCAGAGAGTTGTGAGGATGCAGCTTGCTAAAGCATAAAGCATTCTTGTGAAGGTGACATAAGGAAAGTATTTAACTCTATCGATTGGAGGGTTATCCTATCGATACTAAAAGAAGTGGCTAACAATACCCCCGAAATTTATCATTACTTTTGGCAATGTTACAGTCAAAATAGTAACTCAATTTACGAAAACCATTTTGTGACCCACTAGTTTCAGCTTTTTCAGTTTGGGAATTCAACCCATTATTTCAAATTTGAAATCCAAACTGAATCTCTGGTACCGGGACGACGGTACACTGGGAAGTAAAGAAGATGACGTCCACAGTGATGTTACTCATATTTTTCAAAATTTTTAAATGTTGGCCTTGAATGAAATAGCAATAAATGTGAAATATTTAACGAATTATAAAATAATAAAAAGTGATTTTCTAACGGAGGTAATTTAATTCAAAATTTCAATTATATTTCTTTAAGAAAAAAAAATGTCAGTACGGCATCACTAAACCTGCCAGTGTCCCGTTGTTTTTTGATAGTATTAAACCTGTTTTAGAAACAACATTTGACAAGTTTAAAGCCACGTTGACAAATTGTATATCTTAAACCCCCACATTGCTCTTACTATTTTGAAACATTGTCTTCTTGTACCTAGATTTACCTACTTACTCCACTCCAGTCCAGTCTGGAAATGTTCGGGTATTTTGAAAGATATTGATAATAATCTTAAAATTGTCACAGAAATTTAAATACAAATAGCATGAACTCAAGCTAATTAACCTATGAAAATTGGAGGTATCAGTTTAAGAAATCTTTCTTTTCTTGCATTGCCCGCTTTTATGCTTCCGTGTATAGTGACAGTGACTTATATAACATAATTTTAAATAATAAAATAGACTTGTGCTTTGCTGCGGAGAAAAAGCAGACATGGCAAACGCTCTGTGCTAGCGAAAATGTTCCATTGGAAGTTAATGAATATAAACAGTGGGATATTCCTTTGTCACGGAGTGCGCAAAAATATTTGTTTTATAATTTCCATGGTAACCAAGATCAAGCCCACCTTCTACCTGTTTCAACTAAGGAGTCACTGGTTACACGCTTTACCATCAAGTGATTTCGACACATTACTTGAAGGGGAAAACTTGAGCAAAGCCGTAGGAATCCGGCTAGGAGCAGCGATTTGTCAACCCCATCTAGTTATCTAGTTATGTAAAGTGTGTAGTCTAGTTATATAGAGTGATAACATAGTAAGAGGTGCAGGCAGTCATCAGAAGTAGGTGGTTCATGACCGTGCTTTTGGGGTATTATTTGTGGGAGGCCTATGTACAGCAGTGGATTTCTGATGATGATGCTGTACGCAGCTGACTGAAATGTTGATAATGAATGTGTTGATCTAATAATCAAATGAAAAAATTAATATTGAGGCGTCTAGCAATCATTTGTATATAAGCTATATTGCAGCAGCTCTTGTACTTGCTAAAATGAAACATTTTATTTCCTTGTCACAAGAAATTACTTTAAGCATTAATAACAATATTATTCCTGTACATGAAAATGTTTAATACTTGGGGCTATGGCTGGACAAATCGTTGAGATGGACTAAACATATTAATGAGATCGTAGAAAAATCTTCAAATTCTTAAATATACTAAAAGTTTTGACCGGGCCTGCTTGGGGTGTACATCCTAAGCATAATATGCGCGCTATATATATTTCTCTATTAAGAAGTCGGCTGGATTTTGGATGCTTTTTATACGATAATAGCGCTAAACACATCTGTCTAAGCTTGATAAGACCCAAAATAAAGCCCTTCGAATTATGGGGGGTTTTATCAAAAGTACACCTATCCTAATCTAATCTCCTAATCTGGATTAGGAGTACCCTTAACCGACGAGCGTGTATGCGTAGATATATGGATGTAAAGGAGGCGAGAGAGGTGTGCCAGGATCGTGCCGAATGGAAGTCCGTAGTCTCTGCCTACCCTTCTGTGTGACAGGCGTGAGTGTTTATGTACACCTATCCATATTATGGAGAGTGAGTTAGGCATTCAACCATTGTTCGTAAGAAGACAATATTTAACATATAAATACTGTATCAAAAACATGTCTTGGACAAATAATGCAACAATTAAAATACTGAATGATCTTAGTTCTGATATTAATAATAGATACTGGCACATTAAAAAGAAACCACTACTTTTACTAGCATACAACGACTATAAACTATGTAATATTTACAATTCTTATCCGTTACAAATGTTTAAACTTAATATTTGGGTTTCCTATATACTCGTAGATATAAATGAAACCATTCAAGTGAATCTAGATTGTTTTCAAAAGAAGAAAAACAGTCATGAAGCTATGTATCTTAGAACCAATATATTAAAGGAATTAGATGAAAAATATGCTAACTGGCACCAAATCTTTACTGATGGATCCAAGAACCGTGTAACCTTAGGAGCTGCATATTGTCATCCTAAAGAAAAATTACAGCTATATTTAGAACAGAACTATGACTATCGATAATGACGATGGAACTTGTTGCAATATCTCAAGCTTTGAAATATATTAGCAATATAAGTCAACAAAATTTTGTTATTTTTTCAGACAGCAAAAGCGCTTTACAACACTTAGTTCGATGCGCCTCTGGTTATAGCAGAGTTGTACCAATAGCTCATGGGATATTAAATCAATTATATAATAACAGTATTCGCTAAAAAATATAAAATTGCATTGGGTTCCATCGCATATAGGTTTAAAGAGAAACGAAGAGGCTGACCTGTTAGCAAAAGCTGCTATAATGCAAGGAATCGAATTAAATATTTTACCAATTTAAACGGAAACCTTGACAAAATTCAAAAATCTTTGTTATGATAAATTTAGAGAGTATTTCGATGAAAGAAGCAGGGAAAAAGGAATATGGTATAAAACTATTCAAAGTCAAGCCTATTCGGATACCGTGGTATATTAATATTGAAATGAATGGAAACCATATAATTGCTATTTATAGGTTACGTTCTGGGCACTACCCCAATAAAAAATTTGTATTTTTGATGAAAAAAGCAGACTTGTCCAATTGCGATATTTGTCACATTATAGAAGATGTCCAACATATGCTAGCAGAGTGTGACAAATATTAAAGGGAAAGGGAGAATCTGGTACTTGCGGAGTCACACTCAGCAGTCAATTGTACTTTATAGAATACATTATAGAATATATAGTACAATTGACTGAAATATAGTACGATACTATAAATTATAGTACGGGTGCAACCCTACACTCAGCGGTAGCAAAATCATTAATTTCCATATTCTTACCACATTGAATCCCCCTTTCTAAATACTTAGGATTTGTGTAACAGGAACAAGTCATGTTACGATAAGACTGACATATCCTTGTAGGATAAAAGCCTTTTTAAATAAAGATAGATAAAAAAAAAAGAAATTTAAATTATATAAATTTTTACCATAAAATACACAGATTAGTCTGAAAAGCGGTATACCGGTTTTCATCATCTATACAAATAAATAAAATTGAAGTGTCTGTTTGTAATGTCAAAATACCAGATTTTTACTAAATGCATATGAAAAGTATATACGGTACTTATAACAAAAAACATTTTTTTTTAATCTCTCTCTCTCTCTCTCTCTCTCTCTCTCTGTTAGTTCCGGCTTATCTCCGAAATGGCTGGACCGATTTTGACAGCACTTTAACTGGCAGCCAGCTTTCCAATCACAGCCATTTATTACAACAAAATAAGAAAATCTGCCTATATTCGAACAAAAAAAGTAACTTCTCATTAATCAACGGTAACACTATTTTTTTAACTATCTTATATTTTTTACTATTAATGACTTTTTCTTAGCACAATTATTAAACGAAATCAGACTTTCAAAGACTAGCTTAAAGCTTAGGGCAGTCTACACATACATCAACTTTGTGCTCGCAACATACTGACTTTTTGCACTTATAACACACTAATTTAGACATTCACTGTTTTTTTGTAAGAGCAAAAAGTGCAGTATTTACGTTTTATGGGCTCAGGTTCTCCCTCCTGAACTTAATTACTTAAATCAGTAGATTTTACTAGAATTTGGCTTATGTTTTCTCGTAAAGATCTTTTTAAAGTCGGCGCTTCAAGTCTCATCTCCTGTCTATGAATGAATCTGTGCTGAGCTGCTTTATGAATTCTCTCCTACTTAGGGGATCTTTATTGTTCTTGATCATGTTGTGGCCATAAATAACAATAGAGTTGACAAACGTCATGTTCGAGATGCCGTAGAATACAGCCATTGTCCATCTATTGGTTTTGCGACTGCACGACATTGAAGAGCACATTTTATCAAAGGAATCTATTCTATTTGTTTGGTTGTAGAAATGAATCATGTCTGGCTCTTGAATCATTAATCACTGCATTTTCATCAAAAGATGATAAGAGATACACCACTTTGCAGGCTTTGGTTTATAAGATACAAGCGTCAGGGGGCCATCGAAGCAAAACATAGAACTACCAACAGGACGAGATCTCGAGTTCTTACATTGTTCTGGAATTTCCCGCATGTTTGATCGAATAATGCCGACTATAGTCAATTTGTACGGCTGTTGAAGTAAACTTTTGGCCAGCGGCACTGATGTGAACCAGTTATCGCATGTTATGTTCCTGTTCGTTCCATGAATAGTCTTCGACAGTTTTTTCACGTAAAATTCATTCACCAATTGGTACTCCTCCAGGATCTGCGCTCCGGCCTGTATATGGATCAGCGTCAATCATATATTTGGAGGTAGCATCACACATCATAGGAAACTTTATTCCATATTTGTGTGGCTTATTCGGAATGTAAATCCGAAATGGACATCTTCCTCTGCTGTTCATCAATTGTTACCTCCGATCCAGGCACATAGTTGATTCGACATTGCTTTATGAACAGAACCCAAACATTTCTGGCAGGTACAAATGCGTCATTTGGTCGCAGAGTTGGTCGCAAAATCTTGTCATCCATCCTCAAGCATCTCACTAAAAATTCAAATCGTTCTTTATTCATAACTGAAATATAACGCGAGCCGGAAAATGTGGGATCAAACAATTCGGCTGTTGAGAGATGATTATCCTTCATGACTGCGGTTAGAGTCAATAATCCAATAAATGCACGAATCTCTGAATATGTGGTGTCCTTATGAGTCGCTGTAATTTTTTACAAATTTTGCCTTTTAGAGATCATTTCAACATTGGTCCACTTCACAATTTCGGATATGATTTCTTCAGTTATGAAAAGATTGAAGATTTGCACAGGATCAAAAATATAACGAGTTGGTCCTCTAGCGGTGCGGAATAAATTCATAGCTGAAGTTCTCTCAGATAATTGACCCCTGGTAGTCGACCAAACATGTCCGTTCTTAACGCGAAGAGTATTTCCGGAGACACGATATATACTTACTGAGCTGTCAAAACCCGTAGAATAAGCAAGAGTAGATGGGTGAGCTGGAGCAGCAGGTGTTGATACAGTTTCTTCAGTGGGAGCAGATTGTAAAGAGAAGACCTCCTCAGTAAAACAATCGTTCTCGTCTTCACTTTGAACATCATCCACAGCTTGATGATCCTCCTCTTCTGACGTTGATCCTCCCAGAGAACCATGATCTTCTTGAAGATCGCCAAAACATCGGTACTGTTTAGCAGTTTTGATCGTGACATATTTTATCTGAAACAACGCCAATATAACCATAAAACACAAAAAACTAATAATTGCATAATCACACAGTCTAAGTTAAAAGTTACACAAAGCCTAAACTTACGCCTCGAAGGCGTACTACATGTCAATAAGTCGAAAATGGCGGGACTTACCTTTGCAATACGAGCACCATCGGCAAGTTCCCGGCGGCCACTAAGTTGGCTAAGCCGCACGAACCGCTAAGTTCGCCCGTTAGAAAGAGATAGTCAGTTTCCGAATGCGTGTATACCTCGCAGGCGTAGGTAAGGCTTCTAGGGTTAAGAAGGTCAATATGCATATCAGTCTTATATATCTTACTAGTTCTTCTCTTTCTACTAATATCTTATTAAAAAAAACTTAATTACCTATGCTTGTCTATATTTACGTTAACTTTCTTAATATTAATTAAAGAATAAATATATATATGGCATTACTCCGTCTTCAATATTTTATCAAAAGAACATAATTAGTTTCAATGAAAACTAATAAGATCATTATGTCAGCAACGAAATTAATTAGAATTTTCTACGTAAAATTATATAAGAAATCTAAATATTTCGAAACACTTCTTGTTACGTACCTTCCTTAAAGTTCGCTTTAAATCAACTGTGATGACAAAATTTGGGAATAGGGAAAGTTAAGTTATTTTTAATATTATTTTTCTTCTAAAAGCTTTATATATTCTTTTCTTCATTATCTTTAAGGGTCTTCGGTTTCTCTACACTCACCATAAGAAACACAGCAGCATTAAACTGCTATTTTACGTTGGTATTCTGTGAGAGCGTGGTCTTTCACCGTTCGAGCGGAAATATTCGAGCTACTACTATAATATAGTTCATACTATATAGTATAGTTTATACCTCTACCATGTTTTAAAAAATATTTTTTTAATGATATTTCAGCCAAGTAACTAAAGATAATTATTTCAAGTACAGTTGTTTAGAATCTATACTATTAATACAGGCCAAGAAGTGAATGAGATCGAAAACAATTAAAAACCGGAAAAGCCCAGGCGAATACGGCATGACACCCGCAACTTTATAAATTGGACAGGGCACTTGATTCGGATGCATCCTGAAAGAAAGGCGACATAATAACCTTCTGGCTGGATACGAAAAGATAGTAGAGAGCGTCGAGAACGACCAAGAAAGATTTTTCGAGACGACCTCGACGCTAGTGAAAAGGTTTAACAAAACATCAGCCAAGACAGATATGATATATACGATAGAAGAATGTGAAAGAGACATTTGCCTCACAGTGAGAAAAATAGGTTAGAGAAAATAGACTACTAAGACATTTATTGCAATGTATAACACCACTAAGTTCCGTAAAAAATAAACTTTGTTCATCTAATCTAAAACGTGGTTTACTTCTTTGGGCTTAAGCTATGGTTTAAGAAGAGCCCTATCAAAAAAACTACCTAAACAGTTGCGTTACAGTCTACGCGAAATTTGGCATTTGCTGACAAATTTCAAACTTAACATTTTAGTTCGCATATTTCCGCGGAACTGCTTCCGTGAAACAGATTTTAGTTTAAACCTGAGACTAATTATAAACTACCTTTTGTAATGAGGCCATGTGGTTTAGAACGTATTCCGATTATTATAAAATATAATTTATATATAGATAAGGAATTGTATTTTTATGAGTGATTATAATTATACTACTGTGACCGGAAACTTGGTTTAGTTGTCACATCAGAACATTTCATATAAATAACATTACTGTTATTTTGTTTATTAAGAGAAAAACATTATTTAAAATGAAAATCTAAACTATATTTGCAATATTGATAGCGTTCAATATTTGTATACAATTATTGCGGTTGGAGTGTTTATTAGTTAATTACGAAGGACACAGCCGAAGGACTCAAAAGCTACAAAATTTAACTCAATATTATTTATTATTAATGTAATTATTTCAATTTAACTATTCTGCGCCTTAATTGTATTACATAGTGTTGTATTTTACTATTGAATTGGCAAAAGAGAAATGAATCTTTATGACATTGAAATTATGGAAGCGGTAACGAGAAAATAACAGGATCAAGTAACATCCGGCGTTACGTTGAATTACGCTGATTCTGTGGGAATCGTATCGATCACGGTATAATAACGTTACTGTCGACTCAGCTCTTTACCTAGCGTTGCTTGCTATAACTAGTTCCTTGATAGTATTACAAAACGGTATGTTTACATTAATGAAGTTGACCCTGCAGTCAATTTATGTGTATTAAGCACCATAGGCTCATTTTAATTCAACCCTCGTAGTTTGACCGTCTGAGCCCCTTTTATCTATTTATATTCCGATATCTCGAAGACCCATTTTTGTAATTTCATTACTTCCAATTTTTTTTTGCTTAAATATTTTGTAATATTATTCAAAAAATGTAAAATGTAATAAAATTAACGTAAATATAGACAAGCATAGGTAATTACGTTTTTTTAATAAGAAATTAGTAGAAAGAGAAGAACCAGTATAATATATAAGACTGATATGCATATTGACCTTCTTAAACAAAGATTTATTTTATGGAAAGATATGTAACAAAAACAAAATCATTGAAGTAGTATTGCGTTCGCCATCCCACCTGCCAAAAGTAGCGATTGTGAAAATCCCCTCTACAATTAAAGGGCTCCATTTTCAACCGTAAGGAAACCTGCCTATTTAATAACTTGAAACTTATGAATGTTATAATAATGTCCTCCAGACCAAATTTCGTTCACTGCGTACACTAAGATTAGAGCACGCATAATAATTCAAGCATAAACAAAAAAAACCCATGAAATATGTCACCAGATAGACCATGTTGTCTTGAATTAACATTCGGCTTTTTGCCACGGGAAATGGACATGAAGGAAATGGACTCTTTTTATATGAGGACGATACCGCTGCAGGAGCGAGTGTACTATATAACTTACCCGGTTACCTTATGTAATTTACTAATCCGCAGTCTATTCTTAGTTATACTAGTCCGGAGTCTATTCTTAGTTTTTAATATCTATGGCTCTACTGATCGAATTAATTTTTATTTTTAGTATTTTTTATATTATAAACGTTGTATTTGGCCTGAAAATAACGTGTAAATGTTATACGTGGTAGAGCCACTCTGCAGACATATTACGGTTGTAGCACAAATAGGTCGGCTCGACAGGGGAAGGACCATGCTCTCACAGAATACTAACGTGAAAAAGCAGCTTAATGTTGCTGTGTTTCGTATGGTGATTGTAGAGCCCCGGAAACTCTTTTTACTGGAAACTGCATTTTGATTCTTAATCCAGGATAGATATAGATATCTATGGGCCACAGCATCCACATATCATCAAGTGGACTGTGTCTTTTTTTTTTATAGGAGAGGGGGCAAGCGAGCATGCGGCTCACCTGATGGTAGTGGACGCCGCCCATGAACAACCTGCAACACCAGGAACCAGAGGAATTGCAGATGCGTTGCCGGCCTTTTAAAAGAGTAGGCTCTTTTCTTGAAGGTCCCTAAGTCGTATCGGTCCGGAAAATCCTGGTGGTAAACTATTCCACAAGGAAGTTGTGCGAGGAAGAAAACATCTTCTAAATCGCACAGTGGTGGACCGCCAATCATTCAGATGGTGTGGATGGTATCAGGAGTTCTGCCGCGATGTGCGATCGTGAATTTGGCGGCTGGGATTAATCCGAACAATTCCTCAGAGCACTCCGTGGTAAATGCGAAAGAAAATGCAAAGAGATGCAACATCTTCGCAGCCCCAATGAATCGAGCCGATCGGAAAGGACCTGGTCGTCGACGATTCGAGCCGCTCTGCGCTGGATGCGGTCAAGTGGAAGGAGCTGACACTGGGAGCCCCAGCCAGAGATGGGAACAGATTCATGTGAGGCCGAACCTGCGCCTTGTAAAGTTGCAGGCGTTGTGCCGCATGAAATACTGTCCCGCTCTGCTGAGCACGCCAAGCTTTTGGAGGTCAATTGGCCTTCTTCCAAGTGACCACGAAACTGCACGTCACTCGATATGTCGACGCCGAGGATTCCGATACTGAGGCAACAAGGGAGCCTGAAACTGAGGAGACACGACAAAGGGCTTTTTTGCAATGCGCAAACTTGTGTCTTCTGAGGATTAAACTGGACTAGATTTAGTCGTTCTCAATCCGACTTTGTTCAGCAAAGACTCGACTTCAGACACAAGTTTGTACCCATAAACTATATAAACAAAGTTTATTTCCTAAAAAGCCGTAAAGGAATTCTAAAACATATTTTTTTTTTACTATATAGTGACTTGATGTCATTTGTTTTAAACCGTAATTTCTTTTAAATAATGACACATTGTCATAATATTCCTTTAGAACAATCTCCTAATCACGATTTTTTTTTGTATACAAAATAATTACGAAGCATTAAAAATGTATAAAATACTAGAGATCCGCCCCGACTTCGCACGGGTGATTTCTGGATCTTGACAACAGCGCCATTTACCGCCATTTACCATCCAATCCAGGTGACTCCGTAAATGTCCCATAAAAAAAATCAAAATCAAACTAGCCGTTTAGGAGGAGAAGAATTACAATCACACGCACACTGGAAATTCATATAATATAAAGATATTTATTACATTTGAAGAAAAAAACCTTTGAAGAAAATTTACCGTGTAGTGTTGGTGTAAGTAAATTTTTTAAATGAATTTTAATAGAATCGGCATAGAGGAGATCACCTCTTTACCGGAGCACCGCTTTATCTAGGTTTATGACGAGATCATTTGATTTCATCCAACTGATAATATCGGACAAAGCTTCAGCAATAACACATTTGTATGGTTTTTTGCTGTTATTTGATATCATTACAATAGAATCATCTGCAAAAGGAATCATTTCATGCTGCACATGTCTAGGTAGGTCATTGATGTATAATATGAAAAGAAGCGGCCCAAGTATACTTCATTGAGGTACACCACACTTTACAAGCAGTGACCGTTTCTTACGACACCCACGGAATGATATGGGGTTATGAAAACTCTTGCGCTGCAATTACACGGCTTTTATCTTAATATGGAGAATTCATCTTTATGCCATAGGCCATAATATAGGCTACGCTTTAGAGGCGGATTGGCGGTAACAAACGTAATATCTCACCTTTGATATTCGGCTTCAGGTCACCTGTGTCATATTTTACGTTTGGCATAACTCGATGGTTTTACTGCCATTTATTGATGGCACAACAAAATGCGTTAATCAATATTCCTTTTCTACTCAAGATTCCTTTTCTGCAATATTAGATGCAACTTTCTATAGCAATTGTATTAATATTAATTAAACAGAATCCAGATATATATGTATGTGTTACAGCAGCATCTAATGAATAACATTTCTGCTGACTCCAACCACATACTCTATTCTGAAATAATGAGCTAGCGTATAACTGTACATTAAACAAGGTCACCCCATTCTATTAATTCCATGTAGCTAATTTTTTGTTTGAACTTTTAATACTTTTAATGTCTATAATAGTAGCAAGTAGTTAAAATATTATATCATAGAGGTATCATCACATAATTATCCTAATTAGTGACAATTCTTGTCTTTAAAAGGAAAGGAAGGAAAATTGTGGGAAGTAGTATATAACATATATATTATGCAACTATATTTACAATGAAACATATTTAACAATACAATTGGAATGCAATTATTTTCTGCATATTAGGACCATGCTACAAAGTACAATAGCTGCGGAACGAATACGTCGGCTTAGCAGGTAAAGGACGACGCTTTGTGATTTGTAATCAAATTTTAACTTTTATTACGTAGCTTTGTGGTAGGCTATCATCCACACCATCTGGATGCTTGGCAGTCCACCACTGTACGTTTTACTAGGAGTTTTCTTCCTCGTACGATACCTCTGTGGAATCATTTACCAGCGGCGAATTTCCGGACCGATACAACTTAGGGACCTTCTAGAAAAGAGCTTACTCCTTTCTAAAACGCCGGCAACGCACCTGCAATTCCCCTGGTGTTGCTTTGTTCATGGGCGGCGGTAGTCACTTACCATCAGGTGAGCCGCATGCTCGTTTGCCCCCTCCTCTATACATAAAAGGCTTCCCGAGTGCCACACAGAGTTCTACAGTGCTTGCGTAAGGGGCGATTATAGGAAATTTTAGTATAATCAATATTCAAATGTAAGCCTGATGTAAAATATCCAGACTTGAGTTAAAGGTGTGAGACATTTTGCCTGTGATCGACAATCCACCTGTCAAGCGTCAGCATTAAGAAAAATTCTCGCTACAGTGGATGTGTGTGTACAATAAGGTAGGCCAGAAGTGGCCTTTTATACTCAGCTGATAAAGAAAATGTTTGTGTCTGATGGTTTGCGTGCTTATTTTTTATCCTTACTAGTTCAAAATTTATTAAAATCCTAAGTATACAAAGTACGTATGTTTTTGCGAAGTTTATGTTAAAGCTGTTAAAAAATTAAAAATGTATATACCTAATTATTATATTTTAAATTGAAAATAAATCACTGGATTATTTGATTTATTTGACTATAAAAATAAGTAACCTGTCAGGTTAGTAAATAAAATTTAGCTTCAAAATTGAAAGGACTTCAATAAGACAAAGTTTTCACTACATTACTTGTATTTATGTACATATTTCTCTCTAAAAACTTAAATAATATGTCAATTGATAACTATTACTATACAAGTATACAACATATAACATATAAAAAAATATCATAATTCGAGTAGAATTAATACCGTCACTATCATAATACTGATTAATTATAATTTGCATTGCACCTTCTTACATGAAATTTCCCGAACGACTAGTAACGAGCATAGTTGACATCATGTAAATGTTGTAAGCGACTAATTATATGATATATGGAACACGGACCTACGGTTTATTTAAAAAAAAAAAGGAGATCTGCCACGTCAAGTTCACAAAAAGATGGCGTTACCTTTCATATGTAATTACATTTATTAATTACATTTTACTTCTTTTTAACTTAAAATTTCAATAATAACATACGTGTTGTATCGGACACCATATTGCTCTAAGCGTAAATAATGTGATACCAATCGGTCAAGTCGTTAGAAGTTACCCGATCACTAACAGATGCACCAACGATTAAATTATATATAAAGATATTAATTTTCAAATAAATAATAAATAAATATAGATATTTAAATATGGATAGAATAGAATGTAATTCTCACAATCTTTATTAAATTATTTTAACGTAAAGTCGTCACATAATATACCTACATATTAGTATAGTTAAACTATTCACACAACGCTCTCCAGTGTACAAATAAAAAAATATTATTTACTAACAACGCATTTTCATTTCGTAATAATATTATCATATAAAGACAAACTGTGAACATCGTAGCATAATATGATATGAACGTAAAAAGCAGCAGCATAATACTGGTGAAATTTATAAGGTGAGTGACAAAAACCAGACCAACCCTATTAATGACAACGAGGCACACCGTATTAGTCCTCAGGAGTAACAACTTATCTTAATAACAATTGAGGATATATGTATGTAAGTGCCTACGCTACTACAGTTCAATTACCATCAGGTAGACTGTGCGTTCGTTTGTTATCCTTACTTCTATATAAAAAGTTGTTTAAAGTTGGAGTAAAATACCAGCGATCCGCCCCGTCTTCGCAAGAATTATTTCTGAATACAACAGCGCCACCTACCGAGACCAAATACAGCTAACAACCATCCAAATAACTCCATAAATCGGTCTAGCTATTAATAAAGAGAAATTACGTACGCACTCACAGCGGAATTTTATATAATCATAAAAAACTTTCTAAATTTATTTAAAACTATTGGTAAATCCAATTGTTCATGCCAATAAGCGCATTAAAAAATTACGTATAACTTGTTTATACGTAAATTTTTAAAGTAGTTTAATTACACACAAGTTTCACTAAAAACCTTATAATTATTACTATACTTCAAATTTTATGTCAAATTTAAATTAAAAAAAAAAGGCTTGGAAAATCCAAAAGTGCACGAATCATAATGCTACATGTATAACGATAATTATTAAACAGCAAATGAATATTCAGCCGATATGTTAAAAAATGAAACTTACGGCAGACAGGGTGCTATCGCGCATATCTCTTCTTCACCGCCGGTATCAGCATAAGCCGTTACGATGCCTGTCAGCGCCTTCAGGAATGCGAAGAAGAAAGGTAAAAAGGCAAAGGTCAGTCCTCAAAGGTTGTATTTAAAAACTACAGTTAAAATTCTATTACATTAATATTCTATTTTATCAGTATCGACCAAACCAATGTTATGCCGAAAATCTTATAAATATAATTATTTACATATAATAATTTTAAGAAGTTCTCGCAGACCGAGTGCGCTGTTGGCTAGAACTTTGTCAGATTGCAGTTGAAAATGTCCGTTCGAACGCCTAATCGTATTTCTCAAAAACAAAAAAACACTATATGTATCTGCAAAATTGCAAAGGAGACAGTTTCTTTTTGTATGGAGAATGGGCCCACCAAAAACTGTGATGACTCGTAATGAAATGTATGTTATTTATATAACTCTCTGATTACTATAGTGATATTAGTTGTCCCATTAATAAAGGGAATACTGAGAAAATAACAAGTAAACGGCAATCTCACTATAACCTAAAATCCCATACGGGCGACTGTCTAATAGTTTTTATTGATATCCTATGTTATAATAGTGCACTGTGAATAATTAAAAGTATAAAAAAGTTGTGGGTTCTTCGAAATCTTAAGTACTACTTGGTGGATGGAATATTTTTTTAGTAGTACCGGAGTAAATAGTACGAATAAACAGACGCGGTGATGTATTGATTTTTAACTGTATTTATTATTTATTGTGGTGTATTGAATACTAAGCAAAGAATACATTACAAATGTATTCAAGTGAAGCAAAAAGTAAGCCAAAACTATGCTCAACTAATTCTAAAAACAAGCACACATGTAATTATTTATCTAATATTATTTGCAACCAGTAACACGGTTTCAGGTGCATGTGTGCGTCCAACAGTGAACTTTTCAGGGGTGTTTTGCGAGTTATACCTCTACGGCGATTGAGAAAATAAATAGCACGTAAGATGTTTTGAACTGATCGTGTTAGCATAAAAAAAACTCTGTATTGTCACAGTATTTGTTATTGTAAAATCATCACATTCTTAAAGCAGTATCAAAAGTGACACATGCCACCAGGTGCAGTGTCAGGACATTGTTATTAATATGTATTGATTGAATAACATGTTTACATTCCAAGCACCATTAAAACCAAAATGACTGAATAGTTACATATCCGATTTTTACGATATTAACCACGAAAAATAAATAGCATGTAAGGTCTTTTGAACTATTTGTGTTAGGATAAAAAGAAACACTGTATTGTCACTGCATTTTTATTATTTATTATTGTAAAATCATCATATTCTTACAGCAGTGTATTATAAGTATCACAGGCCGCGAGGTGAAGTGCCAGGACATTCTTTTAATATATGTTGATTGATTAGCATGTTTACATCCAACCACAATTGAAGTTAAAATGTAAAATTCTCGAGTAGCAATCTCGTACCGGTAAGCTCAGTATGGGGCGGCTACCCTCTAGATGGAGTGACAACCTGGTAAGACATTCAAAAAGTTGACGGATGCAGGTGGCTCAGGACCGTGCTTTGTATAATTCCTTGGGGGAGGCCTATGTTCAGCAGTTGTCTAGGGCTGTAATGACGAAGTTTTAAACTAGTTGTGTACGGATACGGCTCGACCGAGGGTAGGACACGCTCTCTCATGGAAAACGCTACCAGCGTAAAATAGTAACAATGCTTCTGTGTTTCGTATGGTGAGTGTAGAGAACCGAGTCCTTTTACTGGAAACAAGCACTCCATTTTAGTCTCAGGGTGACAATGCATCTACATTTTGATTCTTAAACGAAGATGTAGATGTCTATGAGCCTAGCATCTACCCATCAGGTGGACCGTGCGCTCGTTTGTCATACTTATTCTATAAGAAAAAACAAAGGAGATTGTCAATTGAAAGAGATACGAAAGGGTACCAGAGCATCTATTGAACTTGCTCGGCGTTTATTTATAAATTAGGTACTTTATTTATAATAAGGCACATAGTAGAAACAGGTCAAGTAAGCAACAATAATTACAAGTTTTATTGATCATTATTCGTCATGGTTACAACAATTCACTGCTGAACATAGGTTTTCCCTAAATTAAATATATAATGTAAAAAATTGTATAGCCCTACTGTGAACTGCCATCGCGTTTCGTCCCGTATAGTGTCGTAAAAGTCGTAACAGAGTAAAATAAAGATACCAGGAGATGAGCAGCAACATCTCCCTATAGAATACCACAAAAAGCTTTGGTTGCCACAAGCGTAGCAACTGTGGCAAAAACTACCATATAGTAATGATGCATATTTATATTAACATATTTATATTACTATATAAATATCATTACTACTTGTGTATAAATTATTCCAATAATTGTGAGGTTCATTTAAGTGGTATTCACAAATACGAGCGCACAGTGGCACATAAAATGAGTTATCAATCAGCAATCTCTCTTTTAGTAGTTTAGGTATAAAGAATCTAGATAAATGATTACATAACTTAAAAATACAGTGACGGAAGTAGAAGCACGCTTATAACAAGCCACAGAATAGAATAGAATCATTTTATTCAATATAGATTACAATACATAATACTTATTAAAAGTAATTTTTACTTTTACCACTGGTTCGCAAAACCTCTGTCCTAAAGAACCAAGAAACCCAGCGAGACTTTTTTTAAAAAGCACATTTTAAAATATAATATTTTATATTATACAATTGTTTTGAAAACATTTAGAAACAGCATGGTAGCGATCACCTCATTCCCAGGGTCATTATCAGGGTGCGAAGTCAGAAGTCCTCCACGTGTGCCTGGTAGTTGCGGGTCCCTCTCGATAAGTCTGGAGGAAGAGCAGCTACTGGGCTGAAGAGGCGCGGCAGTAATCTTCCTCGAGAAATGAGAAGAAATTTCACTTTGGGAAGGTTACAGCCGCGGCTAATTATTCTGACATGGGTGGGTCCGTCCCGGACCAACGGCGCGTTCCACTGCGTGACCCTCTGATCAGCAGAGGGCATAGCAGAGGAGTGAGGGCGGGCCTGTGGCACTTACCCTGCCTCCGGCAGACAGTGAAGGATCCATCCTTTGCTGTCACCGCCGGTCTGTAATCCCAGTATCGAAGTGTCGTGACTCGTCTCGCGGCTTTGATTGGGACCGAGGGTCATGGCTTAACCGCCCGGACCGCGAGGAGAAAACCTCTATAAAAGTTACCCTGAATCTCAAGCGGCGACGCACCGCGAGGGATGGATGGCTGACGGGGTTCTACGAACAAATCAGTCGATAGTGCGCCCTCGCCAGGGTACCTGCAGACCCCTGGCGAGTAATAAATCCTCTAAATCTGCTTACCTGGTAAGGGTCTGCCAAGGTGGACCTTTAATTACTCCCATACTCGTGGGTACAAATATGGAAATAAAACCAAAACCGCCGACAACGGCAACATAGAGAGAGGAGGAACGATGCGGGGACAGATTCCGACGCCGCATCGAGCAGCGTGGAGGCTCCAGAGCTCCCGACGTGGGACTGGGACCGCGGAGACCAGTAAGTTCTTCCGCAAGCGGTCCAGGCGGGATGGCGACCAGGGGTCGTCAGCCGATGAAGAGGAGGCTTGCCCGAAAATCCCCACCAACAGGCGGGGCGGGCTGAGGCAGAGGGGCCCTCTGACAATCAGAGGGCCGAACAAGCGGCAAAGCATGCCGAGGAGGGCGCCCGGCGCGATACGGCTCGGCATCAGGCGAAGAGACGGATGCGACTGGCGGCCCGAGGTGGAGCGTAAGGCCAGATTCGCAAAGGAGGTGGAGGCCGCGATCAAGGTCGGGCCATGCAAGCAAAAGGCCTCCTCAAAGTTAAAGGCCATTCCCGCGGCCTCCGCCTCCATCATGGCGGCTGCGGAGGCCAACTGGTAGCGGAGCTGCGGGCGGATGTGGCCCGCCTGACGTCCGCCATGGAGACTCTCCAGAAGGAGAACGAGAAGCTCCGCGCAGACCTGGCCAGTCTACGTGAGCCGCCTCTCGCGCGGCGCCCCAGACGCAGCGCCCAAGCCAGCCTGTGCCGATGGAGAACCAGGTTCTGAACCTGGTCCGGCAGGAGCTGCCTTCCAGCACCGGTTCTCCGTGCTGGAGGGCATCGTCCTGCGGCCCCCTAGGGGCAAACAAGACGGCGGCGAGGCCGGCAACGGTCTCGTACGCGGCGGCCACAGCTGCCGCATCCAAGCCGGGGTCCAGCCAGCCTTCGGCGGCTGCAGTTGCCCCTCCCCGAAAGCCGGCTCAAACCGGTACCGGCTGAACTGGCTCCGCTGCCGGCAACGGGAAGGAGAGGCAAGAAGGCAAAAGGGCAAAGCAGCAGCACAGGCGGTGGCTGCCCAGCCCCAGTGCCTGCGGCGAATGTGCCAGCGCCAGCGGCAAGCCAGCGCCGCCGCCACCGCCCCTCAGCTCCCTACACCTCCCGCGGCTGAAGCCGGTTGGCAGGTGGTCAAAAAAAGGGAAGAAGGCAGCCAAAAGGCCAAAGAGCAGGAGCGGCAGCGCCAGTTCAGGCGCGCAAGATCGCGGCTAGCTCCGCGCCCCGAAGACCGCAGCTGTAGTGATTACACTACAGCCGGACGCGGAAAAGAAGGGCGTTACCTACCGCGATCTGCTCGCAAAGGCGAAAGAGGCGGTGGATCTCGGGAGCTCGGGATCACCGGGGCCTGGCTCAAAGTCACCCAGACGGGGCCCGTATGCTGGAGATCCCGGAATCCAGTGGGCGACCGCGACGCCTGGCTGCGAAGCTCAGAGCGTCCCTGGACGCGGACGAGGCCGAGTGTCCAGGCCCGTCAGATGCGCAGACCTGCGCATCGCGGGTCTGGACGACTCGGTATCGGAGGAGGTTGGCGGCCGCCGTCGCCAGGTCCGGGGCACTACTGACCAGATCAGGTCAGGCGCCATACGCCCGGTCCAACAGGGTGCATGCCGCCACGGTGTGCTGCCCCTGGCGGCCAAAACCATAGTGGAGGCCGAAGGCTTCTGGTGGCTGGGTCTCAGCGCAGGTTAAGCTGCTGGAGCCCAGACCTCTGAGGTGCTACCGCTGTCTCGTGGGGCACCACGTATCGGTGAAATGCGCCTCGGAGGTTGACCGCAGTGGCTTTGCTTCCGCTGCTGTCAGCCCGGACACATATCGGCGACCTGCTGCGCCACGCCGCACTGTGATGCATGTGCGGCGACCGGCAAGCCAGCCGATCACCGGGCCGGAAGCAGGGCCTGCGTGCCACCCGCCAAGGCCAAGGCCGCGGGTAGGAGGCCTCCGCCGCCACCGCCCTGTGGCCACCGCCGCAGTCGCGACTGCCGCCGCCGCCGCTGTCGCTGTCGCCGCCGCCGCCGCCGCGACACCGACGCCCGCAGAGAAGCCCCGTGGAGGAAGCTGAAATGGAATGCTATAACGGCCCCATTAAGCTTCCTCCAGGCGAATATCAACCACTGCGCCTGTGCTCAGGATCTGTTGCTCCAGAGCATGGCGCAGTGGTCGATTAACATCGCTGTGGTCGCTGAGCCGTATTTTGTCTGGCCTAGGGAGGACTGGGTGGTGGACCTTAACGGCCCAGTGGCCATCATTTCTTCAGCCGCCGCCGGTACCCTGACCCTGAAGGTGTCAGGAGGGTCAGGTGTAGCAGCACGGTTCGGGAGTTCGTCAGGGGTGTACTTCTCCCCGAACCGATCTCTCTCGCCGAGTTTCACAACTCTCTTGCAGAGCTGAGAGCAGTCGTCGTCGGAAGCTATCCTCCCGTACTTGTCCTCGGGGACTTCAATGCCAAGAACTGGCTTGGGGTTCTCGTCGTACAGATGTGCGGGGTAGGATGGTGGAAGACTGGGCTCTGGAGACAGGCCTGGTCGTCTAAATCGGGGTTCTGTCCCCACGTGTGTGCGGATGCGGGGCGAGTCGGTGGTGGACATTTCGTTCGCAGCCCGCTCTGTCGCCGCGTGCCATTGACTGACGTGTCATGGAGGTGGAGACCTACTCCGACCACCGGTACATCCGGTTTGACGTCTCCACCCAGCCTCGAGCGCGCCAGTCCTACAGGCCCCGAGTGGTCCGCGTTGGGCGCTGAAGCAGCTGGACCGGGAGCCTCCTGGAAGCCTGATCGTGCAGGCCTGGGTGTCATCACCGGACAGGCCTGCCGACGTCAATGATGAGGCAGGGTGGTTCCAGGAGGCCATGTCCGAGATATGACGTGGCAATGCCCGCGTCCGGCCAGGAAGTGCCCGGCGTCAGGTGTGCTGGTGGTCGCGTGAGCTGACGTCTCTGCGCGAGGCGTGTCGCCGCGCGGCACCTGTACACCGGTATCGCAGGCTCCGCATTCGTCCACCGAATGCGGCAGCCGTGAGGCGGGGCTGTACGAGGGATACAGAGCGGCGAAGACCGTCTCCGGAGGCTGTCCTGCGGCCCGGGATCGGGCCCGTGAGGAGATGCTGGAGACTCGATAGAGATCCGTGGGGCGCCTTACAAGATGGTGCGGATAAACCTGCACCTGGGCCCCGCTGACGCAGAGTCTCCGGCCTCAGCTCGTGGAGGATGTGGTGAGCGCTCTGTTCCCTGCGCGCGGGGAACATCCGCCCCGTTTATGGCTCCGCCACCTGCGGTGCCGGAAGCGGACCACCAGGACGACGACGACGACATCCCGGAAGGGACCGGGACCTGAGAGTGGCGGCATGTAGGCTCAAGGCCAGGAATACCGCCCCAGGACCCGATGGCTTGCCTGGCAAAGCCTGGGTCCTGGCCTCGAGGCTCTCGGGCCCCGACTGAGGGGCTCCTAAGCGCATGCTTGGAGAGAGGCCATTCCCGCTTGTTGGAAGACGGGAAGCTGGTCCTCATTCTGAAGCCGGGGCCCTGCGGACTCTCCGTCCGCATACCGCCCGTGGTGCTGCTCGACGAGGTGGGCAAGCTCTTTGAAAGAGTAATTGCAAACCGCCTCGCCGAGCACCTTGCGGGACGGGGCCGGATCTTGCGGAACACCAGTTTGGTTTCCGCAAGAGGCGCTCTACGGTGGACGCCATCATGCGCGTGAGAGCCCTCACGACGGGGATGGCATGGGGGGTTGTATTGGCGGTCTTCGACATCGCCAACGCCTTCAACTCCATGCCCTGGAGCTGCATTGGAGGCACCCGGTATCACCGTGCCGACCTATCTCCGTCGTATAGTCGGGGACTATCGACGGACAGGGCCGTCATCTACCCCGGTCGAAACGGTGAGTGGAACCGGCGAGAGATGTCGTGCGGTGTCCCACAGGGTTCGGTTCTGGGGCCGCCCCTGTGGAACATCGGTTACGACTGGTGCTGCGCGCCGACCTTCACCGGCGTCAGCGTAGTTTGCTACGCTGACGATACGCTGGTACTGGCACAGGGGGTCGTACGAGGCGGCGGCGGAAACTATGACACGCGGGGCTGCGATAGTCGTTGAGAGGATCCGGCAACTGGGTCTCGAGGTGGTTTCAGACAAGTCCGAGGCCATGCACTTCCATGGTCCTCGGAACAGGCCACCACTGGGATCCTCAGTGATGGTAGGAGGGTATCCGTCGGCGTCGAGTCGACGTTGAAGCACTAGGACTCCGTCCGACGGCCGATGGAACTTCGTTGAGCACTTCCGACGTTTGGCTCCCAAACTGGAACGGACCGGGCTGCCTTCAGGCGGCTCCTGCCGAACCTGGGGCTAAACGCCGCCGGAGGCTCTGCGCGGGATCGTGAGGTCCATGGCCTTTACGGGGCCCCGGTGTGGGCGCGTGGTTTGGCGGCTTGCCGTCCACCACCTAAACGCGCCCCAAAGGGTGGTTGCCGTAAAGATGGTTCGCGGCTACCGCACGATCTCCCGCGAGGCGGCGAGCCTCCTGCTGGATTGCCGCCATGGGATCTGGAGGCGATAGTCCTCGCGCGCCTGCACGAATGGCGCGCGGAGGCACTATGCCGGGGAAACCCCGCCGCGGCGTTGTCGCGCAGCGGACAGACTTCCGCATGATCTCATGGCGACATGGAGAGAGCGACTGTCGCAACCCTGTGCTGGGCACGCCACTACATAGCGGCGATAAGACCCTCTTGAGGAGTGGCTTGAGACGCCACGGTGTCCTCACCTTCCGCCTGACGCAGGTCCTCACCGGACACGGTGTGTTCGGAGGTTCCTGCACCGAATCGGGCGGGAGGAAACGCCCGGTGCTCCCACTGCGAGGATCGACCGGAGGACACGGTGGAGCACACCGGAGGTGTGCCCTCTTGGGCGGAGCACCGCCGTGTACTCGTAGCGGCGATAGGCGGCGGCGACTCGCGTCCGGCCCTGGTCAGCCATGGTCCGGAGCGAGACGGAATGGGATGCCGTCACCACCTTCTGCGAAGCAGTGATGCTAGGAAGGAGGTGGCGGAGCGGGAGAAGAAAGAGCAACAGCTTTCCTTCCCGGTCGCCGCGGAGACGCCCCGGCGTCGGGGCTACGTCGTGGCCCCTGACCACCGTAGGCGCGGACCTGTGGACGGCGAGCAATGGTAGCTCGCCGTCCGTCCGTCTAACGACGACAGGCCGTGTCGACGGCGCGTTTTGTTCCACGCGCGCCTCAAAGAGCTGTCAGCAGCGTGAAGGGGCCCGCAGGCCGACGCCGCCGGGGCTGCGGGCTGTTCGAAAGAGATACCGCGGCTCCGGAACGTAAGGGCACTGAAGGAACACGGATGGTTTTTAGTCAGTAAAGTCGACACTCCTTCCGCTCCACCCACAGCGAAAGGCGTCATTAGATGATTTTCCATCCGCAAAAAAAAAAAAAAAAAAAGGGTCATTATCAGTCATGTATTCTCTAGTAGTATAATAACCCTTACTAGACAATTTTTGCTTAAGAAATAATTTAAACCTTTTGATAGAAAAGGTCTGCATATTATTATAGTAATTGTTGATGCCGCTCTGGAAATGGCAGGAGTAAGAGGAGCAGGAGTATAGTTACAGGCATAAGCGGTGTTTGTGGGATGTTACCGATGTATTCAATATTCATGGATTGTAATTCCATATCCCTGTTATCATTTGTGTCTCCATACAGTTGTAGAAGCTCTCGGCCAACAAGATTGCAGACTCATTCTAAACGATCCACCTGAAAAGTGTTTTTTTTTTCATCAACTAACCAAACAGACTATAGTTTTACAGTGTCTACCCCCTAAATAATAATATTTATTAATATTTTATTTATTTCAATCTTTATTACTAATAAACAGTCTTAATGCCTCTTAAATTATATATAATCAGCATGTACTCGTTCCCTTCATAATACTTTTGTAGTAAACCAGATTCCACTAAGGTAAAAAGAAATAAAAATACATCAAATCAGAAAGGTAAACAAGTGAAGTAGTTATTTTAGAATGATAACATTATTTAACTAAGCACAAGTTCTTTGACGTTTTATTTACACTAATATCATTTAAGGTAAAAAATATTACTTGTATATTATGTACAAAGGCACAAATATGAGTGTAAGGTTAGGAAGAAGTAGCATCTATCTAATAACAACTAATAAAAAAACTGTGGTTATCAATATTCTCTATGAGGCAATCTGTGGGGAGGTCTATGTTCAACAGTAGACTTTTGATAGGCTGTAAAGTTAAAGATAAACTGGTAGTGAATAGCCAAATTGTTCAGTGAGGTGATGATACTACAAACATCAATATGTGTGCAAAGCAATTGCCAACTCCTCCGGGCAAGCCTATTTCAGGCAGGGATCATTTACAGACTTAAAGTAAATACCTGGTGTGATGGTATCCACTGCAAAATAATACCTCTTTCTGCTGAGTTAATTTGCACAGCCCATGTGTGGTGTGCTCTTAAATTGAAGATCCACATTGAATACAAATATTCCTATACCCAAACCTTCTAATGGAATGAGCAGTTTCAATACTTTCTTGCAATATTTTAGGCAGTTCTTCTTCTTCTTCTTTTAAATTATGGCTTCTCTTGATAGAATTCTGCCAGTGTCAAGTCAGTCATGGAGACAAGTAAATATTTATTACATTAAGAGTTCTCAATTTTACGAGTGGGTTCACAATCTACAACAAAAGACGTTACATTTTTAAACACCATCACCAAAATTGATTAGTAATTTTACAGTTTAATATTATTAGTACGAATAAAATCACACAAAATATTCACAAAAGGAGTTTTTTCTAATTACATAATATTTTATCCCTACTATAAATATTAATACATTTATATTCCTTTTTGACTTTGATTTCTGATTAACAGACACCAGATTTATTACATATACATAACTTAAATCCCTTGACCAATAGGTTATTGATACTCTTTTAACATATATTTGTGTATATTTTGTGTGATTTTATTTTATCTATTAATTAAATTAGATTTCACCAATAACATAAAACTTCAATACTTTGACACTTTTAACCTTTTAACTTACAAATAAGACCGGTGTTTGTCATTTGTTTTAGGTAATTCAACATAAATAGATTTTCCAAAATTCTAGGAGTAAAAGTAAACTTGTATTATACACTCACATTGACTTTTAATTAAACTCGTCAGTTTTCATTTTCGAATGTCAATAGTTTGAATTAGTAGTTATCGTTTCCGCATTATAATATTTTTGGACAGACAGAGATAAGATGCTTATATTATGCAAATATGGCCACAGGTTATTACGCAGCACGGAAGTCAATGACAAAATAGCGTTCCGTTCCACGGTGACTTTTAACTATGTTATATGATATATAAGCTAACACTTTTAGAAATAGGATAAAAATCTCATCAGTGGTATCTCTTTTTAGTAATAAATATATAATATACAAATAAGTATAATATGCATATAATAAGTTATCTTTGTAAAAAAAAAACATTTTCTTTTGATATAAACTGCAAAAATGATCCATTACACGCATTTTTTCCCCATAATATATTAACCAGAACACGGAAAATCAAAACCACTCATTGTTTTTTCAGATTTCTTGATTCCGTTTAGGTTTTCATATAATGTATAGGCCATTTACTATACTAAATTGGTATCTTTTTTTGTGTGTAATACCATTAACGGTCCTTAAAATTTCTAGTGTAAATACTCAATAATACTTAAAAGCACATTGATGTTATTCTAATGTTTCATTTGTAACATTTTGTGCTGTAAAAATGATATGATTTTTATTCTTTTTATTAATTAAAAAAATATTTGTAAAAAAAATACAATCCCTATGAATATTTAAACATCAATAAAAAGATATGTAGCAAATTATAAAAATGAGACATATAAATCTTGAAAAGAGACTGTTCATGTTTTCGCTCATGACTAAACTTTATAATTTAAATACATTTCGCATTCTAAGTCCTTTTTTTAATGCACGAAATTTTTGTACTATGTATTTATAAAACATCATGCTGGCTCAAAATTTTACTAGGGATAAAGTTGTTTCATTTCAGTCAATGCCACAATTGTTCATATACTCTTCGTTTCGTAGAATGAGACGTTTCGTGGATATAGGAGGAACCATTTTTTCCGCAGAGCAAGGAATCGCCGCATTGTAAGTCAGTCAGATTTGACGCGTTGTAGGTTGCAGCCATACGGGTTAAATATTTTAAAATTTAGTATAATATCTTTTATGTAGCATATTCTACTCGTATTAAACAGAGCATTGTGCTTCTGACAATATTTTGAGATCCATTGTGGATCATAATTGCAACCGATTTTAGCTTTCAATAATACGTACATATTTACTCGTTCGTTCGTTGCTTACAATTTCGGTTCAAAGAAAATGGAGTTGATTTTTGTCAATTATTTCGCTCTGTATATTCCGAGAACGTGTGTTTGTTTCAACAAAAAATATCATAAGCATAAAAAATTGCGATTGAAATGAATGCTTTTATTGCTACTGACTGTATCTTTGTGGAAAAACTTATGGTAATGTTATGTACAACCAGTTGTTGTTGTTGATAGTGATGACATATGGATCGGTGACGTGGTTCTTTACTGCTGGCCGAATGAGAATCTCAAGGTCGCTTAGTGGGTTTCAAAGCGTGATAAAATTCGTAAAAAACTGAATACATCCGCAGTAGAACCAGAGTAACCTGCATAGACTCAATGATCAATAAGCTGAAGTGGCAATGGGCGGGCCATATAACTCGAAGAACCCACAACCGATAGAAAGATTTTCGAGTGACAGCCTCGTACCGGTAAACGAAGTACTTCGGAACTTTGATAGCGCTATTTAGACTTCGTTGCATTTCGCTAGTGGCGCATAGAAGCGTGCGGTACATGCGGAAAATTGATGGCTGCCTTTGAAATCAGTTGATGGTTGATTTTTACCATAATTCTAACTACAGATCATAAATTTGCAATATCTGTAGTCACATTTTTTGCCTCAGGGAAATACCATATGGCATTTTAAATAAAAATACTGTCGTCGCAATTTCCTAAAGACTCCCCATCTGGGTTGGATTCGTTAACAAATTTCATTGACAGAACAACATTTATTTTCATCGTTTGTCATCTTATTCATTTACATCTTTACCTATCCATTGGAAAATAATATTAAAATCATTAAGTATAAGATGCTAAGATCTTCCAGCGACTCTGCTCTAATGACTATAGTGTCCGTAATTCTAAGATGAGTGATGTGTTATTATCCAGTAGATTGAAACCGTTTTTCAACGGGAAAAAGTTTTATAGATATAAAGTCACCCAGTCTGACACATTTGAATAGGTTTTTTCTCTCATTATTAGCTCAAAAAATAAAGATATTGGTACAAATTTGCCAATGCTATACTTAAATTACTACTTCTTTTATATTATGTTTCTATAAGAAGTTTCATTGATAGGACTCCGTAGTTAAACCTGATAATACCCAAGGAGTATATCACTAGCGTTTTCTTTGTTGGCTTTTAGTGTCTAGCCACAGTGTTTAATACTAGGGAAAATTTTGTTTGTGATTAACACTACAGACATGATCACAAAATTATAAGACACTGTGAATACAATTTTAACGCAAATGATGGTCAGGTATAAACACAAATTTTAAGCTCACAAACACCAAATGTCCTTATGGCCTTAAGATGGATTCCTAAAAATCCAAAAATAATACATATAATAATACATAATATAAAGACACATAACTTTGAACTTTTTAATCTTAGTTTGTATGGTGATCTGTGTTAAAAATTGGGGGAAATTAACGAAAGCTATCTTGTGAACCGCCGCTGAACACTCTCAATTCGCTGAAGTTGTTATTATAAATAGGGCCCCGTGTAATGCATGCATATTCAAGACTACGAATCATTTAATGGCCTTCGCGTCTACTGCAGACGATTCTAGCAGTAAGTAGCTGGTGACACTTCTTTTGGTAACTATAAATACCGATTTGGGAGCGGCAAGAGCAGCCCTACCTTGTCGCGACGTATGACATGCCAGGTCGAGTATTGTCGCTTTCATGCCGGTTCGTTATTTATTAGCAAGTTCGTCGAACTAGGCTCTCGTGTAATTACTGGACTACTTTGGCGTAGGCCCTTAACTGTATCCATTCTCGTCGTCCACTGTCTCGACTGAAGTGATTAAAAATTGTACTTAGGATTAAGAGCACTATATCGTATGCGAAATTTCTTATAGTTGACCATGTTAATTGCGATTCTTTTGAAGCAGAACCACGCAGACTTTGATAAGTATAGAGAACCGGAGACCCTTATTACTGGAAATGAGGTATTATATCTTAATCCTCAGGGGTGAATTTTGATTCCTAAATGAAGAAAGATGTAATAGATGTCTTTGGGCCACAGTATCCACTTACCATCAGGTGGACTGTGCGTTCGATTGTCAACCTTATTCTATAAACATTATATTTAAATAATGATAAAAATAAATACGTTAAATTTGCTATCAAAGCATAAACTTGAGGATGTTGCTTACTTCACGCGAGATTTTAATAATCCTATATGATGGTTATGTGCCCTTTAATCAATGATTAACGAGTTACCAACAAAAAATAAACAAACAATTTCTTAAGTTATTAATACTGTTTAGCATTGTCATGAAACTAAAAAATAAACACGTTATTTGTTTCGTAGAAAATAATGAATGTTAAATCATAAGTTATTATTGAAATTGTATTACTCGACAAATTTAATAATACATGGTAGAAACTAAGCTGTAGTTAAATAATAAGTTAATTGTCTGGAAAACCATCATCAGTTAATTTGTTTGCTAATTATAATAAATCAAATTATAGTATTTCAAGATAATACGAGTATTTAAAGTTTAAGCCGAAATTCAAGTAAACAAAGAAAATGTTGTAAAGCTATGTGTAAGTGTGATGATTACGGATGTTTCAAATGCCATCAATATTTTATTTGACATATAAAGTGGGTAAAAAAACTTAAAGCGTAAGAACTTTACATTTACGAAGACTTAATATGTCCTCGAAATATCTTATTCCTCAAACATGCATGTTTTTTCATGATGTTTTCCTTCCTTACATGCGGAAGGAAAAAATCATGCGATACATTAAAATTGCCATTAAATATTTCATTAGTGCCGGCGGGAATCTAAACCGAGTTGCTCGTGTACTTACGGCGAGCTATTAGCCCCTGAGCTACCATATATTCTGAACTACCTTACTATTATCATTTTTGTCCTTGCATATTTTGGTTAATGGTAAACGCTATTTGTCATCATCAATCATTTTAAGATTTTAGATAGAGTTTTATGCTTAGGCTTCTTCCCCTAAGCTGGCCTGGTAAAAATAACCCCAAATAATATTTCGTAGTTATCAGACGCCGTGTAATAGCAGCATAACAGAATCCATCACCTCATTATGACACGTGGATCGTATAAGGCAACTATGGAAAATTACATAAAAATATCGTGGTATAAACGTGGTAGAGCCATGCTGCAGCTGTATTAAATTTATAGTTGTAGCACGAATGGGTCGGCTCGACCGGGGAAGGACCACGCTCTCACAGAATACCAGCGTAAAAGTGTAGAGAACGGAGACCCTTTTTAGTGGAAAAGTGGCATTCCATCTTAGTCCTCAAGGCTGACAACACATCTGCATTTTGATTCGCAAACGAAGATAGATGTAGATGTCTATGGGCCACAGCAACCACTTACCATCAGGTGGACTGTGTGCTCGTTTGTCACCCTAATCCTTTAAAAAATATCGTGGTTTCCGAGATGGCGGTATAACCATCCCCTGACCGGCGAAAGGTATCAGCGTTACAGATGCGAGACGTCTGGTACTGCGATTGTCAATCCGCCAGCCAAGTGTAAAGAAAGAAGCAAGTTCTCCTTACAATGGGAGAGGCCTATGTGGTCCAGCAGTGGTTTTCTACGGGCTGATGAAGAAAAAGAAGAAGGAATCGTCAGATGTGCCGTCTATTTCGTTTTTCATTGCTTAAAAATTCTAACTATGGTATATTTAATTCTGTGATATATTTTAACATAATGTAGACAACAAGAAGTTTTTGTTGCGCTAAGGCAGTGCGATTTACCTTCAAGGGCTACATCACAACTTACCAGCAGGTGGGATTGTGGTCAAGCACTGGCTTATAATAAATCAAAATAAGTCCTTCATGTTAATATTTACAATGGAAGATATTATCAGAAGGGATAAAAACCATATATCACTTAAATTTTACTACTAATATTTAACCGCCTCTCGAGTGCGAACTCACTTTCACACTCGGCTTTTGTTATTAAACTTTTTATTAGGCACAGCAGATGGCAGGAAAGAAGCAGTAGCCTATTTGCCAACTATTAAATACTTCTAATGAAACCCTCAAAGGCTTTTGACCAAAAAGTTACATGAAAATAAGGCCGAGACATGTTTACACGATGCCTTTTATTCATTCACTTATTCTCTCAATGAATTATTATATCATTTTTGCCTTTATATGCCGAAGTAGTAACTTTGTGTACGTTTTAGAGGGCTAACCAAATTATTAAGTAAGCCCAAAATAAAAATGTGGTGGTGTCGTCGGTACGTACACCCGTATCTAGCAACAAATTTTTAGCACTAGCTACAAATTTCCATGCAACCTTTATTCGTTTCTGCTAACTTTTTATTGCTAGCTTGATAAATCTTCGTAAAGGCAAGTATGGGAAATCCCCGAAAGATATGTGAAATTATGGAAATTCTCATAACTTTCGATTGATGGCGGCTTGACCAACTCGTATACCTCAAACTTAAATACCCAAACCGGCAACAAGAAGCAAAGTGAAATGTGCAAGACGGCAGATACTGCGATCGCCAATCTACCTGTCAAGCGTGGCGATTAGGACAGTGGTCCCTAATACGGAAGAAACCCATGTCTAGCAGTGAACTATATAGATAGATGAAAGAAAAAGAACAATGTTGTCATACCTTTTTTACAGTAGATTTAGCCAACAAATGAATGAAGCTATCATTAAATCCTTAACTAATAGACATTGTAGACAGTTTGTCGTAACTTTAAGTATTTAGTCGTAACAAATTGACTAAAACGGTCAGCAACTGGCTTATCTCTTTAAGAAGACGGATATATTTAACGAACAAGCGCCCTATTTTCATAAATTAATACAACAAGGATAGTTAAAATTAAAAAAATAAAGTTGACAAAACAACAAGGACAAGTAAGAGCCACAATTAATTAAAAAATAAGTGGTTACAATACAAATTGCTTTCGTTCGATTTGTTGTCGTAATAATTACGTCAGAACGCGGATGCAGCCTTCTAGACACTTTAAACATTTTATCTTTAATTAAAAACTGTCTAAAATAATAATAAAATAAATTATAAAATGGAGATCGATAAATCGTCACTAATTTCAAGGCCTAACAACATAAAGAAATTGTGGTTTAATATTCATAACATACATTAAACCGTGTACTGGAGGTATAAGAATACCCACTACCCTATATCGTCCTCTGGGTGTCGTAAGAGGCGACAGAGGAAAACTGAAACAGGCGATGGGCAGTAGCATCTTATTGACAATAACTCAAAATTATAAAAACCTGCGATTGCCAACCCTAGCGTGGCAACTATGGCAAAATCCCTTTAATATGCAATTTATGGCTAAAATGGATGAATGAATGTATTCATTACTCATCAATGAAAATTCATAATGAGAGTTATGAACGAGTTCTGACAAAAAAAGTATGATAACGCTGAATGTATGTATGTATGTAAATATGCATGACATTTATCAGGATAAACTGAGTGAATTAATCAGAAGGAATTATAAGGTGCAGTTTTTGGTTTGTTTTATAATATTTGACGCGTAGACTTAAGAAAACATGAAAGTAGCAATAGATTTAGTTTGCTCCTTCTAATTACTAATCCTTCTTTACACTTAAAGAGATAAACATACTTCAAGATAGTAATTACTACGTGCTATTTCTGCGTTATGTACGAGATGTTTCATGTTTTTCAAACATAAAAGTTATTGCATTTTTTGAAATTAAAATTCTATGGTAACTCATTTACAGTTCAGGCCACACATAACAGGATAACAGCAAAATATTATTAAAAAAATATATAAATAAAAATAGCGGTAGCCAACCCGCCTATCAAGCAAGTAACAACTTTGGCATAATCTCCCTATAGGCAATCTATGGGGTAGGCATATGTTCAGCAATGGACTTTTATAGGATGGAATGTATGAATGGATGATGGATGTAAAAACCATCAATAATCACTATATCCAAACTTCACAGACTAGTGATGAGAATATACAGTTATTTTCAAAGGAATTCATGCCGGCTGATGCATTCTTGAAAAGGCCTATATTTGGCAATTTAAAATGGCCGACAAAGGTGAATAAAACGAGATAATAAGTAACTAATGAACCATAATTATTAATTTCGTGGCGTGACATAGTCTACTCCGTTGCAGATGGGCTTGAATTTTAGCAGGCAAATATTTTTTTTGTTTTTTTTTTTGTTTGTTTTGTTGCGTACAAACAAAAGCGATGAAACTGTATCCGTTGCTACCTAAAACAGTTTTTTTTTTATAGACTTAGGGTGACAAACGAGCACACAGTCCACCTGATGGTAAGTGGTTGCTGTGGCCCATAGACATCTACATCTATCTTCGTTTGCGAATTTAATTTTCAGCCATCAGGACTAAGATAGAATGCCTCTTTTCCAGTAAAAAGGGTCTCCGGTTGTATACACTCACCATATGAAACACAGCAGCATTAAGCTGCTATTTTACGCTGGTATTCTGTGAGAGCGTGGTCTTTCCCCGGTCGAGCCGACCCATTCGTGCTACAACAATACTATTAATATAGCTACAGCATGGCTCTACCACGTAACAAAAGTGAGCAGTTCGCAGTGAGCAGTTTTTCTTTATTTATAGAATAGGGTAACAAACGAGCATACAGTCCACCTGATGGTAAGTGGATGCTGCTCATGAGCATCTACATCCATCCTTGATTAACAATCAAAATACAGATGCATCGTCACCCCTGAGGACTAAGATAGAATGCCTCGTTTCTAGTAAAAAGGGTTTGGACGTAAAAAGGAAAAGGGGAGATCTCCCGCCGGGCAAAGTGTGTAGCCCGGGGAGCGGCCATAGCTCCGAGTGGTAGTTCGGATATAAACTGCTTTTACTTCTGAACTTTGATAGCGCGATTTAGGCTTCGATATGTTTCGCTTGTGGCGCGACGACAGCGCCGCCACAAGGGTTTTTGGTTCTCTACACTCATCATACGAAACACAGCAGAATTAAGTTGATATTTCATGATGGTATTTTGTGAGTGTGTGGTCCTTCCCATGTCGACCCGACCCATTCGTGGTATAACGATAATATAGCTGCAGCGTCGCTCTACCACGTTTAAAATATTTTCTCACAAGCGGATACTAGTCAGGATAAGTTTCAAATATTGAATAGTTTTATTGTATTGTGTAGTATTCGCGTAAATATACAAAATCATTATGAATTTTTAACGTTTGATGTACTCGTAGGTCCCTAATAAATTCAAACACCTTTTTGTGTTGGTATTTATTGATCTCGAAGCCTCTTGAAAATCTTATCTCTTTGAAGGGTTTATAAAGAATCTTTTCAGTCAAAGAAGATAAAGGATCCATATGATCCAGAATGAAATATGTGCGTGGCAAAAATGAACTCATTCTAGAAGATTATTTATTACGAAGCAATGTATTACATAGTCACCAAGCTACATAAAAATGATATATTATCATACTTTTGCAACTTAGAGCACGTATTGTTTTATTATTAATTTAATTATAACACATAAATGTTGGAAGACCTTTTAGTAGCTAATTTTTTTCAGGTTCTAGGTTCGAAGAATTCCTTTTTATACTTTGTTAATTTAAAGACTTGAAACTAATACTTTAACTGTTTAACATCATTTATCCTATCTTGTTTAAAACATTTATGTAACTGGTTTCTAGAAAACGGCTCTAAGGATTTGGATGTAATTTTTTATTTAGATATATACCCTCTAAGAATATCTAGAAATGTGTCATCCAGATCTAAAAAAAAATTGGCTAAGTGCGTGTCGGGCCACGCACAACGTAGTACGTAGTTATTCGTCACAATATATGGGCTTTCTTGATAATGAGCATAATAAGTGAAATTTATATGGGACCACATGAGAAGCACCAGCTTTCAAATAAAAAAAAAAAACATCGAAATCGGTTCACCCAGAAAAAAGTTATGAGGTAACACATATAAAAACAACATACAGTCGAATTGAGTACCTCCTCCTTTTTGAAGTCGGTAGAAAATGGGCCTAAATAGGAAGATGGTAACTGAAGGACTTATTTTAAAATCAGTCTTATAGGGAGTGGCATTCAAAAAATATTAAAAAAAAATCGATTTTGGAAACAATACAATTTACATCAAATCATTCACATGCCAAGTAAGTACAAAGATGATCATAGTTGACTATCTATCTATATATTCCCGGCAGTGCAACCTTAAGATATACATATATGACCGTAACAAACCTTCACGTAAACCACCACTGCCCTAAATTATCTTGTGATATACCAATACCAAGAGTGTGACGAATGAAACTGTATGAGGCTATATGATTGTATGAATACTTTGAATGAGGCCCACAATAACTACCAACTAAAAAATAAGTGAAAGTAGTAATTAAGTAAGTAAGATCCTCCCTACCTTACCCGCAAATGAAAAAGTAAAGCTATAGTAGTAATGCATATAATTTCGTTTTGTTCATAAAATGTTTATTTTTTACAGTTTACAACAACATTACAAAGTTATAATGCAGCTAATTCTAGGTCATTTTCTATCCCCCCCGAACGGGTTCCCGCCTTGTCGTGGCGGGGGGTCTTAGTAGCCGTGGCTTGGTCACCCGCGGTGAACAAAGAGTAGGCCCGTGGTGTAGGGCCGGCTCGAGGTGCCCACTCCGAGTGGGCTTGGCGAGCCCACTTCGGATGTGTGGCGGTGGGCTACGGCGAGAGGAGTGTCCTCTTCCCCTACCCCTGCAGCCGAGGTGGAGTCGCGGAGGAAGAGGAGCGTTGATATGGCGATGCACCACTCGCCCTATCCTCCGCGACTCTGACGGGACCGCACCGTTGATGCGGTGGTGGTGGGGCCGCGGGGGGAGAGGAGTGTCGGTATTGCGAGGCACCGCTCTCCCCACCCTCCGCGGCCGAATCATGGTTGGCGGTGGAGCCAGGGACCAGATCCGCCGCTGGGGTCGGGAAAGCGGGTGCTACTGAGCGCTTAATTTTGCTGGCCCATGGCCTCCGCGTATTGGACTCAGGGGGGGCCCGTTACGCAGGTGAAGTTGGAGGCCGTGGAAGGGGGCATGCCTTGTGTTCCTGGTGCGCCTTGCCTGAGAAGGAGAATGCGGAGGAGAGGTCCTCCCCTGAGAAGGGGTTGCCATGGGGCGGCCTGCGCTGGTGGGGCCGCGGATGTGTGCGAAAGAGTTCCCGTGGCCCTGCCAATATGCGGCGAAGGTGGAACACCATGGGGTTTTAGTCGGTGCGAGTCCGACTTAACCCATCCTTGCCTCGCGAGGCGGGTATGCGAAGGCATTTCCCCATATAAAAAAAAGGTCATTTTCTATGGAGTTGTAACGAAATTTTTACTAATCCAAGTACATTTTTCAGTTCAGTTCGTCGACTATTACTCGTTAACTATTTAATTCTACTTAGCTGTGATAGTTTTCCTTTTAACTTCATTATATATACTACTATAGTGTATACTTTTCACATTCCCAAAAAAAGCGGTTTAGTTATTAGAAGGGGGAGACACATGACTCTAATGAAAAATACAAAAAAATACCATTTTAAAGCTAAATATTTCGCAAATAGACCCCTGAATAGAAAAGATGTTGTTCCATACCCCCAGTGTTTTTGAAAGACCTATCCAACGATACCCCACACGATGGAATAGACGGGTAAAAAAAAATCATCCTCAATTTACTTGTATGGGAAGTACCCAAAATAAAAATGTTTTTTAAGATTTTATATCACAGTTTTGTAGGCGTGAGTAATATCTATAACTATGACAAATTACAGATTTGTAGCACCTAGGGTCTCTGAGTAAAACCGCAGACGGACGGACGAACGGACGGACAGACATGGCGAAACTATAAGGGTTCCTTGTTGTGTAACTACGGAACCCCAAAAATGTGCAAAGCTTGAAATAAATTAGAAACCTGCAAGCATACCGTAAATTTAATTAAAATTAAAACAACAAAAAGTTTATTTCTTAAATATGTAATATAATTTAGGTTAACAGGAATTTTCTTAGTTAAGTAACATTGTTAGTTTATATAACTCATAACAAAACAATTGTCCTCCAGACCGAATTTCGGTCACGGCGGCCAGTCTCAACGAAGACTAGCCATTCAGTGGAGGATTATAGTGCCCAAGTGTATGCGCAAACACAGGCGCACTCTCTATTGCCTCACTTTCATAGTCCGATGGGACGGTAAACCGACATGACCGGAGAGAGATCAGGCGCAGGACCAACGGCTTTACGTGCTTTCCGAGCCACGGGGGTGAGATACCGCCAACTTCCTGACTCCGGGCAGCTACTGAGAATTTCTTGATGGAAAAACTCAATAACTGATTTTTTTGGGCCGATTCGGGATTCGAACAATTGTACTGAAATTGCTTTTCTCCCTTACATTACATTTTCCTCTTCCTCAAAGGTAGCGGATGTTTTCACAATTCGACGAATTAAATTGAGAAAAAGATATTTGAGTAAGAACTGTAATAAAAATAATAAAGATTTCTCAAGTGGACTTTATTTAACAGTTATTTTCATATACGTATAAGCAAGCACTACTATGCTAAATTCAGTAATAATCCCCTCAGTTGCTCCCTTATTTCATAACAAAACAATTGTGTTCATGTTCCCTCTTCCTATCGTAATAAAACATTAAAGTAATGTTCTACGGAATATAATATTTACTCTTTGTGCAGAGCAACAGATGTTTTCATAACGTGGCATCATTTGACAGGGAATGCTTGAAAACAATTATGTTTGTTTATTTTTAAAGCCATGGTAGCTCAGAGGCTTAGCGCTCGCTGTAAATATCACAGTACGCAAGTTACCTGGGTTCGATCTCCGCTGGTGCCAATGAAATTGTTAAAAACAATTTCAAGTGCTGATTTACCACGTTCTCAATGGTGAAATGGGAAATCATCGGAGAAAACCATCATATCTGGGAAAAATATTTGAAAGATATGTCAAGTCCTCCAACATGCATTAGAGTAGCGTGGAATATATTTCCTTGTCCTAAAATCCTCTTAGAAATGAGAGCAGTGGGACTTATATAGGATCTTTAGTAGTATCTTTAGTTTACTTTACTTTTGTATGTTTTTTTAATTTGTTCTTATATTCAATCATTATTTATTTTTTAATCATAGCAAATTTTACCTAACTTTTAAGGTCTATGTTTTATATTAAGTTAGTCAGTAAAAAATATCATAAAATTATTTTAGTTTTATTTTGTTTATATAGTTTTTAAAAATACAATATAATGCTCTTTATTAATTTTATACGAAAAATTAGCATAACAAAATAGAGAGAGTAAACAAAAGGTTGCCGCCTGTCAAATGTGGTTACTATGGCGAAATCCACCCTGATGTGACAATCTATGAGGAGGCCTGTGTTTAATGGTGGATTTTTATAGGCTATAATGGAGGGGTTCCAAAACTGAAAGTGAAAGGTTTGCCTTTAACCAGAGAAAAAGGTCATGAAAAAAACTATGAATTCATACATCACGAATTACAACTATACTGCGATTACTGAAGGACGAAGGGAGGGGAAAAGTAAATCCGATTATATAAGACTATCGCTGGTAATTAGAAAATTTCAATATCTTACGAAAAACTTAGAAATTAGACTGCCGACAGAAGGCAGCGTGGTATTTTTATGGACTTGTGAATAAAGAAATAAAGATATTTCTCAAAACAGGATATATAGAAGTTTTTAAGAACTGATCATTTCAGCAACTTTCTCGACTAATGTCTCGTATTTTTATTACTACAATATCATTCAATTGTAAATATTTTCAGTTGGGTAGTCGTTTATTACCTTGCAGAAACTATACAAATAAACAGGAAACCGAAGATTTCGTAATAGTGTAATAAGTCAAACTCCAGAAAATCTAGTAACCTCCAATAAATAGCACCATAATTCTTTAGTTCACGTAGCAATTAGTCATAAGTCTCTATTTCACGAAACCTGAAATACCCAGACAAGCGATACCGTGCAGCGTGCAAGCTCCAAATTGCTTCGTTCTACCGGAAAACCGCCTGCAAAGTTAAATGTGCCCATGTCATAAACATGATGTTTTACAAAACAGTGATGTAGATGATATTATGACAAGACTTATCCTATAATAATAAACAAATACAACCTTAGGCGAAGGGGAAATCTGTTATTACAATATTAGTATACAGGCAGCGTAGCCTAAGTAAACATTGCATGTGTTATCTTCGCCGTACATCTGCTTATCCAACAAAGCTGTCTGGCTATGCACTACGAAGTACATAAGCTGCTTTGTAATTCTAATTTACGAGAATTTATTGATTTTCCATTTCTTAGCAAATTTATTAGAATATTTCAGGTATAAAAAAATATTTTAATTAAAAGTAAGAACCAACTTCAAAGAATTAAAAAATGTCAAACAATTAATTACATTAAAGGCTAAGCATAGCCATTTAGCGAGGAAATGCAGCCAGCGCTCTTGGCACGATACCACGGGGAGTAGGACTGTATGATAATTAAGTTATTATTTAAAAAAAATAGTTTTTCAATATTGTATATATTAATAAACTAAGAGCATAAACAACATTTACATTATAGGAGTCTATGAAACACAGCGTTCATTCACCATCAGATGGACTCTGTGCTCGTCTGTCTCCCATATTAGTATTAAAATACACACATGAACCAAAATACACCCGTTTTGTTAATATTTTTTATTATGTTTACTGTGTTACTCATTTTTCATCTCGTTTTATAACAGTAGTTGTAGTGGCGGTGTAAAAATATCTACTACTCCATATCGTCCCGTGGGTGCCGCATGAGACAACAGAGGAAAACGAACCAGATGAGCAGTAGCGTCTTCCTAATACAACTAGAAAATAAAAAACTGCGATTGCAAATTCGGAATCCGATTGCAAAAAGCCTATGTTCAACTGGACCAATATATTGATATGATAAGAGTATGCATTCTCTTCTGAATTGAGATAAAAATAAGTAAGTGTAAATAGAAACTAATAAATTATGTATAAAATGAAATAGGAACAAGTTATAAGGACTAATTGAATAGGGAAAGAGGAATGGAAAAATCTATGTAATGGGGGAACTGAATAACGAGATATTACGCTTTTGATTTTTACCTTTCATTCTCAATTAATGAAATAATCCAAATGAAAACAGTGTGGAGGATTTAAATGGTTTGTTCATAGTTTATCGGGATGGCGTGGACTGGAAGTAAATGTATTTTTATTTCATCAACTTACATCGGCGTCGTTCGATATTGAAAGAAAAAACCAAAAGTTTAAGTACAAAAAAAATATATATTGTCATGTGGATTCTTGTCCAATAAATTAATCTTACAATGTTTTTGTACCCAAAAGTAAATTACATATTTTTTTTTTATAGAATAAGGGTGACAAACGAGCACACAGTCCATCTGATGGTAAGTGGTTGCTGTGGCCCATAGACATCTACATCTATCTTCGTTTGCGAATTTAAATGCAGATGCGTTGTCAGCCGTGAGACAAATAGAATGCCTCTTTCAGTAAAAAGGTCTCGGTTCTCTACACTCACCATACGAAACACAGCAGCATTAAGCTGCAATTTTGCTGGTTGTTCTGTGAGCGTGGTCCTTCCCGGTCGAGCCGACCCATCAGGATCAAAAAATTAGCGGGTGACTTGATGGCGAACGAGAAAAAAAAAGATCAATTGTCATTCTAAAATTGCGAGTTTTAATTGTAAGAATGTTGTTAGATCGGTTGAATGTGTCAGAAGACTATGTCAAGTAGCAGATGTAATAGCGCTTTAGGAAACCTGGCTTTTACCACATGATTTGTCATACTTGGGGAGCATAGATGACAACTTTTCCTTTAGTGGGACCTCAGCGGTCGACACATTAGTGGGTGTACTTCGAGGAAGGCCATATGGGGGTGTAGCCCTGTTGTGGAGGAAAAATGTGTTCTCCACAGTGACTGTGATAAAATGCAACAGTGTGCTACTAGCCGCAATAAAATTAATAATATGCGATCGCTCTTTATTATTCATCTCTGTTTATATGCCTATTGATTTGAGTGAAAACTTAGTTGAATTTACGGAATGTCTAAGTGAAATGTGCGCTATATTCGAGAGTCATAGCGTAGAATCCGTTTTTATGTTGGGTGATTTTAATACGCATCGTGGTGAGCTGTTCGCAAAATAATTATTAACGTTTTGTAAAGAACAATCGTGGTCATGCATCGATATACATAGATCTATTACCGTCTAAGTCATATACATTTGTGAGTGAAGCACATGGCAGCCGCTGACGGCTGATCACTGTGTGGTGATGGCAGCCTCACAGCTATCGGTAGTAAGTAGTTGTATATTATATTATACGTACTGGTCCGATCATTTTCCACTCACAATATAATGTAATTTTAATTTAGTGAAACCTAAAGTAATATTACCTGTTAGAAACTTTAAATATAATATAATTTGGGGAGAGCGTGAAGCTGCACAAATAAATAAATGTCATGCTTTTTGTCATTCCCGATTACGCTAAATAGATTTTCCTGTAGAATTCACATATTGCTCTGATAAAATGTGTTGTAATATAAGTCATAGAATGTTATTGCAGAAAATGTATGATGACATTGAAAGTACACTTTGTATAGCCGCCGAACGGAGTTACAATGTTAGAAAGATAAAGAAAAGGCATTACGTAACTGGTTGGAATAAACATGTAAGTGGGGCTCACAGAAGGGCTCGATTGTGCTTTCAAGATTGGGTGCAAAGTGGTAAAACAACTTCAGGTGATATGTACAATTATATGTGTGAATCGAGGCGCATTTTTAAGTTTAAATTAAAATGGTGTCAGGATATCGAATCACAGATAAAATGGACATTATTGCGGAATATCATTCAAAGAATAATTTTAGAAAGTTCTGGAGCACAACAAATAAATTGCACCATAAAACGAGCCTTCCAGTGCGTGTTGCGGGTGTGCGTGAACTCAGCAAGATAGCCGATTTGTTTTAGCAACATTTCAAAGTAGGACCGCCTTTAGAACAAGCGCCATCACAGGTGCAAACTGTGGAGGGCCTTGTTTTGGAGTTGAGTATTAGATTTACTTCGAAGGACGTCGCTTCCATCATTAAAAACATGGTGCAAGGAAAATCTCTGGGCCACGATAAACTCAGAAACGAGCACTTGCAGTACGCTGGAGTACACTTACCAAGAGTGCTTTCTATGTTTTTTATCTTGTGTATTACTCATGGCTATTTACGTGAAAAATTATTAAGAAAAATTGTTGTACCTATCATAAAAACAAAACTGGAGACTCCTCAGATATGTCCAATTACAGGCCAATTTCACTAGCCACTGTTATTGCTAAAGTTCTGGACAGTCTGCTTGAGGAACAATTGAGTAAGCACTTGAAGATTAACGATGCACAATTTGGCTTTAGGCCTAAACTCTCAACCGAAAGTGCTATATTGTGCCTCAAACAGACTGTACAATATTATACTGCAAGAAAAACACCGGTATATGCCTGTTATTTGGACCTATCAAAAGCGTTTGGTATGACATCGTATAATGTACTTTAAAAAAAGATACAACATGACACTAGTTTGCCCCAAGATATTATATTTCTATTGAAATATTGGTACAATAATCAGAAAAATTGTGTGAGATGGGCAAAAACACTCTCTAAAGAGTACTTTTTAGAGTGTGGGGTAAGACAGGGTGGGTTGACTTCTTCTCGTCTCTTCAATCTATATATGAATCAATTGATCGACAAGCTTAATATCACCAGAGTCGGATGTCATATTGACGGTGTATGCATCAATAATATAAGCTATGCAGACGACATGGTCTTGCTGAGCCCATCGATCGGTGAATTGAAGAGACTGATAAGGATATGTGAGTCTTACGCCGCGGCCCACGGGCTCAAGTACAACACACAGAAAAGTGAAATAATGATTTTCAAAGCAGACAGCAAGTGCTACTCACTACCAAATGTCACACCTCTGTGTAGTAGTCTGATAGAGTTGAAATTTAAGTACTTGGGCCACTGGGTCACCGAAAACCTAACTGATAATATTGATATAGAGCGGGAGCGCAGGTCGTTGGCTGTCCGATGTAATATGTTGGCTCGCAGGTTTGCACGCTGCATAAAATAGGTTAAGGTTACGCTTTTCAAAGCATATTGTCAGTTCTTCTATACTACATGCAGCCTGTGGAACTAAACACGGAGGGCATACAATGATCTGCGCGTCCAATACAATAATGCGTTGAGAATTATAATGGGGTTGCCTCGGTATTGTAGCGCCTCTGGCATGTTCGCAGAGGCTCACGTTGATGGGATTGAAGACATAATGCGCAAAAGATGTGCCTCCATGCTGAATCGCATGCGGAATAGCACCAAAATCATCCTCAGTGTACTAGCGGACAGATGGGATTCATCAATGTTGGGGCGTTGGATAAATCTGCGCATACTGTAAATTAGACACGCCACGACCTATAGTCATATTTTAATTTTAATTTTAATATTAATTTTATTTAATGTTTATATTTATTAATTTTAATTTTGTCTATTGTAGGATACTGTATAAACGTCTGGGGAGGAGCATGTAAGACCTTTCTAATCCGCCTGGAAAGGGCACAAAGATCCCTCTTAAAAGTCATGACCTTTAGGCCAAACAGATTTCCCACTAAAGAATTGTATGAGAAATGTCGAGTATTAACTGTCAGGCAACTCTACATTTTGAAATTAATTACTAAGCAGCATATAGTTACCGTTTATAATGCCGCTGATTATAAAAAACAGGGTTATAAAAAATGTATGCTTACCTATTACATGTCGAACAGCTTCTGCTAGGCGGCAACATGCTTATATTTGTACAACAAAATTGATAAGCTAACATACATATATACATCACATAACTACTAGAATAGTCAAAATTAAAATTAGGAATTGGCTATTAGGATTAGATTATGAACAAACTGAATCGATATTAGTATAAAACTAATCAATTAACATCAAAAATTTGTTAAATCTTAAATATCAACCACACACACACGAACGCACGCATATGCACAAACACTTACGCGCACTCACACACACACACACACGCGCGCGCGCACACACACACACACACACACACACACACACACACACACACACACACTATAGATATGCATGCACGCAAATATAATTAAATCTTTATTTACATAAAATAATTTAGCTGTCATTTATATTAGGGAGATGGCACTGCCTCTCGTAACACAGGTTTTCTAACCTAGCTCGGGAGTCAGGGGCTTCAAAAATATTGTAACAACTTTTATGTCAATAAAGATTATTTATTTATTTTAAAAAAATCTTTAATGTTATAGGTGTTTAGATTATATTTTTTAATAAATATGGATAATTGGTCTGAAATAAATGAATTATTATTATTATTATTATAAACATTGTTCTGCTCTATTTTTTTTGTGTAAAACTTATCAGACTTTTAGTACGTGGATGGAAGAAACGATGATATGAAACAAACGTGTGTGAGTGTGTGTTAACACTTTTATCAATATCAAAAAGAACAAGGCTAACTATGACTAGTTTATATCTTTAACTAATTTTATGTAAAATAACTCTAGTATTTCGAATAAATAACGTGGAATTAAATATTAAAAATCCATAATAAACTATAGCAATGACACTGCAAAAATGTTTTCAATATTATTGCTTCCTGCAAATGATCATCTTCTATTATACGAGTACGTAGAAAGAAAGAGTAGCATTTCTACCCACACTTTGGAATAGGCGCCATTAATTTTAGGGGACGAAAGTTGAACATTCGACTTTTGTTATACCAGAGTCTAAGTTAGGATTAACCATGTTAGCTGCTTGTAACATTTATTTCGTTTAAACCTACTAATTACATTCTACGATTAATTGCATGACGCTGCTAAAACTTAGCTTAATATTATGTAGCACATTATTTTGTTAAAATTATATTGTTATGTTAACCGTGGTAGCTTAGATGGTTAGCGCTCGCTGTAAGTTACACAGTACGCGAGCAACCTGGGTTCGATCCCCGCCGGCACCAATGAAATTGTTAATAACAATTTTAAGTGCTGATTTAACACGTGCTCGGCGGTGAAGGAAAACATCGTGAGGAAACCTGCATGTCTGAGAAATAAGAAAAAAAATATTTCGAAGACATGTGAAGTTCGCTAACATGCATTGGGGCAGCGCGGCGGACACTTCTTTGCCCTAAAACACTCTCAGAAATAAGGGGAGGCTTGTGTCCAGCAGTGGGACGTATATAGGCTGTAACTTTACTTTTTTTATATTGTTTTGTTGTATTTACTTTAAAAAATTTTTTTTTATTAATTTATTGATAATTTCGAAATATTAGCGTTAAGTGCACAAATCCTAATTAGGGTTAAAATTAATAACAGGTAAAATTAATTTTAAACGTGATAGAGCTACGCTGCAATTGTATTATGATTGTGGTAAGAGTAAGTCGACTCGACCGGGAAAAGACCATGTTTTCACAGGATACCAGCGTAAAATAGCAGTTTAATTAATAATTAAGACTTTTATGCACAAAAATAAAATCTTCTTAATTCCTTATGGCATTCTCTCTCTCTTCCAGTCAACCATTAAGCTAAGCAGAGATAAACTAATAATGAAAAAAAATGTTTAAGAAGTTCGGATAAACCAGAATATATATATACGCGTTTTTATAAGGTATTCTATACATATATCACAAAAATGTACGTATAATATAAATACATTACAGATACACAAATACATAAATGTACCAAAATACAAAAAATATATAAAAATATATTTTGGTTGATAAAATTAATTATCCCTGCCTGGAGGAGGCGGAGCGAAATTTATTATTTTGGTGATAAAAATGGTTTGTTTGGTTTAAATGACCAATTGCTGGTTCAGAGTTGTTAAAACGATGATTTTACATAGATTATGGACTGTATGGCGGTGAGAATATATTATTTCGCGATACTGCAAATGTCCTCAAATTCGGGCTACAGGACGGACGTGAATGAAGGCATGTGCACTAACCTGAACTGCTGCTGAGCTGTCTCGTGTCTCCAGGGGCTGCGTTGCACGTTGGTTGGAGGACTGCTGGCTTCACACATTTAACTTTCACAGATTTTCACTTAACATAGCGTAATTGCAAATGTCTATACACTTGCTGTTTTCTTGTATAGTTCAATATCTAAATTACAGCACGGTGCGAGGCGATGACACCAGATATAGCGGTGCGGTCAGTTGCGAGTCTCGAGAGCATGTGTGTCAACCCCGTTTTAACACACGAGTGCACCTGCTGGGCATAAAAGGACATTGCAGTACACTTATTAGATATAAATTATACGAATATATAAGATACGAATCTCACAAGCGTTAGGCGGTAGTGGTAACGTGGCGCCAACATACATAATATTATGTATACTTATGTCGTGATAAATAAGGAAAATATGTGACGATAGAATCGTTCTTTAGGAAAAAGCGTTATTTCACATTTGTTAGCTTTTCTAAAGTGTTCACGAACTTTATTTTGAAAAGAAACTTGTGGGAAGCTTTATTAACGTCAAGAGTTATTTTGTTCCAGAGTCTTATAACCGTAAGAGCGAAAGAGTGGGACATATAACCAGTACGGCGTAAAGACGTTAGCAACTTCAGATTATCCGAAGAACGGAGAAAAAAATTATGAGAATCTCCTAGGTACTGAAATTTAGATTTCAAGTACTCGGGAGCACAAGGATTGTTCAGAATAGTGAAAAAATTGCAGAGTATTCTAACATATCTGCGCTGATGGATAGGCAGCCAGTTAAGCTGAGTACGAAAAGAAGATACATGGTCATATTTACGAAGACCATAAATGTCGATACGATTGAATGTGTTAAGATGCTGTTGAGATTAGTCTGAGCAACACAAATCGACACAGTCTATTATCAGCAGAATAAGAGATTGAACTAGCAAAACTTTTGTAGTGGATGGAAGAAAAATTTTTAGGTGATAAAAAAATCGTAATGTTGCAGTAACTTTGCGGCTTACCTCCTGGATCTGCTTGTTTTTTTACAGAATAAGGGTGACAATCGAGCACACAGTCCACCTGATGGTAAGTGGTTGCTGTGGCCGTAGACATCTACATCTATCTTCGGTTGCGAATTCAAATGCAGATGCGTTGTCAGCCGTGAGGACTAAGATAGAATGCCTCTTTTCCAGTAAAAAGGGTCTCCGGTTCTCTACACTTACCATACAAAACACAGCAGCATTAAGCTGCTATTTTACGCTGGTATTCTGTGAGAGCGTGGTCCTTGCCCAGTCGAGCCGACCCATTCGTGCTACAACTATACTATTAATATAACTGCAGAATTAATATAGCTGCAGTTCCATGAAAAACAGCTATCAACGTACAGACCGAGATTTTTAACATGTGGAGAGTATGGGATGGTATTGCTGTTGTATGAAATAAACGGCAAAGTGAAGATATATGCTTATAGTTGTAGATCATCGGCATACAAATGGTAATAGCACTTGAGGTTTCATGTGAAAAAATTGATAAAAATTGAAAACAGAAAAGGTGAGAGAATACCGCCATGAGGGACACCGGTTAATACATACTCCAATTGGAAACATTATGGCCAGAACGCACGGCCTGTAGGCACCCTCGAAGATATGATGAGAACCAATCCTGGGATGAAGCGAGATATTCAAGTGAGAGAGTAGAGCTAGCAAGATAGAGTGGTCGACAGTATTAAAAGCGTTAGAGAAATCTATTAAGATAAGATCTGTTAACTTGGAATTTTTCATGCCCTTTCGAATATCTTCAGTAACCTTGAGAAGGGCGGTAGTTGCGCCATACCCAGGGTAAAATCCAGACTGATATGAGGAAAGAATATTGTTTTCTAAAATAAAAAAAGAAATTTGTTTAGCAACGGCTTATAAAACTTTAGATAAAAATGACAGAATGGAAATCGGTCTAAAATGAGAAACAAGGCTGCACTTGGTGGAATTTGGAAGATGAATGCAAAGGCTTTACGCCAATGTTTTGGGAAAGCACCGTACTTCAATGAAAAGTTAATGATGTGAGGACACGGGCAAAACGGAATCAATTACGTATATTATCATTGTTCTACTTATATCATCATATCCAACAGCTTTAGGTTTGATAGACAGAAGTGTTTTGCGTATCTCGTCTTCATTAGCAGGAGAAAAAGTAAAAGAGTCATGTTAATAAGGAGGCATGGAAGATATGGTAGAAATAGCAGTTGCTCTAGAACTATTAGAAATAGTTTGAGCAGACAAAAAATTACTATTATAATCGTCAGGAGAAAAAGAGACGCTATTAGGGGCAAGGTGTGTTTTCCCATATCCATGAGTATTGAGAAACTTCCATATTCCAGCTGATGATGATAAAGCACTTGTTCATGAATTTAATGACGTTTAGCAGCTCTCACCATTAAATTAAGTAGCACTAAAATATACAGTTTCATATATTCATTGTTCAAGGCGCAAAAAAAACCAGAGGCTAAATTAAGTATAAGAATATTTATTAACCCATATTTAATCCAATTTACTATATTTAATACAACAACATTTATATAAACTAAATTGCTAGGAAAACCTAACTATTGTATAAAACAGCGCTATGTTATTAGTCAATAATTCCGAACGACTGATCTCTGAATATCTGGTGCCTTTTCTTCATCTTTTCTTAATCAGTCCGCAAAAGTTCCCCGCTCGACATAGTACTCCCGTTGCAGGGAGGATTTGCCTTAATCGTCACGCTTGGGTTTGGCGATCGCAATACCATGGCGTCTCGCATTAAGTTTGGTGTATATATATGATATATTTTATCATCATCATTACAGCCTTTTATGTCTCTATGTTGGTTCTAGTTTAATTCATATTATTCTTCACTTATGATAGTTCAGAAGTTGCGGTGCACAAATAAAATTCAATTGTTCATATATAAGAATGTATTATCATTTCCACAATAATTTCCGGGCTAACTAGGTACCGAACTAACTAGGTACTGAACTAACTACCGGGCTAACTACCGAGGAGGGCGCGTGACGGGGGGCGACTGACTCGCCTAGCGGCGGCTCGCTAAAAATGCTGATTTCAAACTGTACCCATGACGTACAGTCGCCACCAAACAGCCCTTCACAAATCAACTGCTGAACATAGGCCTCCCCCAAGGAATGCCACAAAGCACGGTCCTGAGCCACCTGTATCCATCGACTTCCTGCATGTCTTACCAGGTCGTCACACCATCTAGTGGGGGGACGCCCTACACTTCGCCCACCGGTACGAGGCCGCCACTCGAGGACCTTTTTTCCCCATCGGTTGTCGGTTCTTCAAGCTATATGGCCGGCCCATTGCCAGTTCAGCTTACTAATCCGTTGGGCTATGTCGGTCACTCTGGTTCTACTGCGGATATCCTGATTTCTAAGTTTATCACGCAGAGAAAATCCGAGCATAGCACTCTCCATAGCTCGCTGAGCTACTTTGAGTTTCCTCATCCGGCCAGCAGTAAAGGACCACGTCTCAGTTCCATAAACACAATAATCATAGTTGCCACGCTTGGCAAGGGGGTTAGCAACTGCAGTATTTTGTTTTTAGTCGTTTTTAGGAAGACGCTGCTGCCCATCTCCTGAGTTGTTTCCCTCTGTTGCCTCTTATGACATGAATATGATATGAGAAAGTGGATATTCTTACATCGCCTTTACACAGTTATGAGATTTATGCCACTTGAATTATTTATATTCCCACGCGGAACAAGTTTTCGTCGATTCATTTAATGAAACCAATTAATGCTGCGACACAGTTTTGAGCTCTTAAAGTATGCTTTAATTTCATCTACCCTGGTTCACGAAATCATGACAGAATGACAAAGATTTTCTTAAATATCCAGAAAAAAAAATCGCCATTGCTGGTTTTTTCTTCTTTTTTTCTATTTCGCAAGTAAAGGTATAGATGAAAACTACGAGTACCTATACAAAGTTGTTGCTTATAGTGCCGAAACATGAACATTGACCAACGTCAACTAAGTAAACTTATGACTGCTTAGCAAGCAAAGCTAAGAACAACATTCTAGAATCACTCTGCAGTTATGTTGTGGTTTTAGCATAGATAGATTGGCTTAACCGGGGTAGAACCACGCTTTCACAAAATACCAGCGTTAAATAGCAGCTTAATGCTGCTACTTTACGCTGGTATTTGTATGTGTTTCGTATGGTGAGAGTAGAGAACCGGAGACTCTTTCTACTGGAAAGGCCTTTCATCTTAGTCCTCAGGGGTGTCAAAACATCTGCATTCTGGTTCTTCATTGAGTTAGATATAGATATCTATGGGCCACAGCATCCACTACCATCAGGTGGGCTGTGTGCTCGTTTGTCACCCGCATTCTATAAAAAAACATGTTCGTAGTTTCTCAGATGGATAAAATTCTAAGAAATCTGCCCGAGAACTAACGTCACAGACATCCTCTCAATTTTGTAATCGAAGTGATAATAGGTTGAGCAGATATGCTAAAATGGACTTCCAAATTGTGCCCTACGCTATTATTTATTATATTTATCTTTAGACAGGGGTGAGATTTCTCAGGAGCATCTTATACCTACTATAAAGTATTTGACGTTTAATTAAGAGGAGAAGTGGAAAATCGACGATTAAGTCATTTTAGATAGAAGTTAGAAACATTTCAATTTGCTTTAGTAAAACCGGTACATTATTACAATGAGGGTTTTGTTTGTTACACGAATTTCCAACCTTTAATATATATTTTAGAGTCATTATCTTTCATTCAACATAAACTTAATTGTACACGTAATTTATAACTTAAAACGAATTTGTCGTTAGTCAGTAAATTGTATAATTTGTTTTTCTTTGGAGAGAATGAAATGGTACAAATAAGAGATATCTACATTTGTTTTATTAACTTGTATTAATGTAAAGTGTTTTCTTTTGATTCAAATACAAATGCGCAAGGCACTTCAGCAAAATTGCAAAACAATGTAGTTTGAGCAATCCAATGAAAACTTTGGGAGCTCTTTACAAAGTAGGGAACAATGTTTTCGTTCCTATAGTCGCTTATAGTACAAACAAAAATACCAATAATATAATATCTATATATTACAATAAATATAAAGACAAGACTAATAATGTACAAAAAAAATTACGTTCCTTATATTATCGATGCCGTCATAGCCGAATATCATACGCACAACTATTTCTTTTATAAAATAAGGTGGCAAACGGACACACAGTCCAACTGATGGTAAGTGGGTGCTGTGGCCCATAGATATAAACATCAATCCTCGATTAAGTATCAAAACGCAGATGCGTTGCCACCCCTGAGGACTAAGATGGAATGCCTCGTTTCCAGTGAAAAGGGTCTCCGGTTGTCTACACTCACCTTAAGATACACAGCAGCATTGACCTGCTATTTTACGCTGGTATTCTGTGAGAGCGTGGTCCTTCCCCGGTCGAGCTGACCCATTCGTGGTACAACCATAACATAGCTGCAGCATCGCTCTACCACGTTCTCATATTTTTTTTGACTTCTCCTCCAATTCTACCCGCCTATTACCCGATATGACGGCTCGAGCTGTAGAATCCTAAAATATTGTTTACTGAGCGATGCTATGCTTCTAATCAATAGGTACCAAGTTAGGCAATACCTATATTAATAGGCACCAAGTTAGGTACTTAATTAAATTTTAATAATAGAGATTTATTTATTTGAACAATAACAAGTAGATTTATTTTTGAGATATTTCAGATAGTTAACCAAATTAAATAAGGTATTTGAAAATAAAAAGAAACTTTTTTTCAACAATCACTTATATTATTTTTAAAAGATTACACATTTTTTTTAAACATGTAACATTTTTAGTGCACAAAATGAAGGATGATAAATACAATTAAAAATATCATTACAAAACCTATATTCTTGATGCAAACTTAACAAACTAGGACATTTAAACGTTTTCTAAATTTATAACATCATCATGATCAAATATATTCTTAATCCAAGTCTCTTTTTCAAACCATTTACAAAATATCGTTTTGTCAACTAAGAAGGGTTGTGTGTACATTAAAAAATTGTCATAGGGAATGAAACCATCATTGCAATTAATTTTTCTATTCCGTTCTATCCAACTCACTTGTTTCCTTTCTGTGTATGTAAGGTTGTGAACTGGAAAAGGTAGTAGAATCAATAAAACTTGAACTTGATCATCGCAAACGATAACAATTTCTTTAACAATAAATCCGTTGTTATCTCTGAATCCTTGTACATCTACAATAGCCGTAGATTTCATGATATTTTTCGTACTGTATTACTTAATGGTCTGTACTATGCTAGATAATCGTTTATTATTAAACAATATGCATTGGCGTTGTCTGGAATATCCTTTCCACATTAAATTTCTAGACGTACATCAACAGGTCCTGATATTGAAACAATGGAGCTTTATTTTTAAATGTTTGATGATCAAGCAATGGATCTGCAGGAAGATTATAGAACGAATAACGAAATCTAGCATACATATCGTTTAATATACTGTACTTATTTTCATCAAATTTCATATTAAGACCATCGTACGGATAATAGTAAGAATTTTGGAATAATGTTACATTTGTCAAATTACAATGATCGAAAATGGCACTGTTTTTAACTTTATTATTTTTGCTATTAGTTTGTAGTCCAAAAATAATATAACGCAGTTTCTTTAATTGTGAAGTTGTTTTGACAGACCAGGAATGTTTAGTAGAATTTGGTAATAATGGATGTTCATATAGATCCCAATTTCTAAATGCGATTTGAACAGGCTTATTTTTCTCTAAATGTTTTATTAAAGTAAGCTTTTGCTGTTCAGATACCTTGATATGAGGCATACGCCATTGGACTTTTTGTAAGCTTACTCTAACAGAGTTATCTTTTTCAGACACAATACTGTTTAAATTCGTGCTAGTTCTATTAAGTATTAGTTCATGTTAGCAATTTATAATTATTTTTCTCCAATCTTCTGCGAAAATGGTTAATGTTTAACGGTAATAAGACACATAAACTATCGTCTTGATCATGAAATCCGTATACGTTCCAACCCCATATAGCTGCTGCTTTATTTTCTCAACTGTTCATAGATACTAAAGATTTCATTGTTGTTGTTATTCCAATATTTCTCACACGGTCTATTTCTAGACCATTCATTTCATATCTAATATCTTTAAATAGAAAGGAAATGGCACACGAAATGACAAAGCAAATTTATGTTGCAGAAGTAAACGGCAGAGTCGGGAAGGGACGCCCTAGACGAAGTTTTATCGACCAAATTGGCGTTATATTGAAAAAGGCCAGATTAGGAGTACCTTAACGACGAGCGTATGTAGATATATGGATGTAAAGGAGAGAGGTGTATCAGGATCGTGCCAAATGGAAGTCCGTAGTCTCTGCCTACCCCTCTGGGTGACAGGCGTGAGTGTTTATGTTATGTTATGTTGTGAAGTGGCATTATTAGTTAGATGAACTTTTTTTGTTTTGGTTACTCCAGCGGGATCTTTAGCAGAGAATTTTTCCTCGATGTATATTGCACTTGCTGAAGGTAGTAGGTGTCATTTTGATGAATTGGTATTCTTATTTCATCATTTTTCTACCGACTTCAACAGGAGGAGGTATTTATTCAATTCGACTGTATGTTTTTTTTTATGTGTGTTACCTCATAACGTTTTACTTGGTGAACCGATTTGGATAATTCTTTTTTTGTTTGAAAGCTGATGCCTCACATGTGGTCTCTTATATTAATTTGATCAAGGTTTGACCAATAGTTTTTGAGTTATTCTTAATAATTTACATTGAAGTCGGTTGTACAAAATTTTTAATTTTAAGTTATCATTAAACATATTATTGTAAGGATTGTAAGTACGCGTTTCATAAATTTCGATAGAATTATCTGACTGTGGATAATTTTAAATTTTTAGAATACTCATATTTTATAAATCGAAAAAATTCTGGAAGAAATTCCTTATTACTTTTTGTCCTTATTACTTTTTGTTATTTTTTTATCTTTACACGGTAATCACTTGAGATTTTTTTTATTCTCATTTTTATAGTTTTAGATACACTGATAGTCACTGAAGTCTATCATTTTGATTTCTTTAGGTGAAGACACAGTTGAATGTTTTCATTATTAAAATTAATTAGTTTCCACTCTAAATCCAAAATTTTTACTGTTACTGATAAAATAATTTTTTTTCTTTATGGGGAAATAGTCTGAATAGTGAATTGAGTCATAGTCCTCCCGCGCGGTAGAACGCACGCTCACGACTGTTTGCGCGGCGCGATCCGACCCCTTTTAAAAAAGAGGTCCGCCTAGGTCCGGAATGACGAGTGCAGATATCAGATTAATGACCAATGATGAACAGCAATCTAAATCGAAGAAAGTCTCTAAGAAAAGAAAATTTTTCACAAACATCGTCTTCATCTTTTATTATACGTCGAAATTCTGCTAAGCGTGGTCGACGTGTTATTGTGTAATAGTGTGTGTTATTAAAAATGTAAACCAAAAACTGTATGAAACCTATTGTTATATTTTGTTGCTTCATTATATTATGTAAATAAGTTGTTATTCAATTTCAGTAATTTTTTTTTTATTAGTTAATTATTATTTTTAGTGGTACGGGAGTTTGTACTTAATATAAATATATGAAAGTATACAATAAAGAGAAAATAAACCAATAATTTGCTTGTTTCATTAAGGAACTAGGTATAAAAAAAATGCAATAAAACAAAAAATATTTTTAAATTTGTATTTATTAATTCTGTTATTAAGTTTCTCAAAACATTACACATTTATTTATTTTAACTAAAAATAACTGTGCAGCATTATCACCACTAATTAAATAGTATTACAAATAATATATACAATTCTTAATAGTACATAAATTGCCATTTATCCATTTAAAACAAAACAGTTTCAAATATCGTTTTAATTTTAATATTAAAACGCAGTACTGTAGTGACCCGACGGCAAAGAGATTTAAATATACAGGTATACTAACTTAAATGTCTTTGCCCCACGGCAAAGAAAATATACACTACGCGAAAAGAAACGACACTTAAGCATGTGTGCACGTAAAATCGCTTGCGGCTATGTGTGGGTGTCTGGGTGTGCGCGGGGCCTTGAGAGGCGCGCGGGGCGTGGAACGGGCCGTCGCCGACTGCCTTGGCCGAGGGCTAGGAGTTCGCGCATCGCGTCTCATCTCTCTAATCTCACGCACCGCACGCAAGCACAGGCTAATTGCGCTTTATACAAAAATAATCATGCCCGGCGGGCTTTATTGTTGTGTTTATGGTTGTGGCAATAGCCAAAAACAGAATAAAGATAAAAGCTTCTTTTTTTCGACGAATTTTTGCAATTATAAGAAATAATAATAAAAATTATAAAAGTAATCGAAAAAGCCAAAAATATATAAGAGTAAGTAATTTTTAAAGGGTAGTAGGTAATACTGATTATTGCGTACTGAAATACTAAGTGTTGGTTAACTATTTAAGATTACCATTAACTGTCGTACATATTTTGTTTTGTCGGAAGTTTTAATATTCTCCAACTGTAAAGATATTTAATAAAAGTTGATTTAAAATTGAACGTATGTTTCACTACCTAAATACATAAATTTACATTATATAACATATACCTACTATGTGTCTTCTTTGGCACAAGTCTATAATATTCCATTTCGGTTCGGTATCAAACCTAGCGTTACACGCTCCGGCTCAAGGTCACCGGCGCTTGAACTCTCACGTACAGAGAGTGTCACCGCTGTGCCCACGGCAAGCTTTCAATTTAATTTGCGCTAATTGTCTTTTGTCATCGATAAGACTGATTGCTAATTTGTTGACTTTCTGAGTGAAAACTTAATGATTTTTTAATTTAATAATACACATAGAGTCTCTCAAATTTTCATCACAAAATAAGGCTTTTTTGTATTTTTCTATTTCAAGCTTTTTAGTAATTGACTTTTTAATGCCTTTAGCTTTTTTTATTGAAGCAGCTTGGGACTTTATACAATACAGTTTTGCCCTCAAATTCACAAATTCTTTAATAATATCACCAGCCATTTCATCTTTAAAAAGCCAGGTATTTTTGCATTAGCCTTCGGTATACTTTATACATTATTACAGTGGAAGTTACTTGTGTCGAAATATCGTATATGACTATTTAAATCTGCATAAAAATCTTCTATATATAATAAATATAGAAAGCTATCTGTATCTGTGTAATAAAGATGAATATTATTACCATATATATGTTTCATCACAGAATAGTGGAATCGATACAAATGACTTTTAGCACTTTTTAAAATTATAAAACCTACATAAATTGGTCGATCGAGAATAATTTTTGTTTGCTGCATTTGAATAGCAACAAGAGATTCCGAAACTATCGATAAATTTTTAAAGTTTGGTACACATATGTATTTTTCAGCTCAAAATATTTTGTTTGTTGCATTGTAATTATCTCTCTCTAAGCTTAACGTCAACTTGTTTTCTTTTATTTTCAATGGTTTTACTAAAAATTGAATTATTTTGTTATCTGAAGAAGTCCCTTTCGAAATCAGAAGTAGCTTTTTGCCGGAGAGCTGTATTTAGTGAAATGTAAGGCTATAAAAACTTGCTTTGATGAAAAGATAGAGTTCTATGTATTTTCAGTATCTTTAATCCATTTTTGAGACATTCTTTTAAATGAATGTAATGCACAACATACTTATATTTATCATAAAGATTGGCAGTTAATTTAGCACTTACATCCAAATGGAACAAATTTATCAGGGGCAAATGGTAAATCAGAGTACTCGTCATGAATGTCAGATGGATAATGAAGATCTATTTCAAGATCCGGTATATACGGTATCAGAATTATCAGATAAAATGCTTATATAAAAATTTAATATTTCATCACTACCTAAAAATCTTAAATTTCCTGTAGGTTGCTTTTGCATCATGGCATAACCATATAAGTTAACATAGTCAAAGTAAGCTAGAAAACTAGTGGGCTCTTTATCATTATAATCTTCCAGATATTTATTGTTAGCCTTCGCATATCTTAGTGCACACTGAACAAGGCCTCACATGATACCTTTATCTATCATTTGATAAATTTCAATGTCTGTTATAAGATCTAGTTTTAATTTAGTGAATATAATATAATAAAATATAACATATTAAACTAAAAATTTTATAAGTCTAGAATTTAAAAGCTTTTCCAAAATTTTAGATACTATTGTTAGCACCGAGATGGGTCTGTAGTTCCCTATCATATCTCTATTTCCGTTTTTATAGATGGGATGTAAAAGAGCTCTCTTGAGGATGTGTGGAAAAACTCCTGAAGCGAAATATTGATTGATCATGTGGGTCAGAGGTGGAATAAGGCTACTCCTTGCGTTCTTAAAAACTTGAGTAGGAATGCAGTCAACACCTGTAGCGCAATTATTTTTAAGGTTCATAATTATGTTCTCAACTTCATTATAATCCACATCAAGTAAAGCCATCGAATCTTTCTGTGACTCAATATGAGTGACGTTTACGGAACTAGTCAAACAAGTGCCTCTTCTAATTTGTATTTCATTAGCAAGGGACCTATACTCGTAAAGAATTCATTTATTAGGTTTACTGATTCATGGGGGTCTTTGCCGAGGTTTAACAATTCAGTGGGGGACGGAGTTGCTTTTTTTAGACTAGCGAATTTACTAATAGTATTCCACATTTCTTTGGGATTATCTTTATTCTTTTTGAACTCGGTTTTTTCATATTCGGTTTTTAGTTTTTTTAAAAGATTATTGCAAAAATTACGATACCTAGAGTAGGATAGTTGTAATATGGCATTGTTAGGATTCAGTTTAGCTTTTTTGTGTAACTTGTCACGATTCCTGATGCATCTTACAAGACCAGGTGTTATCCAGGGCTTAATAGCTCGTTTTCGATGCGGGACGTAGATTAATGATGGATTAATGTGGAGTGGTAAGAAATTGCTTTATATATTATATCAATCAGAGATTTTACTGCTAAATTTGCGTTTGCAGCGTTATATACGGGGTTAAAGTCTGTAACAGATAAATCCTGGACTAAACTTGGGTAATCGATTTTCTTAATGGTGGCTTTAGCTAGATTCCTTTTAATTTTAGCCTCTAACACAAATATAATCGGTGCATGATCAGTTATGACTGAATCGATAATAAACGTTTTAGAGCATCGATTTGATCTTAGCATAACGTGATCAAGACAGCTACTTATACGCATTGGAATAACATGTGTTGGAAGCAGACCATGAGATGCCATTAGGTCAATGTAGTTATTACAATTTGGATCAGAGCTATCGGAAGCTATATTTATATTAATATTTCCAATTAAGACAAGTGATTTAACAGACGTCAATGAAGTCAAACAATTTTCAAGACTATCGCAAAAGTTATCAATATTGTTGTATGATGGTGATTTGTACACAGCTATAATCGCAATTTCATCCCCAAATCTTAAAATAAGACTATTAGAGTCCTTTAATTCGGTCTCTAATGAAGTTCTATGCTTAATTTCGGACTTGACAAAAATTACAACTCCATCGTTCTTATTGCGATAGCCTGAAGCATAAGATGTATATCCAGGTATTTCTGGAACATTTAACAGTTTACTCAACCAGCATTCAGTTAAAACGAGGACATTGCATTGGAAAGAGAAGAGAAAAAGAGACCCATATTGACATTTTAACCACATCGCACCCCCACAGGGGATGATGGTAGGTATTTCCCGTCTGCTACGTTGGATTTTGAAATAGTTGTTGTTTTCGTAATCAGCGACCCGATAAACCATAAAAACGATACCCATGTTAATTTTCAGAATTTGTCACCCCTTTTCCACCTTTTAGGGGTTGAATTTTAAAAGAGCCTGAAACACTTGTTTACTCATTTATTGATAGGAGTACTACTGTGAAGTTTCGAATAAAATAGTTTAACTAATCTTGTTTCCTCATACAAACTTTCAACCCCTTTTTAACCCCCTTAGTGATTGAATTTTTAAAAACCGTCGGATACGTGATTGTTTATTTCCAACCTTTAACCTAAAAACAAAGTTTCAGACTTCTAGCTCTAAAAATGATGGACTTCCATACAAATTTTTAACCCCTTTTTCACCCCCTTAGGGGGTTAATTTTCTAAAATCCTTTCTTAGCGAATGCCTATGTCATTACAGCTGTATGTATGCCAAATTTCAACGAAATCCGTTCGATAGTTTCGGCTGTGCGTTGATAGATGTGTCAGTCAGGTTTGCCTTTTATATATTATATAGAAGATATAAGATAAGATAAGATTAAGAATCAAAATGCAGATGCGTTGTCACCTCTGAGGACTAAGGTGGAATGCCTCGTTTCCAGTAAAAAGGGGCTCCGGTTCTTTACACTCACCATACGAAACACAGCAGCATTAAGCTGCTATTTTACGCTGGTATTCTGTGAGAGCGTGATCCTACCACGGTAGAGCCGAACTATTCGTGCTACAAGCATAATATAGTGGCAGCGTGGCTCTACCACTACAGATAAAGAGTTGTATACAAGGATCTATCTGTGGACCTTAATATGGAAC
>JAGSMP010000725.1:0-105454 GCA_029286625.1 Parnassius orleans
TGTATACAAGGATCTATCTGTGGACCCTTAATGTGGAACATCCTGCTGGACTCCCTGCTTCAAGAAGCAGAGACATGGAATGTACACGTCCAGGCTTATGCCGATGATATTATATTAATTGGGACCGGGAAGACTGCATCAATAATAGAAAATAAAATCAACACAGCCTTAAATAGAATATCTGAGTGGGGTTTCTCTAGAAAAATGAACTTCGCGGCACATAAAACGCAAGCTATTCTGATAACAAAGAAATATAAATACGAGACGCCTAGTTTAAAACTAAATGATACCAATATAGCATTTAGTGAAAACCTAAAAATTCTCGGCTTAAACATTGACAAAAATCTAAATTTCGTAAAACATGTAGAAGACACCACAAAAAAGGCCATTACACTCTACAAAAAGGTTTCAAAAACGGCAAGAGCTCAATGGGGACTAAACTCGGAAATACTAAGGACTATATACATTACTGTAGTAGAGCCTACAATGTTATACGCAGCAGCATGTTGGGGTAACATAGCATCGAGAATACAAATACGCAAACGACTTGACGCTATAACGAGAATATTCTGTATCATGATCTGTAAAGCTCACCGAACATCGTCGCTAACTTCCTGTGCCGCTTTAGCAAGAATAATTCCTTTAGACTTAAGAGCTCAAGAACAACTAGAGATATACGAAGTAAAAAGAGGAAAGCCCATTGAACAACTACCAGGAAGAAAACTTGCCATACCAGTAAGTCCGTTTAGCCTCCCACATCCAGCGCTCCGTGTGCAAGAGACTTACAGTAACATCTGCACAAAAAAGGACGTTGACACAATAAAAAACAACTGGCCTGCTATCTATACTGACGGCAGTAAAATCTCAGGCAAAGTTGGGGCTGCTGTAAGCTGCTGGGAAAACGGAAAGGAAACCCATAAGGTGAAAATGAAACTAGGTAATCACTGCAGCGTTTACCAGGCGGAACTAGCTGCAATATTGAAGGCACTCAGTATCATGAGATGCAAGCGTGGTTTTAGTAAATCAAATATATTGAGTGACTCTCGGTCGGCCTTGGAAAGTCTTTCAAATCCAAGCACTTTGAATCCTTTGGGAGCTGAAATCCTAGAAAACATACAAGAAATACGAAATAATCAAGGCGACGTGAAATTTTTCTGGATTAAAGCTCACAATGGAATCCCAGGGAATGAAAGAGCCGATGAATTGGCGAAATCAGCAGCGGAGACGTCTAAACAAGCACCAACTTACGACTGTTTCCCACTGTCCTTTGCAAAGCGTCAAATCAGGGATAACACAATAATAAGGTGGCAAGAAAGGTATCGCACATCCAACACTGGAGCTACGACAAGAAGATTCTTCCCTTGTATAAAAGAAGCCTATAAAACTATGTGTAAAATTAAAATAAATAACTTAATGTCACAAATTTTAACAGGCCATGGAGGCTTTAAATCATACCTCTTTAGATTTAAGTTGGCACAGAGCCCCTTCTGTAGCTGTGATAGTCAAACAGCGCAAACAGTAGAGCATATTCTTTTGGACTGTCCGAAATTCGCGTATGCAAGACTATCCTGCGAGCAGAGTATGGGCTTTGTGTTAAAAGAGGAAACCATATGTAAAGCTATTAACAGCAATGACAGTCGATTTCACTTTCTAAAATTCGCAATACAAGCCACTGAAATTATACTTAAAGAAAATAAATCAAAACACAAGTAAAAGATAATAGTATAGAAAATAGCAATAATTAAGTTTATATACATAATGAAATTAAACAAACAATGTAATGTTAATGTAACTGAACAGTTAAAATAACTAATAGGAAGGCACAGCCTAGCAGTAACAAAAGGATTGTATAATTAGTAAAAGAGAGAATTTAAGTAGTTAAATGTAACTAGTTAAAAATAGATAATGTGTCCAGTAGCAAGTAAATATTAATACAGTAGCGGAATACAAGATAATAAGAAAATTAAGTTTAAATATGTATCTTAGTATATAGTCTATTAAAAAATATATATAAATTATATATTAAACAAAAAAAAAAAAAAGTAAGCAATTAACCAGATTAAGAAAAAAAAAAAAAAGTATTAAAGATGCTGTAAAAGAAATAACAGCAGATGAACTGAGTATTATAAAAAAAAAAAAAAAAAAAAAAAAAAAAAAAAAAAAAAAAAAAAACTAACCTAACCTAACTAAACCTAACCGCCTAACCTAACCTAACCTAACCTAACCTACCTTCTTCTTCCTAACTCTAACCTCAACTAACCTAACTTGAAACTATAACTTTGCTTGTAACTTTGCTAAAAATAGGTCTTTTTCGTTCAATATTTTTGTAAATAGTACAACTAATTGTTTTCCATATACCCCTATAGTTTTTTTAGTAAATTTTCACTGTTATATAATTAATTTTCAGATTTTTCATTCTTTTATAGTCTAAAATTCATAAATAAAACATAAAAACATCTCTAACTTTGCTAAAAATTGGTCTTTTCTGTTCATATTTTCTTTCTATATAGTGTATTTAATTGCCCCCTACAATTTTCTGTAGTTTTTTCATACAATTTTCACAGTTAAATTATTAATTTTCATATAATTCGTTTTCTTAGAGTCGTATTTTCATAAAATTTTTAAAATTTTTCAAATCTTCTTTTCGCTCTTTTTGCTTCTGTTAGGTCCGTCCCGTGTAGAAACCGCCAACTGCACTCGAATCTGTAAAATAAAATACACGGAATTAGAAAAATCCTTCCCACCCTCCCGGTTTTCATTACTTAAGAGGATTTTGACTACTGTATATAAATAATATTTTCTCTCTTTTAAATTTTTCGTCATAGCTTCTGTTTTATTAATTGATACACTCTTCAAAATGGCTGCTATGCTAACTGTGAAACCCCATTATGTGACACAATTACTAACTCCGGCCAAAACGAAAACAACACATCTCTTGGCATAGCGGAAGTCTTAACGCTATTGTTAGCAAATTAGCAAACACCATTATTACCACCATCTCAACGGGAAGAAGTGTCACGGCCGAAAATAAAAAGGCAGTTATAGACATGGCACATGACATAAATCGCATAATACGAGAAGCAAAAATTACAGCTGAGTTCACAACAAGCATATTTGAGGTCAAAGTCACCCAACACTATTAAAGAAGAACTCTCTAAAATGTCTGCCCCCACCTTTCAAGCTAAATCTTATGCAAGCGTCGCTTCTACCCCACGTCCCCAACAAACGCAAAAACCAGCCAGGCCAGCCACTAAACCGGCAATAATAGTTACACCCACAGCAACGGTCAACTCAAGAGAGGAGATTATCGAGTCCTGGCGCAAAAGCATATGCTTTAAAAACACTAATTATGCGCCTTCGAAATTAAAAATTATATCCAATAATAAACTAAGAGTAGAATTTGACACCTGTGCCCAAAGAGATGATACGTTGGAAAGATTGAAATCAGCTACAGAAGTAAGCGCTGAATTAGCACGTAAAATGAATCCAATGATAATTTTGAAAGGTATCTCTAACGATATCCCATCGGAAGAGCTGAGTGATATCATCGCAGGACAAAATCAAGACCTCAGTGACCTCATTGTAAACAAGGACGACTTGTGCCTACGCTTTAAAAGGAAAAATAAAAATGAAAAACTCTATAACGGTATTTCTGTAAACCACAAATATGGCGTGCTATAATGAAACTAGGTAGAGTAAATATCGACCATCAACGAATTCACATGAGGACTTTTCACCATTTTTACAATGTTTCGGCTGCCTCCAATTCGGTCACGTCAAAGTAAATGTCTAATAATATACATCCTTGTTCTCACTGTGCATCAACCCATCACACATACACCAATTGTCCGCACAAAACTAATAAATCAACAGTTACTTGTTATAATTGTCAGGCACATAACAATAAATTTCACTACGTTTAACACGCAACATTCAGCTACTTCTTCATTCTGTCCGAGTAAAATCAATGAAAGAGCGTATATGCCAACGTATTGACTATGGATCAGACAACTAAAATAAAGTTAATCCAGTGTAACATAGACAGGTCTAAAAGCTGCCAACACGAATTTATTCGTTATTTCATGAATAACGATTACTCGATAGCTTTACTCTCGGAACCTTATATTGGAAATCTCCAGGAAATGAAACCAATACAAGGCCTTAATATATACCAGTTTGCAACCAATAATAGTAAAGTCAAAGCCTGCATAATGCTAAGCCTAAATACGGAGCATTGTTAGGAATCACACAACTTTCGTCCTCCAATCTTTGCGTTGTACAAATAACTGTAGGTAGTAAAAAACTATATATAGCTTCTGTATACATTGAACCTAGAAATGATGAATCGGCAACACTTGAACGTGTAGATGCATTCTTAAAAGCCACTGGTGACTCCCACCGTATTTTGTGCGGAGACTTCAATGGGTGGCACCCACTGTGGGGTAGTGAGACTTCGAACCCAAGAGGTCGCGACGTAGCAGAAATCATGTTTGGAAACGACATGTATCTCTGTAATAGCGGCTCAACTCCAACTTTTGAGACAGTTACCCATGGAAGAAATCGCACATCAATTATAGATTTAACCTTTGCATCCGGATCCATATATGAAAATATCAGCAGATGGGAGGTCAACTTTGAAGCTTGTCCTTCATCCCAACATAATGCAGTTGAATTTGTATTAGACCTTTACAACACAAACCTATCAAATAATAATAACACATCTACCTTTCAGTACAAAAGTAATAAAGCAAATTGAAATATACCTTGGATACTCATTTGTGCAACAGTGGATGCCTGAACGTGGACATATCTGCTCTCAGTGCTACCGAATTAGAAGCTTTTATAACAAAAATCACTAATATTATACACGAGGCCTGTCGAGCATCTATGCCTGTCAGAAAAAGCGGCGCTAAGTATAAGCCGCTATGGTGGACCGATAAACTAGAAAATTATAAGAAAGAAGTAATCAGTCTTCATCACAAAATACACCAAGCTAAAAAAAGAGGTCTTCCTCTTGATCAGCTGACAGAAGAGAGACAGGAAAAGAAAAAGATGTATGCGGAAGAACTTCGCCGAACATCAACTAATAATTTCAGGGAATTTTGCCAACGCCAAAACAAAGAAAATGTATGGTCACTTACGAACCGACTACTAAAAGAAACAAAACCAAATCGCCCACCAAGTACATTACAAATTGGAAACATATATACCAATAACGAAGAAGAAACTGCAAAAGCATTACTTAATCAATTTTACCCTGATTCAAGATTCCATTCCAAGACACGAAGAGCTCAGAAAGATTGTGACATTTCCAAATACAGATAATGACCTCCCATTTAGTGAAGAAGAAATAATTGAACACATCCAAAGTATGAACCCAAAACGGGCACCAGGGATTGATAATCTCACAGCAGATATTTGCTTACAGTTTGCTCTAGCTTACCCAAAGTTACTAACTAATATAATGAATCGATGTCTTTCCCTTCAATATTTTCCACGGCAATGGAAAATAGCGTACGTTAAAATTATTCCGAAACCTAATAAAAGTAATCCCCACGATTTAAGCTCCTTTCGTCCTATAGGTCTATTACCGGTATTTGGTAAATTATTGGAAAAAAGTTTTATCGTCAGGGTTAAATATCAGGCCACAAGAAATGCAAAAATGTGCGACCGACAATTTGGCTTCAAAGAACAGACTAACACCACTGCCGCCATTGCCTCAGCTATAGATATTGTTAAAAAAGCCAAGCAAAATAATCAACAAGTCGTCGCAGTTTCCCTGGACATCAAAGCTGCGTTTGACAACGCTTGGTGGCCTGCCTTGTTTCATAGACTTAGACATATCCAGTGTCCCCGCAACATCTTCGGGTTGATACACTATGTCAAAGACAGACAAGTCACACTGGACTATGCAGGGTATCAGGCCACCAAAACAATGTCTAAGGTTGTATACAAGGGATCAACTTGGCCCGACTCTATGGAATATAATATTGGACGAACTATTAGAAATTGAACTTCACGGATGTCATATCCAGGCTTTTGCCGACGACGTTATACTAATCGCCCATGCACAGGATGTTAACAAACTACAATTAACCACTAATTTGGCTTTAAGCAGAATACTTCAATGGGGACAAAGTGTTAAACTCACTTTCAGCTCGGAAAAGACACAAGTAATTGCCTTTACCGCCCAAGCCAAAACAGCGAAACTCAAAATGGACAATAACACATTATCTATTGTAAATCAAATAAAATTACTCGGAGTAATAATCGATTCAAAACTTACTTTTAAAAACCACATTAAGTACGTTCTAGATAAAGCCACCCGTATTTTCCACAAATTATGTATATATTGCCGACCCACTTGGGGGATTCATCCCGAAAATATTAGTATAATCTACCATCAAGTAATCGAACCTACAATAACTTACGCTGCTGGGGTTTGGGGCGACGCTGCATCCAAAAAATGTTGTAAAAAATTGCTGGAACGAACTCAACGTCTGTTTGCCCTCAAAGCTATTCAAGCTTTTCGAACAGTATCAACTGCGGCAGCATTAGCTCTCGCTCAATTCATACCACTCGATCTCAAAATAAAAGAGGTGTACCAGCTTGAAAACATTCGAATCTCTGGTGTTACTCAATACTTGCCTGAAGATGTTACTCTTGAAAAACTCACACCACCTCATCACCTCATACATCCAGCTTGTAGAATAAAAATTTTTAAAAATTTCTCACCATATAATGAATCTCCTTATAGTTGCTCCAACAAAACGTCTATTAACATCTATACGGACGGTAGTAAATTAGAGGATGGAAAAGTGGGAGCTTCCTTCGTAGTATTCCAAAATGACAAAAACGTATTAGTTAAAAAATTCAAGTTACATGACAGCTGTACAGTCTTCCAATCAGAACTTTTTGCCATTGAAAAAGCCTGCTCATGGACCATAAATAATAATATTAATGAAGTTACAATATTTTCAGACAGTATGTCAGCGATCTATGCAATAAATAAACGAAGTAATACTCACCCTATCGTTACAAAATACCATAACAAAATAAAATAGAGGAAACTGGTAAAATTACCATAACTTGGATTAAAAGTCACACGGGTATTACAGGGAACGAAACAGCTGATTTAGAAGCGAAGAACGGAGCAAAATTAAAAAAGAGCTGTGATTATTTTAAATTTCCGATTAGCTTCGCAAAAGCAAGAATTAAAAAGAAAATTTAAATCACTGGCAGCATCGTTACGCTAGTGCATTACAAAGAAACATACACGAGAACTTTTACCCGATATTGAGTCCATTAAACAGCTGTGGCAGTCTACTAAATTATTTTAAACTCACCCAAATATTAACTGGCCATGGTTTTCATAAACATTATTTACATAGGTCAAATTTTAAACAACAATAAATGCCCTTGTAATGATGACTGTATACAAACTATTGACCACTTATTAAAATATTGCTCCAGATTTCAAGCACAACGAATGGAACACGAGTTTCTATGCCAAATGCTGAAAATCTCACCATATAATTTAAAGGAGCTGATTACAAAAGAGTCCTCAATTACATCGTTTGTGGAATATGTGAGTTATATAGTCAATCAACTTAAAAGCTTTAACAGCACCACTTCAACTTAGGGGCGGAGAAAAAAATATATATATACATATCTATATATACCTATACATATATAACTTAATTACCTATACATATATATAACTTAATTACGATATGTATATTTATAATTATATTAATATTTATTTAATTATAATCCAATTAAAAACAGTGTTTACTGTTCAGAGGCAAAACATAAAAGAAACGAAAGCATGATAAGCCAAGTGAGTTGTATCCCATTAGCAACCACACGGCTATCATGTGTGTCGAAAAATTTTTAAAATAAATTACTAGCAAAAAAAAAACGTAAATAATAGCGTTTAAAAAAGCACTTTAAGCGAGATAAGAAAAATTAGTTCATACAATAAAAGTGAATCAACGTATAAGGAAAAAAAAAAAAAAAAAAAAAAAACCTAACTTCTACTTCTTTTTTTTTTTTTTTTAAATCTCATGACTACCTCCGCCTGGGGAAGGCGGAGGCGTGCCGGACTCTTACCAGCTAAAACCACCCAGTGTCTCCTCGCACGTGCGCGCGGGGCCGCGGGAATCCAAATTCTTCCGCAGCCCACATGGTGCTGGCCCGGTCTGTCCGGGCCTCGTCTCCTGCACGGGTAGTGAGGTGTTCGACTACCCGCGCATCGCCTCAGAGGCGCGCGCCAACACCCGCTCGCGCCTCCGCCTCGGATCCATCGAAGAGGGGCGGGGACTTCCCCAAGTCCCTCGCCCTGGACCCATCATGGGGCCGGAAGAGCGCTTAGTAGCGCCCGCTTTCGCGGCCCCAGCGGCGGATCTGGTCTCTGGCTCCGCCGCCAGCCAAGTTACGGCCGCGGAGGGTGGGAGAGCGGCGCCTCGCAATACCGACATTCCTCTCCCCCCAGGGCTCCCACCACCGCATCAACGGTGCGGCCCCGTCTGAGTCGCGGAGGATAGGGCGGTGGCGCATCGCCATACCAACACTCCTCTTCCTCCGCGACTCCACCTCGGCTGCAGCGGTAAGGGGAGCGGACCAGCCTCCGCAGCAGTCCACCGACACATCCGAAGTGCTCGCCAGCCCACGGAGTGGCCACCTCGGGCCGGCCCTACACCTCAGGCCAGCCAAGGGTTCCTCTTTGTTCACCGTGGGCGACAAGCCACGGCTACTAACCCCGCCACGACAAGGCGGGGAACCCGTTCGGGGAACTAACCTAACCTAACCTAACCCAGTTACGCTCCAAACGCCGTCCCGAACGCAGCATTTTTGAGCCGCTCCGCGATTAAAAATCAAAGTGTTTGGTCAAAGTGAACCGATATTGAAGTGCTATATACCAATCGACGCGTCTCACTGAGACGAATACAGTGACAGTTGGAAAAAAGTGAAAAGTGCGAAAATCACGAAATTATCACGGAAAAACTTTTTTTTCCTAACCTGCAAAACTTAAATGCTAAACGCTGCTAAAACAAGATCTACAACATAGCAGTTTAGTAGTACCAAAAGCGCGCCGCGGTCTTCAACGTAATGGCCATCGCTGGATTTTCTGACATCTTGGAAATATTGACAGAAAAACAAAACCACGTGGACACGTGTTTCCAAATACGAGTCTGCGGCTGTTTTGACGACGTGGCTACAAAGACATCATGAACGCATGACACCTAGAACTCAAAATCCGATCAAAAACGGAGGAGATATTGAGTTTTAAACATACAGATTCTTGTCCGGAAGAGAATACCCATCCATAGACACTTGAATGGGTGCCCATATAAAAGCATATAGAAATGATAATATGTATTAGAATGAACTGGGTAAAATTGATTTAAAAAGTCCGATTTTTAAAATATATAAGGTTTTTATTTTCACAAATACAGTTTTTAACAATAATTTTACTGAATAAAACTATTTTTACGGATTTTATCGCGTTTAATCCCGACGTTTCAGTGCTTTACAGCACCCATGGTAGTAGTGGGACTGAGGTGTTTGAAGTCCTAATGTCATAGTTAGCCCGGCTACCTTCAGTTTTTGAATATTAATTTTGGCCGATCATGAATGATTGGTTTAATGGATCTTTTGTTTGTCCTATGTAGAGACCACATTCACAATCAAGCTTGCACTCCTGCATCTTGTAGAGGATATTACATGACGGATGGTCAAAATTGACTAATCTTCTTCGTCGGCTTGAAGTATGTTTTAATAGAGCTCGCTTCAAAATATAGCCAGTCTTGTCTGTGACTCTCTGACATAGGGTAGTACACAGCAGGCACCGCTCGACTGTGGCCGGCTTCACTCGGTCACTGTGACGTAGGCGCGGGACGAAGCTTGTGGTCTTGCAATATTCACCATCTGCTGGAGACAAAGATACATGAACCTGATAACCACAACGTTCTAAAGTGGCAATGAATCCCTAAAGCCTCTATCTAGGATGAATACATCTCCAGATTCAAAATATTGCCTTAATGAACTGGATTCATCACCAAATTCATTATTTATAATATCCGCATCTGAGGTTGTTGCAGGATAAGGGCCCAGAATATCTATGATGTAACCATCACTACACACAAAAAGGAAAGCTTTATAAGATTGCGATATTTATGTAATGAGTAAGTTTTTCTGATACAAATAATTGAACTCTTTTCTATGTAAATATATGTACCATCCGCAATTATGACAGGCCTCTATCTTCTCCCCATAAAGTCCATTTGGAATAAGGAGATTTCTTTGAGCTATTTCTGCTCGGGATATATGATTTATGCCTACATTTATAGGAACAAAATCCTGATTTAATATTTCATGAGCATATTCATGAGCCGCTCTAATGTGCTTCTTGGTACTTGCAATAATGCCGACAGGCGTTCGTCACTATCTCCTGTTCTTAATTTCATCAAATATGCAGCAAGTGCAAAAGAACTATATTTTATTTGATAGTCTCGGAACTTCAGACAGAATTTGTTCATATTGTGCCTTTGATAAGCCTAGATAATAATGTACAGTATGCTCAGGCATACTGTGAATATTCAAAGTCTATATGATGATGCATATTATCTTTCAATAATGTTGCAAAATCTTCAATTTGTGCTGCACTAAATGTTTTAATAGGATTATATATTGATTCTAAAAGTAAATCCCAAAATTGCTATTTAAATGGTAGTTACAGATTCTACATTCTGGAGTACATAGTAATTGTAGTGCAAAAGACGTACCCGCAATGCTGATGGAACAATGAGTCGATTGGAATCGTTACAACCAGGAAAAAAACATTGATTTTGTGTTAGTGGTGCTCTTACATAATTAGGGAGCAGTATACTGTGTGATATATGATCTAAGCTTTGTTGTTCTGGATGCAATACATTACCAATACTAGATGAATCAGATGGTTCCCGTTCTGCAGTTGAACGTGATACTGCTCTATCAGTCCTTCGCCAGCAATTATGACACACTCGAGATGATGATGGCAACTGAAACAATATTAAACAAAAGAATGCGTAAAGTAAACAAAATAAAAATAAAATAGATTTGTTTACTTTTAACTCAAATATAAATAAAATGTTTATCAAGTAAAACAACACTGGCGGCAGACTTAGTGCATTATATAATTTAATAATTAAGGACTGAGGACTACCAGTAGTCCAAAACAATGAAAAATCAACTGTCTCATTTCTCGGTAGTTGATAAAAATGGGCAGTTAACCCCGCAACTACCTGGTGTTAGCTGGCTTATCTTATCACCATGGTATAAATAAACTAGAATGATTGTCAAATATAGCGTGTGCAGATGTGAAAAAATAAAATAACTTCTGGGGTTGATATGCAAACAGAGTAAAAATATGTATCACTATGAGATATCTGCACCACACTTAATAAATTATAACCTTACCACTTGAACACTTACCTCGTGGTGCAATCTGATGGGCAATTGGAGAATCGGACCCGAACAGTGTGTGTGATCTTATTCTCAAAAGTGACTTGCCACAGCTGATGCATACATGTCCATGACTAACAATTGGTGCATTTTGCTGTTCACTAGTTGGATGTCGTATTTGATTCCAGGCTGCAGTCCAACAGGTGGCACACTACACTGTCACTCGAAACTTGGCCTAATAAAGCCATAATTATATTGATATTATTTTAAGTCAACTCAGTTAAAAGCATTTCTCAGAGGAAGACGACACATGGTGACATGGTTCAACTATTACCTGCTGTGGTCGAACCCATTGTTGTATAAGATGTCGCACTTCTGCAATTTCAACAAATGTCTTCGTATTTTCGTGACATTTAAACCACAATTGACACAGCGTAAATGTCCTCTTGAATAAGTTACTGAGCGCTGGGAAGAACTCTGGCCGGTGTGAAAGCTGGGGTCATCGTTAACAGTGGATAACGAGTCAAGTTCGTGCAGGGGTATCGTGAAGCGGAAGCGGGATCCATGTTCAGGCCGTGGTCAGTAGGGTGCGAAAATTGTCAGGTCCATTTAAGAAGCTAATTCGTTACTTAGATAACAAATCCGAAGAAAACAAACAAAATAACACAAACGCAAACGAATTCGATTTGTGACTATTTAGTTGTGATTTCACATGACACGACACCTATCCGTCAGATTCGATGTTGCCATAACAGAGATAAATGGATAAATCGATATCGATTTTTTATTCGATTTATAATTTCATTAAAAGAATAATCTTTGAGGCGCTTTAAGTTCTGCACGCCTTTAAAAAATGTTTTAAATGCTATTTTAAATGTATTTTAGAACAGATAAGAATAAAGCCGGATTTATTTGTCTGACGTGTTGTGTTGTGACGCATCAGAATGGTATCAGTTTCATACATTTAGTATGGTGATTTATATTTGTGTGTCGCGATCTGTTGTGATGGCTTCTGATGCGACGTACTATACTGCTATTTAATTAAACCGTGTTCTACCTTGTGTAATAGCTTGCATTTGCCATGGAACTTGTCCTGGGGACTTACAAAATATGTTTTATATGCTTCACGAACTTGAATAGCTTCTTGAGATGGATTTCTATTTAACGGTTCGATATCTACTAAGCCATTACCGTCGCTCACCTCCTTTCATCCATCAAAGTTTCTTGTGTTTCCTGTGTGTCTTGGGTCAAAAGTTATGAAGGCAGCAGGCAGCAAGTACGATCTTGTCCGCCATGTTTGGTTGTACTTGTAAAGGTCCTGAAACACTCTAAATCTAGCTCGTAATATTCCAAATGCATTTTCTACAGTACGGCGAGCACGTGATAAGCGATAATTAAATATTTTATTTGGGTTATTGTTAACAAATTTAGCTTTACTGTACGGTTTTAATAAATACGTTTTCAGTGGGAATGCCGCGTCTGCCACAATAGAGTAGGGTAAAGGTTGTATTTTGGTTTATAGGTTTATTCGGTGGCACATTTAATTGACCGCTTTCAAACATTTTTCCATTAACGACTCTTGGTAAATGCCACCATCACTATTTCAGCCATACGCTCCTACATCTACCATAATAAATCTGTAATGCGCATCAACAAGTGCAAGCAGTACAATAGAGTGCTCATTTTATAATTATAAAAGTGGATCGTGCATTTATTGGACATATTATAGAAATATGTTTTCCATCCAATGCTCAATACAATTCGAAAAATGCCATACATTTTGAATCCTTTCGCAATCTCTCTCACATTTGTTCTGTAGGCTTGGGCATTACAATAGGGCCAAATTCTTCAAATTGCGTTACATACTTGTTCTACTATGATCTTTACTGTAGCAAACCCCATACGGTAATTGAACCCCAATGATCGAAAAAAATTTCCAGTTGCCATAAATCTGTAATATAAAACACAGATAATTTATTTTTGTTTCAGCGGAAAAATGTAAAGATGACTGGAATAAATTACGAAATAGCTACGTCAACGCATTGAAACGCCGTAAAAATAAAAAGTGGGCAAGCCACTCAATTTATCCCGCCATGGAAATATGAAGAACAAATAGGTTTTACAGCCATTTATGGAATCAAGGTCGACAACAACAAATCTTTCATCACCTCCTGAATCTCCAGAATTTCACTCAGAAAGTACTCAATCAGACAATTCTCGTCCAGCAACACCACATACTGGTAGTTCCTCGCACTCCCAACAGCCTGTTAGAAAACCAAACTTACAGGATCTATATGATATGATGAAGTCTTCGCACGATTTGAGAATCCATAAGCATCATTCAAAGCAGCAGCAGGATAATATGACGGATGAAATAGACTTGTTTTTTCTGAGCATGAGCAAAGCAGTTAAAAAACTTCCGAAACTAGATCAGACCAAAATAAAATTGGATTTGCACACTGCTGTATCACAAGCTGAAATAAGGAAACTTCAGACACAAGCACAAATTCTTAGAACACCAATTAATGTGACTCACCAGATAGTTACTCGGCCACAACAACCGCTGCCACTCCAGCTACCCATTCAACCATCCACATCCATGACGACATTTCCAGCAGTCCCAGCTACACCAACTCTCGACAACATCAACTCTCAACAATCGGCCTCAACACTTTATAATTTTGAAGAAGATAACATCTCATCATATTATAGCAATGCAGACTTTTCTGATGATAACTGATTACCTGTCTTTACTAATAATGTTAAAAAAAAAAAAAATCCTTACCTTAAACACACAGCAAGTCTTTCTTTTGTCCCTATAGGTTTACGAAACTTCGTATGTATTTTTTTATGTCCCTTCAATCAATGAATGAACTTCCTCGAACTGTGCCTGGACATTCTAAAATACTGATGAAATCTTTGAGCATCGTTCTCAATCTCTTTAACGAGACAGTGAAACTCGCCTTTAGACTCTCTTTTATTATTCACTGGATGAACCCAATATCTTCTTCTCTTTATTTCTTTCTTTTTATAAGAGTTGCCAGCACCAAAATTCAATATCTTCTTCATACTCTGAATCAGAGTCGGATGATTCATGGGAAAACATTGTAAACGTATGAACTCTCCGAGAGCTATGACTGTATTGATTCAAAATATCGTCAGAGGCCGTCAGAACACAACATAAAGATGTGAACACTAGCCATCACGTCAGAGCCCGTCACGACACAACACGTCAGGCAAATATAAATCCTTAACAGTTAAATTGTGCAGTAGCGTTTTGTTATGTAAAGAATTCATGGTAAATCAACTTAATTCGCTTGTTTAATTATCTTAACATTATAATAATCATCGAAAAATAATATTAGCATTATAATAATGTCACCAAAAATCGATCGAAAAAGGGAATCGATTTTTACCGAGATATAATTGGCAACACTTTTATTTTATCCCCAAACTAATGAATTACGGATTTACCTAATTTCATTTTATCTTTTCGGTACTTTTTTTGTTGCAAACATGTTGCAATCTTTTGGATAAATGAATACGCGATTAATAACCATAAAAAAGATGTATTTTTTAACAAATGCAAATTATTAGGCGTCTCTCCTGGCTAGAAATTATTCCTTTCAAAGCTGAAAATCTCAAAATTTTCAGCGAAGACCAGTATTTTCGGACACCATTAGAAGGAAGACATCAGGATCACCTGAGTTATTTCCGAAAATTTTGAATATATGGAGCGTAATTATTTTATTAAACAATTTTATATTCTTTGTTGTAACACGTGATGGCTGAAAACGTCCTGAAAATTCTGAAAAAATTTCAGGATTGCAGTGATACACATAAAGTATGTCAAATTTTTTTTTCAAAATTTTTCCCGCAAAACTTTTTGAGTTATGATATTTGCGGTTCTTGGTAATCGGTTTTTATTTTCAAAATTTTAAAACTCAAAAATTTTCAGGGCATAAACAATTAGTATAAATTCAAAAGAGCATTTAATCTTTAGTCTAATTTAATTTTTTCAGAATTTTAATATTATAGTTTCTGATATATTAATTTAATTCTATGAGCTAGGAGATCCTGAAAGCACTGTAACTGTGTTTTCAGTTTACAGGAAAACGGGCCTCTAGCTCAATTTTGTAAATTTTTCAGGGCCTAACCCTCCCCACCACTATCCAGTAAACGGATAGTCTTCGACCACCGGATCATTTGGACATAGTTTCAACCCCTACCCCAAAGTCGACTGCTGGACAGTCTCTGGGATGAAAATCTAAAATTGTTATAACGCATCAACAACTGCACCGATCCGAACGGGGTTTTGCTAAAATACTTACACCTGCAGACCTTTCAGCGAAGACCGACTCTACGTAGAGTCTATGAATATTCTTGTTTTAGATTAGACATTAATTATTTAATTATAGACAAATATTATTAGATTAAGACTGACTAGATTTTATAGAGTTAGCTAAGACAAAAGAGACGACTCTAGGTAGAGTCAAAAATATTTAAAAAAAAAATTTTTACAAGTTATTGGTTTCTTTTATTATATAATTGGAGAAAAATTTATACTGTCTCTAGGTAGAGTCACATAAGGACAAAACAAAATTGAACTTTATAACTATTTTTACATATATAATTTGTGTAAATAAGAGTGGTATAATACCTAAACGAAGGTAGAGTTACGACTCTACACAGAGAAAAATTTTGACAGAAACGGTGACGGGATCTTTGTGGTCCTTTTAAACTGAGAACAAACTGAAATTTTTATAGACTTGACAAATCTTAAATAATTTTATAACTTATACAAACTTAAAAATCTAAATAATTTGATAAAGTTTTATCTGTTATTTATTGCGTAATTTATAACTATACAAACCTATTTTAATTTTATTAATTTTATTTTTATCCTATTTTATCGTCTTATTGGGCGCATTTTTATTATTTATTATTTTTAAATTTTTATTTTTGGACTGACTAAGCTCTTTTAAAAATATACAAAATGTTTAAAACACCCCCACAAAATAAGACTACAACATCGACGGAGGACTCTATAAAAAGAACGGAAGAAATAGAATTGTCAGCGGGGAGAGCGAAGGAAGAACTATCCAAAGTAAGAAAAAGTGTCGGTGAGCTTGAGTCACGGCTTAGTGCGGCTCCAAAAACTAGGACAAACACTCAACCGACCAAACAAAAATCTCAAAATAAACCCTCCCCTGCAGCTGGCAGTATAGAAAATCAAGTTGACCCAGAAACGACTACCTATGCAAATAAGGCACAAGAGGCGAAAGCGTATCTGGTTAAAATAAAACTCCTGTTAAACAGTTCACGAAATCTTAAGACGGAATTAAAAGACAAAATTATCGAAGCTCTTGATAAATTATACAGATTGACGAAAGAAGTGGGAGAAGGAAAAGAAATCAGTATAGTAAATGAAGGTATCGCCGCAGAGAAAAAGACAGACGTAGAATACAAGCTTATAAAAATTAAGAAGAACACAGTAAGCTGCTCACAGAGTATAAATAAGACTCAAATATTAAGTGAAGATTAAATGCCACAGAAAGATAACCACTTACGCGAGTGTGACAGCAAATGGTAACAGGAGTCAACATCTGGAGCCTTGTCTCGCCCTGAAAAACAACATACGTGCACAATGCATTCACTTATAGTTTCATCGGACAATGAAAACGACACGAGTGAAGTACTTAATAAAATTAGAGTCGCAGTAGATGCAAAACTGAGTGGCTTAAGGGTTGGAAAAGTGAGAAAGGCCAAAGACCAGAAGGTGATCGTGGGATGTGATACTAGAGAGGAATTGGAAAGTAAAACCGACTGAAAGCAGGTCATACAGGGCTTTCAGTCGAAGAAGCTAAAAATAAAGACCCACTGGTAATTTTAAGGGACGTGCAGATCAATACCGATGAGGATATAATTACCGCAATTACGAACCAAAACAAGAACCTGTTGGAATCATTAAAAGCGAAGGTACGATTAGCAGTACGTTACCGGAAAAGGACCAGAAACCCGCATACAAACCACGTGATCCTTCAGTTATCCCCATTACTATGGCAGCGCCCTGATAGAGGTCGGGCGCTTACGTTGACTTGCAGCGCGTAGTGGTGGCTGATCAGTCACCACTGGTACAATGTTCTAGGTGTGTCTTGCATATGGGCACGGCAAAAGACACTGCAAGGAGGCAGAAGACCAATGTTCCCACTGTGGAGGGCCACACGTTAAAACTGAGTGTGCAGCGTATACTGCTGGGAAAACACCTTCTTGTACCAATTGTCTTAGAGCTAAGTTGGATCGAGCAGACCACAACGCGTTTGACAGTGAGTGTCCGGTACGTAGGAGGTGGGATGCTATAGCAAGGTCAAGTGTGGCATACTGCTAAAGTTGTGGCTAAGAATAGGGGCGATGAGCAAATGAGACAAGTTAGGTCAGAAAATAAACCCATCTTCGTTGTGCAAGCGAATCTTCAGAAAAGAGCTTGCAACCAACGAACTGATGATCGAGGCCAGCAAGGTGACATGAGTATCGCTCTGATCCAAGAACCGTATGTGGGGAGTGGGGTACATGAAGGACTACAGAGGTGCTCAATATACCAATGCGCCCAAAGAGTACCGGAGTGGTGAAGACAGCAATTGCCGTCTTCAACAACATCAGCGTCACACAGTATCCTACTCTCCACGAACAATTTTACGGTGGTCAAAATTGGGATGGGTGTCTGAGATGGGAGTGATTTCCCTGTATCTCGAACCAGACTTACCCATTGAACCATATATGGACCACCTAAAACATATTCTTACCAAACTAGGAAAAATCGAAGTACTTATAGGAGGGGACGGAAACGCGTGGAGTCCATGGTGGGGTAGTGTAAGAGAAGATGGACGAGGGGTGCTGGCGGGTGCTCTGAATGAGCTCAACCTCCATATATTAAATGAAGGAGATACTCCACATTTGATACAGTAAGAGGAGGAAAGATATATAAGAGCCATGTCGATATTACAGCATGCTCAGAAAATTTGCTGAAGAAGGTGGAAGACTGGAAGGTCGACACTGGCATGACAAGTTCAGATCATAACACCATAATATTCAAAATTAATTCATTAGAAACATCTGGAGTAATAATTCAAAGAACCACTAGGATATACAATAGCAAAAAAGCAATTGGGGCCAGTTCCATGAAACTGGCTAAATTGTTAACAAGTAAAAATATCAATACAATAGAAATTAGAAAATAAATAACACGTGCAATTTAGAAATGTAATTGAAAATTATTTGGAAGTAATTAAAGAAATTTGTGAAACTATAATTTCAAAAAAGAAAAACACTACCAAACTTAACTTGCCATGGTGGAGTGACGAACTTGTCATGCTAAAAAAGGACACCACCACCAAAAAACGACGCATTAGATGTGCAGCTCCAGTGCGAAGAGCAGCTGTTATTGCAGGTACCTGAAAGCAAAAGAAAATTATGAATGTGAAGCAAAAAAGGCTCAGATAAAAAGCTGGAAAGAGTTCTGTGCTAGACAGGATAGAGAGGGTTGTGGGAAGGCATATACCGAGTTATCGGTAGAACTGCTAAACGGCACGAAGATCTGCCACTTACAAAATGGAGCGGCCTAAATAATGCCGAATCGGCGAGATTTTTGGCGAAACATTCTGAAAGACAAGGTTGAAGCTGATAACGCAGATCACCGGCGTATAAGAGAGCTAGCTGAAAAGATAAATGCGGGACACAAGATGACTTCTGACCACCATTTACTCTTGCGGAGCTAAGGCATGCTACAACCAGCTTCAACCCAAAAGGCACCAGGTGGGACAGCTTTACGGCCGACATCTGCCGAGAAGTCATCTTTCACAGCCCGGAGATTTATCTGAGCCTGGCTAACAAATGTCTGGAGTTGGGACACTTCCCCACCAAATGGAAGGAGGCAGTGGTAGTTGTTCTGCGGAAACCTGGAAAGGACGACTATACGCACCCCAAAGCCTACAGACCAATAGGCTTACTACCTGTGTTAGGGAAAATCCTGGAGAAAATGGTCATCAAACGGATCAGATACCATATCCAACCTGGTTGTAGTACTCGCCAATACGGTTTTACCCCACAAAGGAGCACCGAAGACTCCCTCTATGACATGATGAAATATATAAACCTACAATTGCGCAATAAAAAGATCATTGTGATAATATCTCTTGACGAAGGGCCTTCGATAGCGCCTGTGGCCAGCTATAAGATGCCGATTGGCTGAGGAAAAGTGCCCCAGTAACATAAGAATATTGATGGATAGTTATCTCCGGGATAGGAAAGTGAGATTAAGGTATGCAGGTGTGGAACATGCACAGGCAACCACCAAGGGGTGCGTACAGGGTTCAATAGGAGGACCGGTCCTATGGAATCTCCTTCTCGACCCTCTGCTTAGAGAAATGGAAGGGAGAAGCGATCGGTGTCAAGCGTTCGCCGATGACATCGTCCTACTGTTTGCGGGGGACACGGCCCTTGATATCCAAAGACGTGCGGATACTGCTCTAGAACATATATTGAGGTGAGAATTCGTAATAAGCTTAAATTTGCGCCACATAAGACCCAGGCGATGGTAATAACAATAAACTTAAATGATTCCCATCACATAAAATGGGCGGTATGGTGGTGCGTATGTCGGAGGAGATCAAGGTGCTTGGTCTCACCGTAGACAGAAAACTAACGTTCAACACATGTGAGGAATGTGTGCAAGAAGGCCACATCTCTCTACACACAGCTATCGAGAGCGGCAAAGATTAGCTGGGGCCTTCAGCCTGAAATTATTAGGACGATGTACACGGCGGTCGTTGAGCCGGTGATTTTGTACGCAGCGAGCGCGTGGGCACCAGCTGCTAAAAAGTTGGGAGTCAGGAAGCAACTAAATACTGTGCAGAGAGGATTCGCTCAAAAAATTATTAAAGCGTACCGGACTGTATCCCTACACGCGGCGCTAGCATTGTCTGGTCTGCTTCCTCTGGACTTGAGGGTCCAGAAGCAGCATCCCTTTGAGGCGAGAGGAAAACTCCAGTCAGTGCTGGCAGACAGAGTGGTGGAGACAAAGGAGAGTTTTATGGAACTGCCTCACCCTGCAACCTATATGGATCTGCAATTCATATGCCTGGTAAACGAGGACCAAACGAGACTCAACAACAACCAGAGTCTCCGAATATTTACCGACGGGAGTAAAATAGAGGAAAGTTGGAGCGGCATTATCTTTTGGAATAGTGCTGCCAGGACCCGAACTCTAAAACTCAAACTGTCGGACCACTGCTCCGTTTACCAGGCAGAATTGCTGGCCATATATAAAACAACTGAGCGGATTCTCTCTAGCGCGGAGACAACTTTCGGGGTTTACAGTGACTCTAGGTCTGCTCTAGAGACCATTGTAAACCAAGACTCTAACACCCTTTGGCAGTCAAGACCCGCAAAAACATTCAGAACATCATAGGGCAACAAAAACACAACTTTTCTGGATTAAAGCCCATGCGGGTCTTGCAGAAAATGAACAGGCTGACGAACTGGCTAGCACGCGGCGCTGCGAACAAAAGAAGCCCGGATTATGACCTTGTCCGGTCTCCTTTGTAAGCGTCTCATTCGATCTGAGACGCTAAAAGAATGGAACCAGAGGTATAAGGAGGAGCCAGAACAACTAAAGCCTTTCTGCCGGATGCTGAGTCAGCCCACAAATTGATTAGGAAACAGCGCTGTCACCGACGATGATCCAGGCAATGACCGGACATGGTGGATTCTCCGAGTACCTGTACCGGTTTCGGTGCAAGGAGAGCCCATCATGCATCTGTGAGCCTGAAGTCGAGACAGTACTGCATGTCCTTTGCAGTGTCCTCGATTTGATAAAGCCAGATACGATTTCGAGTCTGAAAGATACAGATTATAAAGAAAATTTACACCTATTATTGATAGAAAAAGGACAAGAAATAAGTTAATTAAATTTTGTGAGGGTGTAGTTAAACAAGTCATTAAAAGTAATCAAAATTAAACTATATATTTTTAAAATAATTTAATATGACGAATATTTTAATGTGATAAATATGACTATTGATTATTACTGATAACTATTATTGTTACTGTTGAAAATTTTAAAAATTGGACAATTATTACTGTAATTATAATTTTAGGCTAAATATTTAATTTATAAATACAATCGGTGCTTCCTTGTGTTTATACTTATATAGAGAGAACGCACTGAATCTAAATTCAAAATTTATAATGATATATTCAATTGTATGTTTTAATTATAGAGGTATGTATAAGTAAGAAACAAATGATTTTGCATGTATTAGATTAAGAGTAGTAGGACTCCCGAACGAAAACCCGGAGTCCTCTACACCCTCTATAAAAATTAAGGACAAAGTAATTAAAAACACGAACTCAAAGTCCATGTCAAGCTGACAACCTCCATGTCAGAGGGAAGCAGCAAAACATACATAAAAAAAAAAAAAAAAAAACCTAACCTAACCTAACCTAACCCAGTTGCACTCCAAACGCCGTTCCATACGCAGCATTTTGAGTCGCTCCGTTCAAGAAAATCTAAGTGTTAGATTAAGTGCTCCAAATTAATAGTGCTATACATCATTAGACGCGTCTCGTCGAGACGAAGACAGTGGTCAGTTTAAAGTGATGATAAAGTGAACACACTTAAAAGTTATTGTGGAAAACTGGTTTTATAACCTTAAAAACTTGACAGTGAAACGTTGCTCGATTACGATCGATGACATACTGTTTTATAGTGCCTAAAGCGCGCCTTGACGAGCAAGCGCCTGGGCCACTAACTGGATTTTTTCGACGTCTGCGCACCGAGATATTTCGGAAATTCAAAAACCACGTGGACACGTGTTTTTGGATTGGATGCTGTGCGGCTAATTCTGACGACGTATTTCGGAAGAAGACATCGAGACGAAGCGTCCGACACCTCGAACATAAAAATCGGATGACAAATATAGAAGATATCACGCTTTGAAGACACCGTTTTTCAGCCGGGATTTTCAAAGGTGAATAACTTTGGTTTTTCAGTGACGACATATGCATATATTGACTTTATTTAAATAAGTAGTTAAAGGCCTAGCGAACAGTGTAAAAATTTTTAAATTTGGAGTGTAAATAATAATATTAATAGAATTTTACAAAACTAGATATAAACACGTGGAGGCTGAAAACCACTCCTGAAAATTCTGAAAATAATACGGAAAATTTATAAAACTATTTATATTATCCCCAAATTTTTCAAAATTTTCACTCTTAAAGTTACAAATTAGAGGCTATTTGCGGTTGTTGGTTTTCATAATCAAACTTTCGAAATTCAAAAACTCAAAAATACTTCAGGACATTAAATATAACAAATACATTTTATAAAAGTAAAACTAATACTTTATATATAAAAAAAATTTCAGAATTTTCGGATAAGCCGTTTTGTAGATATAAAATTGTTTGTCTGAGCTGGGAGGTCCTGAAAACTGCACGATAACTGTGTTTTCAGTTTACAGGAAAACGGAGCCTCCTAGCTCAATTCTGACAAATTTTTCGGGCCCCCCCTCCCTAACCCCCCCTACACTATTCAGTAAACGGATATCCACCGGATCATTTTGACCTAATTTCAACCCCCTACCCCTAAGTTGATATATTGACTTAGTCTCTGGGGGATGAAAAATATTAAACTGTAATAACTCGACAACGAGGGGGCCGATTCGAACGGGGTTTCTTGTAACAAGATCCACAACTGTAGACCACTCATCCTATGTAGATAGACTCTACATAGAGACTATCAAATAATTGTATATTATATATTTTTTATATTTTTATTATTTATTTTATTATTGTTAGTACTAAATAATTAGAGTTTAAGTGTGACCAACTGTGGTGTTAGTTACAAAAATTAAAATTATAAAATTAGACTATACGTGCGACTCTAGGTAGAGAAAAATTAAAAAGTGTAATTAAATTGACAATCAATAGTAGGGATAACAGACTGGCTCTACATAGCGTCAAATATAATAATAGAGACTAGTTTCTCTATCTTGATCAAAATTTTTAAAATATTTTTAAGAAAACTGCTGGAATTAAATTAAAATAGTGTGACAATTATAATTAAAATTAAAAGATAAAGAGCGAAAGTAGAGTAACTCTACATAGAGAGAAAATTTTTATATATCGCGGTAATAGAAACTTGCTGATACCACAGTACTAACTCAACATAGCCGTATCGAACTGCATAATTTTATAACTTATACAAACTTTTAAAATTTTTTAAATTTATAACTTTACAAATTTTTTTTTATTTTTTGTAAAAAACTTTTATTATATTTACGTAACAAGGACGCGTTCCCCTGACCATGTTTGGCCTCCGCACTCCTTTGAAAAAGACAGAGGACAATACTCAGGGCTCTCCAAAAGGGACAGAGGAGACAGTATCTCCTAAGTTAAATCAAACAATACAAGTCTCCAGTGTAAGGAGAAGCATTGGAGAGTGGGAAGCAGTAAAAGCAGATGTGGAAATTGAAAAACAAACCTCTCCCAAAAAGGCAGTCCCGGTGACGCGCCAGAAACAAAAATCGTACCATCACAAGAAGCAAGAGGAGCAACACGTAGAGTCTTAGTAGAGTCGACAGAAGAATTACCAAAAATAGAGACAAAATATGCAGACCGCCTGACGGAGGCAAGGCTTGCCTGAATATGGCGAAATTGCACTCAACAACTCGCGTAACCTCAGGACAGATATAAAACTGAGGTTACCCAGGCGATTGATAGACTCTACCAACTGGTCAAAGAGGCAGAGGTAGGCAAAAACACAGGAAAAGAAAGGAAAACAAAAGAGCAAGAGAAAAAAGATGATAAATCGGTAGATGACCATGACAATAGAAAGGCAGAAGAACATAGTAAATTAATGAAGAGGCTGGAAGAACATGGCAAACTCCTGGAAGAAAATAACGAAATGGAAAACTTAGAGAAGAACTAAAAAGCAAGAAAATAAGGAAGAGAAAGGCACGTACGCAAGTATCTTGGCAGGACCACCGAGGAGACAGCCTCCGCATAATACGACCATGCACTCGGTAGCGATAACATCAACGGATGAGAAGGAAACGGGAGAGCAAGTGATGGACCGAATAAGAATAGCAATAAATGCTAAAGAAGAAGGGTTAAAAAGACAAGATCAGAAAGCAAGAGATAGGAAGGTAATAGTAGGATGCTGCACCCAGGAGGAAATAAATAGGGTAAAGGAGAGGATAAAGAACGTTAGTAAGAGCTTAAATGTTGACGACATAAAGAATAGGATCCACTGGTTATACTAAAGGACGTGCTGTATAACACAGATGAAGAAATTATTAAAGCATAAGGGTACAGAACAAACAGCTGTTCAAAACATAGAGGGAAAGAGAACAGAATGGAAGTCAAGTATCGAAAAAATCCAGAAACCCACACAAGTCACATCGTGGTAAGAGTGTCACCCAGATATGGAACAGCCTAATAGAGGCTGGTTGATCCATATAGACCTGCAGCGAGTAGTGAGAGGATCAGTCCCTCTATACAGTGCTCGCGGTGCCTGGGGTATGGGCATAGTAAGCGTTTATGTAGTGACACAACAGATGTTTGTAGTCACTGTGGAGGCCCACACCTTAAAGCGGAATGTGCTGACTGGCTTTCGGGTGAAATGCCGTCATGCAGAAACTGCTTTAAGGCAAAAATGGAGAGAAAAGATCACAATGCCTTCAGTGTAGACTGCCCCATAAGAAGGAAATGGGAGACATTGGCAAGGTCCACTGTGGCATATTGTTGAGGTGGGCTCCAGACCAAACAGGAACTCAAACCCAAGTAACCACCGATATCACGCGGTCCAGGCAAATCTCCAAAGGAGCGAGCTAGCTACGGCCGAACTAATCATCGAGGCAACCAAAAATAAGACATCGTTCGCCTTAATCCAGGAACCATACATTGGTCGCATAGGCGAAATGAAGAGCCATCCAGGGACAAGAGTAGTACAATGCAACAGAAGCCTTAACACGGACAAAGTGATAAAGGCAGCCATTGTGCTATTTGACGACACCATTGGCATAACCCAGTGCCCTGACCTGACAACAGAAAACATAGCAGTCGCTAAACTGAGGACAGGGACCTGGGAAATGGGAGTGGTGTCCGTCTACCTGGAGGGAGACAAGCCAGTCGAACCTTACCTGGATATGATAGGGAAAGCCGTAGCAGGCCTAGGAACTGGAAACGTGATACTCGGTGGAGATATAAACGCTTGGAATACTTGGTGGGGAAGCCGGGAGACGGATAAGAGGGGAATTGAAGTTGCTGCCAAGTTCGATGAAATGGAGTTGCATATAATGAACAAAGGAACAGACCCCACCTTCGACACCATTAGAGGTGGAAAGAGATTCTCCAGCTGTGTGGATGTGACAACCTGCTCGACGAGCCTGCTCGGAAGAATAGACAACTGGAGACTGTCGGAAGAATTAACCAGTTCGGACCACAGGGCAATCCTATTCGAGATAAATCTAGAAAAATCGATAAGTACAGACATAAAGAGAACTACTAGGAAATTTAACACAAGAAAGACAAACTGGAGTGAGTTTCGTGAGAAACTCACCCAGATTTGGCAAAGAAAACAAATAAATAAAATACAGATAGATAAAATAGCAACCAGAGAAAAACTTGATATGAAAATAGGAGAATACATAGAAACAATAGTAGAAGTCTGCGAAAACAGCATACCCAAAATTAAAACATAAAACGAGTGGGATTGCCTTGGTGGACCGAGGAGTTGACTCAGAGAAAAAAGGAAGTCTCCAGGATGAAACGCCGAATAGCGTGTGCAGCACCAGTACGCCGAGAGTGGGTCGTCGAGCAGTATTTGAAAACAAAAGAGGAATATCATCAGCAAGTAAAGAACGCACAAACCGCCAGCTGGAAGGATTTCTGCAGCAAGCAGGAGCGGGAATCCATGTGGGACGGGATTTACAGGGTAATAGGCCGCACAACCCAAAGACAGGAGGACATCCCTCTTGTAAGAGAGGGGAAGACACTGAAGAACATGGAATCCGCAAGATTTCTGGCAGAGACCTTCTATCCGGACGATAAAACCCAGGAGGATGACGCGGAACACAAGCTGATAAGAAAAGCAGCGGAATCAGTAAATGTAGGGTCACTTGATGACTCAAGTGACCCACCTTTCACGGAGGAGGAGCTTATGTGGGCCGCGTCCAGCTTTAATCCCAAAAAGGCTCCAGGAAATGATGGTCTCACAGCCGATATCTGCCTAGCGGCCATTGCCCTGGACCCGTCCCTGTTCTTGGCACTCGCCAATAAATGTCTGGAACTGGCACATTTCCCCAATAAGTGGAAAGAAGCGACAGTGGTGGTACTGAGGAAGCCCGGAAAAGAGGTTTACACGCACCCCAAATCCTACAGGCCGATTGGGCTACTGCCTGTCCTAGGAAAAATATTGGAGAAAATGACAGTACGGAGAATCAAGTGGCACATCGTACCCAAACTAAGCAAAAAACAATATGGCTTTATGCCACAGCGTAGCACCGAGGACTCCCTCTATGACATGATACAGCTTATAAAAACTAACATCAAGAATAAAAAATTGACCGTACTAGTATCACTTGACATAGAGGGAGCTCGACAACAACGCCAGTGGCCTGCTATACGATGAGCACTTGCAGAAACCGGATGCCCCATAAATCTGAGGCGACTGGTCGATAGTTACCTCGATGACAGAGCAGTATGCATCAAATACTCAGGGGCAGAATGGGTCAAAAAGACCACGAAGGGGTGCGTGCAGGGCTCGATAGGCGGTCCACTGTTTTGGAATCTTCTGCTGGATCCACTCTGCAGGAGCTAACTGATAAAGGAGAGTACTGTCAGGCTTTGATGATGACGTGGTCCTAATATTCTCCGGAGAAAATGCACTGGAAGTACAGGAAAAGGCCAATGCAGCCTCGCACATGTTCGAAGTGGGAATCAAAATAAGCTTAAATTCACACCTCAAAAACCAAAGCAATGGTCATCACTAAAAAGATCAAGTATGATTCACCACTTTGAGGATGGGCGGGAAAGTGGTAGTCAAAAGAAATAAAATACTCGGCCTCACAGTAGACGACGGTTAACCTTCAACACGCACGTGAAAATGTGTGTAAGGCCCAAAACCTATATCGTCAGCTGTGCAGAGCCGCAAAGGTTCATTGGGGCCTAAACTCCGAGATTATTAGGACCATTTACATCGCGGTGGTAGAGCCAATTATAATGTACGCGGCAAGCGCCTGGTCACCTGCAACAAATAAAAGCTAATTAAAAACAGTTCGATGCGGTACAACGCGGGTTCGTACAGAAAATTATCAAATCGTATAAAACGGTATCTCTGCACTCTGTTTGCTACTCGCCGGGCTGCTTCCTTGACCTGAGGGTCCGGGAAGCAGCCTTTTTATGAATAAAGAAAGGTTACTCCCGGCGAGTGGGGATCGAGAAATAGAGACAAAAGTAGAATTTGATAGGACGCCACACCCCGCGAACCAGCATGGCTTGCAATTCTCATGTCTGGGGACGGCACAAATGGACCAACAGGACAACAAAGGCCTCAGAATATATACTGACGGCAGCAAGATCGAGGGGAAAGTCGGCGCTGCGTTATCCATTTGGAATGACGCAGTGGAGACGAGTAACCGGAAGTTAAAGTTGGGAAGTTTCTGCACCGTCTTCCAGGCTGAGCTGCTGGCCATTTTGGAAGCAAGCAGCCATGCTCTTAAAGATCCGGCAGAGAGCTGTAGTATATACAGCGACTCCAGATCTGCTCTCCAGACAGTCGTCCAAAGCGTTTCCCTCCATCCAATAGCGGTAGAAATTAGAACAAACATTAATAAAATGTGTAAACAAGGGAAATCCCTCAAACTTTACTGGGTAAAAGCCCACGCAGGTTTGGAGGGAAACGAGAGAGCAGATCAACTAGCTAAAGAAGCCGCAATAAAAATTAAATGTAAGCCACATTACGAAAAGTGTCCGGTATCATTCGTCAAGCGACAGATTCGTCTGGAATCGCTTGACGAATGGAATCGACGATATATAGAAGGAGAAACGGCCTCCACCACTAAAGTGTTTTTCCCGGATGCCGTGAGTGCATACCCTATTATGAGAAAATAAAATGGATCACATTATGGTACAAGTGATGACAGGACATGGTGGGTTCTGATATATACAGGTTTAAATGCAAGGAGAGCCCGTCATGTATCTGCGATCCGGAAATGAGGAAACTATTATTCACCTCAATAACAGAGTGCCCTGTTTATTGTAAAGAAAGAATAGATTTGGAATTAGAGAGAAATTAAGATAAATAAAGAAAATGTACATAAAATTATAAGAAATAAACATGTTAGAGATAGGTTTTTGAATTACTGTAAAAATATAGCTAATAAGGTAGTAAATAAGAATAAATGAAAGTAGTAAAAAAAGGGAAAACTGTAACATAATATATGTAAATATATAATGCAAACAGCCCATTGTAATAAAGTAGTAATAAAAAATAGCATAAGTATAAAATGTACCTAGAAATAAGCAGATAAGAAAAAAGGAAAATAACCTAAAAAAGAAATAAAGATATAAGTAAAAATAAATAAAAAACGAATAAAAAATAATACAAAAAATACTAAGGACAAAACAAAACAAAAGAAAAAAATACAACAAAAAAGATTAAAAAAGTCCTTGATTTCACATGTCCGGGGATTAAAAAAAAAAAAAACCAACCTAACCTAACTAACCTAACCAACTTTTTTTTTTTTTTGGGAAACTCATGGACTACCTCCACCTGGGGAAAGGCGGAGGCATGCCGGACTCTTACCGGCTAAAACCACCCGGTGTCTCTATCGTGCGCGGGGCCGCGGGAATCCAAATTCTTCCGCAGCCCCACATAGTGCTGGCCCGGTCTGTCGGGCCTCGTCTCCCGCACGGGTAGTGAGGTGTTCGACTACCTGTGCATCGCCTCAGAGGCGCGCGCCGACACCCGCTCGCGCCTCCGCTTCGGGTCCATCGAAGAGGGGGCGGGGACTTCCAAGTCCTCGCCCTGACCCATTCATGCCGGAAGGCGCTTAGTAGCGCCCGCCGCGGCCCCAGCGGCGAATCTGGTCTTTGGCTCCGCCGCTAACCAAGCTTCGGCCGCGGAGGGTAGGGAGAGCGGCGCCTCGCAATACCGACACTTCCCCCGCGGCCCCACCACCACCGCATCAACGGTGCGGCCCCGTCTGAGTCGCGGAGGATAGGCGAGTGGCGCATCGCCATACCAACACCTCTTCTCCGCGACCCACTCCGGCTGCAGCGGTAAGGAGAGCGGACCAACCTCCCGCAGCAGCTCACCGACACACATCCGAAGTGGGCTCGCTGAGCCCACACGGAGTGGTTACCTCGGCCGGCCCCCACCCGGCCAGCCAAGGGTTCCTCTTGTTCACCGCGGTGACCAAGCCACGGTCAGCCCCCCGCCACGACAAGGCGGGAACCCGTTCGGGGAACCTAACCTAACCTTACCTTTTTTTTTTTTTTTTGTGGGGAAACTATGGACTACCTCCGCCTGGGGAAAGGCGGAGGGCGCCGACTCTTACCGGCTAAAACCACCCGGTGTCTCTCGCACGCGCGCGGGGCCGCGGAATCCAAATTCTTCCGCAGCCCCACACTAGTGCTACTGGTCTGTCCGGGCCTCGTCTCCAGCATGGGGTAGTGAGTTCAACTACCCGTGCATCGCCTCAGAGGCGCGCGCCGACACCCGCACGCGCCTCCACCCGGGCCATCAGGGGGGGGGATTTCCAGGTCCTCGCCCTGGACCCATTCATGGGGGCCGGAAAAGGGCGTTGTCCGCCCTTCTCCTGCGCTCGGTGCGCCTTATGCGGCCGGGGAAGGGAGTCGATCCCTTCCGTTCCGCAGTTTCCTTCTGCGACATCACGTCCTCGCAGAAGGACACCACCGCGTCCCACGACTCTGCGCTACCGACCATCTTCCGCACTAAGGCCGGCAGCGACAGATCGCCTCCTACCATTTGTGAGGACACGGCGCTGCTCCTCCCAAGCTGCACACTCGGCGAGCGTGTGTTGCGCCGTGTCCTCCCGCAATGGACGCAGTGGTGGCACCGAGCGTCCGGCTCCTGTCTATGCGGCACAGGTATTGCCGAAGCAGCCGTGCCCGACAGCACTTGCGTCACCCTAAATGACAGGGAGCCGTGCCTTCTCCCGAGCCAGTCGTCGTACTGGCGGATCGCCTCGACGGTAGCGAGGCCGGCGGTAGGGCGCAGAAGCCTTTGCCGCCATTCCGCCACCAAGACCTGACGGAGCTCCTCTCGGCGCAGCGCGATCTGCCGCTGCACCGGCCTCGAGCCCCGTGCCCGCTCTCCTCGCGCCATCGATATAATGACGCGAGTACTTTCGCCCCTAAGTCCCAGGCGGGGATCCGCCAGACGCAAGCCGCCTGTAGGAAATCGTGCGATACCCGCGGACGACTCTGACGGCCATGGCCCTTTGCGGTTTTCGCAGCATGGCGAGAGTGCTGGCCGTCATGTCCATCGCCCACACAGGGGCCCCATACAGGGCCATGGACCGCACGATTCCCACGTACAACCGCCTACAGGCGGCACTCGGTTAACCTAACCTAACCTAACCTAACCTAACCTAACCTAACCTAACCAGTAGCACTCCAAACGCCGTTCCGTACGCAGCATTTTTGTATCGCTCCGCGTTCGAAAATTCAAAGTGTTAGGTCAAAGTGCACCAAAGTAAGAGATCTATATATCATTAGACGCGTCTCGCCGAGACGAAGACAGTGTTATAATAAAAAAGTGATAAAAGTGTTTTATATAAAAAGTTATCACCGAAAAACTGGTTTTTATAACCTTCAAAAATTTTAATGTGAAACGCTGCTCGATTTAGATCGACGACATATAGATTTTGTAGTGTCAAAAGAAGCGCCCTGACAAGCTTAAGCATTTAAGCTAACCACTGGATTTTTCCGACGCTCGCGCACGGAAATATAACCCGAAAAACAAAACCACGTGGACACGTGTTTTTGGACCCGAACATCTGCGGCTAATTTTGACAATTCCTACGCAAAGAGGACAACGATACAAGACGTTTGACATATCGTTCATAAAAATCGGACGACAAACAAAGAAGAAATCAAGTCGTAAATAAAGTGTTTATCAACTGAAAATTTTAAAGACTATTTACAAAAAATTTTCAGTGATAACCTACTAGTATTTTATGCCCATTGGAAGAAGCTATTCAAGACTTGAAGAAAGACACCAAACTCGAAATTTTTTGGAGTGCAAACTAATTAGTAAGAGACTTTTTTAATATTAAGTGTAACACGTGTTTTCCTGAAAGTGCTCCTGAAAATTGTGAAAAAATTCCTGAAGGTAGGGTAGGCTTAATTATATACACCTAAATTTTTTCAAAATTTTTACACTAACAAAATTTTTAACTAGAGGCTATTTGCGGTTGTTGGTAATCACAAATTGTTTTTCAGAATACAAAAACCCAAATAATTTTCAGGACAATAATTTTCAAAAATATACCAAATACAGCCCCATTTAATAGACTATTTACATTATTTTTTGCAAAATTTTTGAAGGAGCACTTTAGAAGTTATAAATTTTTTAGTGAGAGCTGGGAGGTCCTGAAAACTGCACGATAACTGTGTTTTCAGTTTACAGGAAAACGGAGCCTCCTAGCTCAATTCTGATAAAATTTTCGGCCCCTAACCCCCCCTCTCCCATACTATCCAGTAAACGGATAGTCTTCGGCCCCCACCGGATCATTTGGACACAGTTTCAACCCCCTACCCTTAAGTCGACTTTGGGACATAGTCTCTGGGGGATGAAAATTTTTAAATCAAAATAATAACGAAACTAGTGTACCGAATTGAACCGGGTTTTTTGTAAAAAATTATATTTAAGCAGGCCTAAATAATTGAATGAAGACTGACTCTATGTAGAGCCTTGTAAAGATATTTTATTTTTAACTAAATTTTTATTTTATTATTAGAGACATAATTTTAGGAATTAGAATTGACCGATTATATGTGTGTATATATGATTGTGTGTATAATATAGAGCAAGACTTAGAATAGACCACTCTACATAGAGAAAAATAGTTGATAAAGTAACCTAGTTGAATAGATTATAGCATTATAATAATAATAGAGCTTTTAGACTGACTCTAGGTAGAGTCTCATATAGGCTAAATAAAATTTTAATATTAAGAATATATCATAAATACATGTATCGTGTGTGTAAGAGTGACAATCCTAACAAGTAGAGTTGCGACTCTACATAGAGAAAAATCTTTTATTTTATTTTGTTTTTGTATTTTTATTAAACTTCAAATAACTGCGACCTTGTTGAACTTTCGATATACTTTACAACTTTTACAAACTTTTATCGAAAATTTTATTATTATTTTTTGTTGTCTGTTGATTGTTGAGACCCAGGACGCGTTCCCCCGACAAAATGTTCGGCATCCGTACCCCAATTAAAAGTACTGAGGATAGTGCTAAGAACACGATTCCTCAGGGTTCTCCGAACGCGATAGAAAAGGCGGGGCCTTCTACTAAAAGGGATCGAACGTTACAGGTCCCTAATGTAAGAAAAAGTATTGGGGAATGGGAAACAGGACAAATAGATATGGAAGCGATAAAACAGACCTCCCCAAAAAAGGTAGTCCCAATGGCTCTACAAAAACAAAAAACTGCCCAATCCCAGGAAACAAAAGGAACAGTCCGTAAAGCAGCTGTTGAGGTCACAGAAAGTTTACCAAAAGTGGAGACTAATAAAAATATGGATCGCCTTACGGAGGCTCGAGCCTGTCTCCACAAGGCAAAACTTCACCTCAACAACTCTCGCAACCTGAGGACTGATATTAAAATAGAAGTGACTCAGGCCATAGAGAGGCTTTACCAACTTGTAAAAGAGACAGAAAAAGGCAAGAGCACAGAAAATGAAGACAAACTGAGAGATCAAGGGAAGAAAGAGGAAAGAATGGAAGAAGAAAATAGGAAAAGGAAAGAAGAAGACCAAAACTTAATGAAGAAATTGGAAGAGCATGGAAAACTATTAGAAGAAAGCAGAAAAGAAATGGAAAAATTAAGAGAAGAAATGCAAAAGCAAGAAATTAAGGAAGATCGAGGAACATACGCAAGTGTATTGGCTGGGCCACCAAGGGACCCACCTTCAGAAAACATGGCCATGCACTCTGTGATAATCACATCAAATGATGAAAAAGAGACAGGGGACCAAGTAATGGATAGGATAAGAAAGGCAATTAATGCCAAAGAAGAAGGACTAAAAATAGATAAGATTAGAAAGGCCAGAGACAGAAAGATAATAGTAGGATGCCGAACGGAAAAGGAAATAAGTAGAGTTAAAGAAAGATTAAAGATGGCAGGGAAAGACCTCAATGTGGATGACATAAAAAATAAGGATCCACTCATAATCCTAAAGGACGTGTTGCAGTACAACACTGACGAGGAAATCCAAAAAGCTATTAGGATACAAAATAGACACCTATTTAAAGATATACCGGAGAAAGAGGACAGAATGGAGGTAAAATACAAGAAAAGGACTCGTAACCCGCATACTTCTCATATCGTAATGAGAGTCTCACCTCAACTATGGAACCGTCTCACGGAAGCTGGTATAATCCATGTTGACCTACAGAGAATTAGAGTGATGGACCAGTCTCCCTTGGTACAATGTTCGCGCTGCCTGGGATATGGGCACAGTAGGCGCACGTGTACTGAGACGACTGACGCATGTAGCCATTGTGGAGGCCCACATTTCAAAATCGAATGTGCTGAATGGCTATCCGGTGCAATACCGGAATGTAAGAACTGCAGCAAGGCAAAATACGATAACAAAGACCATAATGCATTCAGCACAGACTGCCCAATAAGAAAAAAGTGGGAAACATTGGCAAGATCTACCGTAGCATATTGCTAATGTTGCTCCTATGACAAACACGGAACCATGCATCGGTAACCACCGATATCACGCGATCCAGGCGAATCTTCAAAGGTGTGAGCTAGCCACGGCCGAGTTAATCATAGAGGCGACCAAGAGAAAGATGTGTTTCGCTATGGTGCAGGAGCCCTACATTGGTCGAATAGGACAAATGAAAAACTATTCTGGGACGAGAATAGCACAAAGTGACAGAAGCCAAACCACTGAAAATGTGATTAAGGCTGCTATTGTGCTATTCGACGACACCATTGACATGTTCCCATGCCCAGGCCTAACGACGGAGAACATCGCAGTCGTAAAGTTGAAGAAGGGCTTGGGAGTTGGGAGTGGTGTCCGTCTACATGGAGGGCGACAAACCTATCGAACCATATCTTGAAACGATTGAAGCGGCCGTGGTGGGCCTACGGAAGAAACGTGATACTCGGTGGGGACGTGAATGTGAATACATGGTGGGAAGCCGAGAGACAGACAACAGAGGCATAGCGGTAGCCGCAAAGCTAGATGAATTGGAACCCACATTCTAAACAGGGGGACTGAGCCAACTTTTGATGTAATAAGAGGCGGAAAAAGATATTCCAGTTGTGTCGACGTAACTACCTGCTCGACTAACCTACTCGGAAGGATGGACAATTGGAGACTGTCCGAAGAAATAACCAGTTCGGATCACAGGGCAATCCTATTTGAAATAAATTTAGATAAATCAATAGGTACTAACATAAAAAGAATGACAAGAACTTACAACACGAAAGGCAAATTGGGAGAGTTTCGAGAAAACTCCCAGATTGGAAGGATATACGATTAAATGAAGCATCAATAGAAAGAGTAGCAACTACACAAGAATTAGAAATAACAATAGATAAATATACAAACTCAATAATAAAAGCTTGTGAAAATAGCATACCTAAAATAAAAAATAAAAAGCGAATGGGATTGCCTTGGTGGACTGACGAGCTCACACAGCAAAAGGAAGTCTCCAGGCTGAGGCGTAGAATTACGCAGCGCCAGTCCGCCGCGAGGGTGGTCGAGCAGTATAAAAGAGCAAAGGAAGAGTACCAACAGGAAATCAAAACAGCTCAGACCACTAGTTGGAAGGAGTTCTGCAAAAACAAGAGCGGGAAACAATGGGAGGAATCTACAGGGTGATAAGCCGTACAACGGTCCAACAGGATGACACTTTATTCTAGATGGAGGACGCTTGAAGGCGAGGAATCAGCCAGGATCCTAGCAGACACGTTTTACCCAGAGGATCGAACTGAAGACGATGACGCGGAACACAGGCTCATAAGAGAAATAGCAAAAACTGTGAATGAAGGGTCACCTGATATCTCATGTGACCCGCCCTTTACAGCAGATGAGTTGCTGTGGGCCGCGTCTAGTTTTAATCCAAAAAAGGCACCTGGTAATGATGGTCTCACGTCGGACATCTGTGGAATTGCTATCGCCCTGGATTCGGCATTGTTTTTGGCAATTGTAAACAAATGTCTTCGCTTTGCCTACTTTCCCATCATATAGAAGAGAGCGACAGGTAGTATTGCGAAAACCAGGAAAAGAGACTTACACACACCCCAAATCCTACAGGCCGATCGGACTGTTGCCTGTGTTAGAAAAGGTCTTCGAAAAATGGTAGTTCGAGAATCAAGTACATCGTACCAAATATAAGCCGTAAACAATATGGATTCATGCCACAACGCAGCACCGAGGACTCTCTATGATATGATGCAGTTTATAAGAACAAAGCTAGAAGACAAAAAGCTAATCCTGCTTATATCATTGGACAGAGGGAGCCTTCGATAATGCCTGGTGGCCGGCGGTACGGTGTGGACTTCAGGAGACCGGATGCCCGGTAAATCTGAGGCGCCTGATTGATGACTATTTTAAGAATAGAACAGTGGGCGTCAGATATGCTGGGGCAGAATGGGAAAAAGAACAACTAAGGGTGTGTGTAAGGCTCAATAGGAGGTCCAATCTTCTGAATGTGCTATTGGACCCACTTCTCAAGGAGTTGAGCGCAAAAGGATCCCATTGCCAAGCTTTTGCGGACGATGTGGTCCTAATGTTCTCCGGGGACACGGCAAAACAGGTACAGGAGCAGGCGAATGCAACTCTCGCATATGTCCGGAAGTGGGGTGTCAGAAATAAGCTAAACTTTGCGCCACATAAAACAAAGGCGATGGTCATTACAAAAAAGCTAAAGTACGACACACCACTTCTGGAGATGGGCGGGAAAACCATAGAAATAAGTAGATATAAAAGGGAACTTGAACATATATGTAAGAATATATAACACAAGTCCCAAAATAATAGAAATTAGTAAATAAAAACAATTGTAATTAGTAAATAATATAATAGTAATAAGTAAAGGAAATTGAAAATATATATATAGTACATATAGATCAATTTCAAAATAACGTGTAATAAGTAATAAGAAATAAACAAAGTAATGTTACATATAAGCTAGCGATACGATAAATAAATAAGTAAAATAATTATATAGAGTATAGGAGATAAGTAGAAAGTAAGATAATATAAGACACTGTAATAAGATAGCTAAAAGGAAAGGCACTGTAATATGGTAGAAGATAAAGATCTAAAGAAATAAAATAGTAAATGAGAAATGGAGATAAGTGATAAAATACTGTAAATAAAACAAAAACAATATATATAAAAAGTCAAAAAGAACATTGACAAATAAACGAAAAGAGCGCAAGGTCCCTGATCTCCAAGTCAGGAAATAGAAAAAAAAAAAAAAACCTAACCTAACCTAACCTAACCTTTTTTTTTTTCGGGGAAATCTCATGGACTACCTCCGCCTGGGGAAAGGCGGAGGGCGTGCCGGACTCTTACCGGCTAAAACCACCCTGGTGTCCTCGCATCGTGCGCGCGGGGCCGCGGGAATCCTAATTCTTCCGCAGCCCCACACCAGTGCTGGCCCGGTCTGTCAGGGCCTCGTCTCCTGCACGGGGTAGTGATGTGTTCGACTACCCCGCATCGCCACAGAGGCGCGCGCCGACACCGCTCGCGCCTCCACCTCGGGTCCATCGAAGAGGGGCGGGGACTTCCCGTCCCTCGCCCCTGACCCATCATGGGGGCCGGAAGAGCGCTTAGTAGCGCCCGCTTTCGCGGCCCCAGCGGCGGATCTGGTCTCTGGCTCCGCCGCCAACCAAGTTTCGGCTGCGGAAGGTAGGAGAGCGGCGCCTCGCAATACCGACACCTCTCCACCCGCGGCCCCACCACAACCGCATCAACGGTGTTTCGTCTGAGTCGCGGAGGATAGGGCGAGGCGCATCGCCATACCAACACCTCTTCCTCCGCGACTCCACCTCGGCTGCAGCGGTAAGGGAGCGGACCAACCCTCCTGCAGCAGCCCACCGACACACATCCGAAGTGGGCTCGCCGAGCCCACACGGAGTGGCCACCGGCCGGCCCCACACCTCGCCAGCCAAGGGTTCCTCTTGTTCACCGCGGGTGACCAAGCCACGGCTACTAAGCCCCCGCCACGACAAGGCGGGAACCCGTCTGGGGAACCTAACCTAACCTAACCTAACCTAACCTTTTTTTTTTTGCGGGGAAACTCATGGACTACCTCCGCCTGGGGAAAGGCGGAGGGCGTGCCGGACTCTTACCGGCTAAAACCACCCAGTGTCTCCTCGCACGTGCGCGCGGGTTCGCGGGAATCCAAATTCTTCCGCAGCCCCACTAGTGCTGGCCCGGTCTGTCCGGGCCTGTTCCGCAGCACGGTGTAGTGAGGTGTTCAACTACCCCGTGCATCGCCTTAGAGGCGCGCGCCGACACCCGCACGCGCCTCCACCCGGGGCCATCGAAGAGGGGCGGGGATTTCCCAGGTCCCTCGCCCTGGACCCATTCATGGGGCCGGAAAAGGGCGTTGTCCGCCCTTCTCCTGCGCTCGGTGCGCCTTCTGCGGCCGGGGAAGGGAGTCGAGATCTCCCTTTCCCGTTCCGCAGTTTCCTTCTGCGACATCACGTTGTTGGATGGCGGCCGCTCGCGGACTGGGCAGAGACGTCGAACCGGATATATCGATGGTCCGACAGCGTCTCCACCTCTACGGCGACACGCCAGTCGCGGACTCGGCTGGCGACAGAGGGGCTAGCGAGCGAGACGTCCACTATCGACCCGCCCCGCTGCCGCACGCACGTGTATTCCGAACCCCGATTCAGAACGACCAGACCAGTCGTCACCGTCCACTCTTCTAGCACCTCGCCCCGAGGGTCAGTGACCGGAGATCCCCACGCCGATGACTTGGCGTTGAGATCTCCGAGCACCAGAACAGGACGAGGGTGATAGCGGCCTACGACGGCGCCCAACTCGACAAGGAAACCCTCAAAGTCGGCGAGACTCTTGTTGGGGGAGAAATACGCCCCTACAATAACGATGCCGCCCGAGACCGCAGCAACCCAGCCGCGGCCCCGAGACGGGTCGATCAGAGATTCGCCAATAATGGCCACCAAACCGTCAGCGCATCCCAACCAGTTGTCGCGGGCGGGAATGAAGTACGGTTCGGCGACCACAGCCACTTGAATCGACCACTCTGCCATGCTCTGGAGTAGGAGATCCTGAGCTCTGGCACAGTGGTTGATATTGCCCTGAAGAAAATGGAATTTTGCCGTTACTGACATTCCATTCCTCGGCAACGGTCCTGGGCTGGAGTCGGCCGCGGAGCTGCTAGCCTGCGGGGCAGCGAGGTTAACCCAGCAGGCTTAGTGCCCTCTTCTTTTCTTTTTCTTTTGGCCTTGCTGGCAGGCGCCCCACAGGCCCTCCGCCTACTCTGTGCTCCGCTGGCCTTCCCGCAGCAGAACAAAGGCTGCAGTTAAGCGCCGCGGTGCACAGGGCCGCCTTGTGGCCAGGCTGGCCGCAGCGATAACAGAGGTCACTACGGTCAACCTCGGCGGTGCACTTCGCCCGGACGCCCTTTTCCAGGCACCGGAAGCACCGCAAAGGCCGGGGCTGTAGTAGCTGGTCCTTGCCGCCACCCAGCCTACCAGCAATCTGCCGCTATCGGCGATCTTCTTCGCCGACGCTATAGGGCACCGAACCCAGACCGCGCCGAGTCCGCTGGCGTCGGTGCGTATATCGCCAGCCCGCACCTTGTCCGGCGGACACTCCGCTTCTGGCAACGGCCGCCACCACCTCCTCAGAGGTCACCGAGTCGTCCAGGCCAGCAATCCGCACCTCTGCGGTTTTCATTGGTCTGAGACCCGGACGTCCTCAGGGTTGAGGACCTCCTCATCTTGGCGGCCAGTGCATCCGCCTTTTCGGCACTGCCGCTCACAGTACCAGCCACCTCGAACAGCCGCGCACCCGTGACAGCCTGCTTGAGGGTGACGGACTGAAGGCCAAGATCTGATAATTTGATCTTGGCCTTGGCCTCGGCGATGACCGACTGGTACGTCACGTCACGCTCCACAGCTCCGGGCTGCAACGTTAGCGTCACAGCATTGGACCGCGGAACATGCACAGCCGGTCTCTTGCGACCGCCTTGGCAGTCCGCCGCGCAGGTTTAGGAGCCGTCTTTGCGGTTCCACCTGGGCGCATGCAGCTGCTGCGGCCTTCTTGGCGGCTTTGCGGGTTTTTGCGGCCCACGACTTTCGCCCAGGTCTCACCTTAGACCTGGCAGTCGGGCTGGTCGCTCGGAGGCCCTCCGCGGGCTTTGTTACCTCCGCGGGCTTCCCTTTGAGGCGCAAGTCCGGCGGCTCCTCAGTCCTCCGCGTGTCAGCCGCTAAAGGCGGACGGAGGATTTCCGCCGGGAGACGCCGAGACAATGCGCTCGACCTCTTCGTCGGTACGAGGGCTTGCCGGTCGCGGTGCGGAGTCGGGGCCACTACAGGTGCGGCATCGGTGGACGTGCGTCGCTGTTGCTGCTCGCTTAGCGCAGCGACTTGCCGCCGGAGGGCCTCCCAGGAGGCGGCTGTTTTCCTCCTGCAGCTTTGCGACCTCGTCAGAGGCCGTCCTGTTGAGGAGGATGCCAACCTCCTGATATCAGCGGCAGCCTCCTTAAGCCACGGGTGAACGTCCTTCAGGCTGCCGGACTTGGTGGCAACCTTCAGGACTAAGTCCACCCCATCCAGGGCCAGCTGGCTCAAGGCCACTGCAGATGGCTCTCCTTCCGCTGCAAGAGCAGCTGTCGCCGCGAGCGTCGGGCCATTTCGATTTCGTCGGCCGCGACGGCTTTGCGCTGCCCTCTTGGCAGCGTTGAGCTCCGCCTTTGAGCTCCCCAGCGAGGCACAGCTTTTACCGCCATCGCCAGGGTCCTCCGTAGTGAACCCCATGTCACTTTCTTTCACTCACCAGCCGCCGAGGTATTGGAGCACACGAACCGTCCGTGTTATCCTCCGCGGCTGCGAAGCACTGCCTCTCGATGCCTGTCGACCCCTCCCCGAAGTCGGCAACTTGGGGGCCGGCAGGCCTTCCTCATCTGAAGATCGGCACACTGGACGTTTCCTAGCGGAAGATGTCCCACGCGACCGATTTCCACCGCTTCCAGTATCCGATCCAGCCTTTTTTTCAACCTCTACTGTTTTTAGGTATTTATTTTTTTCCATTCTTATCCCACGAGTGTGGAGGAAATAAAAAGTACATCCGGGCAGCGCCTCCTTTGCCCGGATAGGCCTATGCGTAACCCTTTAAGGGTGTCGGCCGGTACCCCGACGGGGGCAACGCTAACGACTGAACATTTACCCATCAGCCATGCAGCTCCTCACGGCGTGCCACGCTTGAGCTTCGGGTGATTTTTTAAAGAGGTTATCATCCTCGCGACTCCAGGCGGTTAAGTCAAGAGCCCTCGGCCCCTTAGGCGCCGCGAGACGTGATCCACGACACGCCAGAGGGATTCCGAGGTTCGAACGGTGGCAGAGTTGATACGGGTTCTTCCCATGCCTGCCCAGAGTCCGGGTGAGGGAACACTGAGCCCATTCAGTTTCCTTTTAACAGGTGTGGTCCCTGAAAACCGCGATTACGGGTTGCCCGGCGTCGGCAAAAGCCGAGTGCACCTGGCACCTCACCGCGCATGTCACATTCTCTATTCCTCTCAACGGAGAGGATACAGGAAGCAACTAGTAGGCCCTCCATCATCTAAACAAGCCCTCACTCAGCCAGTTTTGGTCCGCGACGGTTTCCCGCTACCACCCATATCTGAGTGGCGTTCCCTATCCGCCACCTGGGACGCGCCCGATGGGAGCTCTGGCAACTCCACACGGAACCCAACCTAACCTAACCTTTTTTTTTTTTTTCGGGAATCCTCATGGACTACCTCCGCCTGGGAGGCGCGGAGGCGTGCCGACTCTTACCGGCTAAAACCACCCGGTGTCTCTCGCACGTGCGCGGGGCCGCGGGAACCAAATTCTTCCACACTAGTGCTGGCCCGGTCTGTCCGCCCGTCCTGCACGGGGTAGTGAGGTGTCGACCACCCTGCATCGCCTCAGAGGCGCGCGCCGACACCGCTCGCGCCTCCGCCTCGGGTCCATCGAAGAGGGGGACTTCCCGTCCCTCACCCTGGACCCATTCATGGGGCCGGAAGAGGCTAGTAGCGCCCGCTTTCGCGGCCCCAGCGGCGGATCTGGTCTCTGGCTCCGCCGCCAACCAAGTTTCGGCCGCGGAGGGTAGGGAGAGCGGCGCCTCGCAATACCGACACTCCTCTCCCCCCGCGGACGTGATGTCGCAGAAGGACACCACCGCGTCCCACGACTCTGCGCTACCGACCATCTTCCGCACTAAGGCCGGCAGCGACAGATCGCTTCCTACTTCATTTGTGAGGACACGGCGCTGCTCCTCCCAAGCTGCACACTCGGCGAGCGTGTGTTGCGCCGTGTCCTCCCCGCAATGGACGCAGTGGTGGCACCGAGCGTCCGGCTCCCTGTCTATGCGGCACAGGTACTTGCCGAAGCAGCCGTGCCCCGACAGCACCTGCGTCACCCTAAACGACAGGGAGCCGTGCTCAAGAGCCAGTCGTCGAGTACTGGCCGGATCGCCTCGACGGTAGCGAGGCCGGCGGTGGGCGCAGCCTTGCCGCCATTCCGCCACCAAGACCTGACGGAGCTCCTCGGCGCAGCGCGATCTGCCGCTGCACCGGCCTCGAGCCCCGTGCCGCTCTTCCTCGCGCCATCGATATAATGACGCGAGTACTTTCGCCCCTAAGTCCCAGGGCGGATCCGGCCAGGACGCAAGCCGCCGTGAAATCGCGATACCCGCGGACGACTCTAACGGCCATCGCCCTTTGCGGTTTACGCAGCATGGCGAGAGCTGGCCGTCATGTCCATCGCCCACACAGGGCCCCACAGGCCATGGACCGCACGATTCACGTACAACCGCCTGCAGGCGGCACTCGCCCCTGGAAGCAACGTTGAAAGCGCGCCCGCTGCACCCATCAATTTGGGCGCCAGCCGCCGGAAGTGGGGTCCGAATTCCCATCGGCTGTCGAGCACCAATCCCAGATACTTCATGGTGGACTCGACAGATATCCGGGCCCCGCTGACCACGATGTGTGATCCCGGAGGCGGCGCGCGTCGAGGGCCATGGAACTCGATGTCCTCCGACTTGTTTAGGGCCACCTCCAGGCCCAGGCGCAGGATGCGGTTCACCACTTGTGACACCGCAGCCGTGGCAACCAACGCTGCCTCCCTGTGCGAGCTCCCCCGGGCAGTGACAAGCGTGTCGTCTGCAAACCTAACCTAACCTAACTTTTTTCGGAAACCTCATGGACTACCTCCGCTGGGGAAAGGCGGAGGGCGTGCCGGACTCTTACCGGCTAAAACCACCCCGGTGTCTCCTCGGCGCGCGGGGCCGCGGGAATTCTTCCGCAGCCCCACACTAGTGCTGGCCCGGTCTGTCCGGCCCTCTCCTGCACGGGGTAGTGAGGTGTCCGACTCACTCCTGCATCGCCTCAGAGCGCGCGCTGACACCCGCTCGCACCTCCGCCTCGGATCCATCGAAGAGGGGGCGGGACTTCCCAAGTCCTCGCCCTGACCCATTCATGGGGGAAGAGCGCTTAGTAGCGCCCGCTCGCGGCCCCAGCGGCGGATCTGGTCTCTGGCTCCGCCGCCAACCAAGTTTCGGCCGTGAGGGTAGGAGAGCGGCGCCTCGCAACACGACCTCTCCCCGCGGACGTGATGTCGCAGAAGGACACCACTGCGTCCCACGACTTGCGCTACCGACCATCTTCCGCACTAAGGCCGGCAGCGACAGATCGCTTCCACTTCATTTGTGAGGACACGGCGCTGCTCCTCCCAAGCTGCACACTCGGCGAGCGTGTTGCGCCGTGTCCTCCCCGCAATGGACGCAGTGGTGGCATCGAGCGTCCGCTCCCCTGTTCATGCGGCACAGGTATCTGCCGAAGCAGCCGTGCCCCGACAGCACCTGCGTCACCCTAAACGACAGGGAGCCGTGCTCAAGAGCCAGTCGTCGAGTACTGGCCGGATCGCCTCGACGGTAGCGAGGCCGGCGGTAGGGCGCAGAAGCCTTTGCCGCCATTCCGCCACCAAGACCTGACGGAGTTCCTCTCGGCGCAGCGCGATCTGCCGCTGCACCGGCCTCGAGCCCCGTGCCTTCCTCGCGCCATCGATATAATGACGCGAGTACTTTCGCCTCTAAGTCCCAGGGCGGGGATCCGCCAGGACGCAAGCCGCCCGTAGGAAATCGTGCGATACCCGCGGACGACTTAACGGCCATCGCCCTTTGCGGTTTACGCAGCATGGCGAGAGTGCTGGCCGTCGCGTCCATCGCCTACACAGGGCCCCACAGGCCATGGACCGCACGATTCACGTGCACAACCGCCTGCAGGCGGCACTCGGGCCCCTGCTGGGAAGCAACGTTGAAAGCGCCCGCTGCACCCATCAATTTGCCAGCCGCCGGAAGTGGGGTCCGAATTTCATCGGCTGTCGAGCACCAATCCCAGATACTCATGGTGGACTGACAGATATCCGGGCCCCGCTGACCACGACGTGTGATCCCGGAGGCGGCGCGCGTCGAGGGCCATGGAACTCGATGTCCTCCGACTTGTTTAGGGCCACCTCCAGGCCCAGGCGCAGGATGCGGTTCACCACTTGTGACACCGCAGCCGTGGCAACCAACGCTGCCTCCCTGTGCGAGCTCCCCCGGGCAGTGACAAGCGTGTCGTCTGCAAACCTAACCTAACCTAACTTTTTTTTTTTTTTCGGGGGGAAATCCTCATGGACTACCTCCGCTTGGGGAAAGGCGGAGGGGCGTGCCGGACTCTTACCGGCTAAAACCACCCCGGTGTCTCCTCGCACATGCGCGCGGGGCCGCGGGAATCCAAATTCTTCCGCAGCCCCACTAGTGCAGTGCTGGTCTGTCCGGGCTCGTCTCCTGCACGGGGTAGTGAGGTGTTCGACTACCCCTGCATCGCCTCAGAGGCGCGCGCTGACACCCGCTCGCACCTCCGCCTCGGATCCATCGAAGAGGGGGCGGGACTTCCCAAGTCCTCGCCCTGACCCATTCATGGGGGCCAAGAGCGCTTAGTAGCGCCCGCTCGCGGCCCCAGCGGCGGATCTGGTCTCTGGCCCGCCGCCAACCAAGTTTCGGCCGCGGAGGGAGAGCGGCGCTCGCAATACCGGCACTCCTCTCCCCGCGGCCCCACCACCACCGCATCAACGGTGCGGCCCCGTCTGAGTCGCGGAGGATAGCGAGTGGCGCATCGCCATACCAACACCTCTTCCTCCGCGACTCCACCTCGGCTGCAGCGGTAAGGCAGACCAACCCTCCCGCAGCAGTCCACCGACACATCCGAAGTGGGCTCGCCGAGCCCACACGTAGTGGCACCGGGCCGGCCCCACACCTCGGGCCAGCCAAGGGGTTCTCTTTGTTCACCGCGGGTGACCAAGCCACGGCTACTAAGCCCCCCCGCCACGACAAGGCGGGAACCCGTTCGGGGGGGAACCTATCCTAACCTAACCCAGTCCGGTGTCAACTGCCGTCCCGTACGCCACGTTTCTGTGTTGCTCCATGCTTTAAAAGTCGCAAAAATAGGTTTTTCACAACCGATTTTGGTGTGTAGTATACCAAAAGTTGCGCTTTGACTCGCGGTTTAAAGTAGTGAAAACCGCAAGAAAATTGGAGTTTTCGTGTAAAAGTTCCCCTGACAGTATGTTCGGTCTCCGTACTCCAACCAAATGTTCTGAGAATAGTGCCAAGAACACGAATCCTCATGACTCTCCAAGCGGGACAGAGAAGGCTGGGCCTTCTCCTAAAATAGATCAAAGTGCACAGATCCCCAACGTGAGACGGGAAAAACAGATAAGGAAACAGCAATTCAGACCTCACCAAAAAATACAGCTCCAGTGGCCCGCCAAAAACAGAGAATTGCTCAGTCCCAGGAAGCGAGAGGAACAACTCGTAAAGTTGTTGCTGAAACCTCAGAAAGTTCTCCAAAAATAGAAACTCAAAAATATGTGGATCACCTGACAGAGGCTCGAGCCTGTCTGAACAAGGCAAAATTACACCTCAGCAACTCTCGCAACTTGAGGACTGACATAAAAACTGAAGTCACTCAGGCCATAGAGAGACTATATCAACTAGTAAAAGAAGCAGAAATAGGTAAGAGTACAGCGAAAGGAGAAAAAGCAAGTAATCAGGAGAAGAAAGAAGAGAGAATGGAAGATGAAACTAGAAAAAGAAAAGAAGAAGATAAAACCTTAATGAAGAAATTGGAAGAACATGGAAAACTCCTAGAAGAAAGTAGAAAAGAGATGGAAAAACTAAGAGAAGAAATGAAAAAGCAAGAAAATAAAGAGGATAGAGTAACATACGCAAGTATAGTGGCTGGGCCACAAAGGGGTTCATCACCAGAAAATATGGCCATGCACTCGGTGATGATTACATCTACTGACGAGAAGGATACAGGAGACCAAGTGATGGATAAGATAAGGAAGGTAATTAACGCGAAAGAAGAGGGACTAAAAATAGATAAGATTAGAAAGGCTAGGGAAAGAAAGATAATAGTAGGATGTCAAACGGAAAAAGAGATAAATAGAGTGAAGGAAAGACTAAAAATTGCTGTGAAAGACCTCAACGTAGATGACATTAAAAACAAAGATCCCCTCGTAATCCTTAGGGATGTATTGCAGTACAATACAGACGAGGAGATACAAAAAGCCATAAGAGCACAAAACAAAAATCTCTTCACAGAAATATCGGACAAAGATGACAGAATGGAAGTCAAATATAGAAAAAGGACTAGGAACCCGCATACATCGCACATTGTTATGAGGGTTTCACCTAAAATATGGAACCGCCTTACAGAAGCTGGAGTAATTCATGTGGACCTTCAGCGGGTAAGAGTAATGGACCAGTCTCCCTTGGTTCAATGCTCACGGTGCTTGGGATACGGGCACAGCAAACGCATATGTTGCGAGACAACTGATGTCTGTAGCCACTGTGGAGGTCCGCACCTCAAAACCGAATGTGCTGATTGGCTGTCAGGTGAAATGCCAGTATGTAAAACTGTAGCAAGGCAAAACTTGATAAAAAAGACCACAATGCATTCAGCACAGACTGTCCGGTAAGAAGAAAGTGGGAAATGCTAGCAAGGTCAACAGTAGCATACTGCTAAGGTTGCCCCAAAGCTAAACACCGAAACAACCACCGGAAACCACCGATATCACGCAATCCAGGCAAATCTCCAAAGATGTGAGCTAGCCACGGCCGAATTAATTACAGAGGCAACAAAGAGGAAAACATCATTTGCTATAATACAGGAGCCATATATCGGTCGACTTGGCCAGATGAAAAATTACCCGGGGACAAGAATAGTACAAAGCAACAGAAGCCTGATCACTGATAAGGTGATTAAAGCTGCTATTGTACTATTCGACGACACCATCGACATGACCCAATGCCCCAGTCTCACAACGGAAAATATCGCAGTTGCAAAGCTAAGGACAGGGGCTTGGGAATTGGGAGTGGTGTCTGTCTACCTGGAGGGTGATAAACCAATCGACCCATATCTAAAAATGATTGAAGCGGCTGTGGTGGGCTTGGGGACTAAGAACGTGATACTCGGTGGTGACGTAAACGCCTGGAGTACCTGGTGGGGAAGTCGGAAAACGGACAGTAGAGGGATTGAGGTTGCGGCAAAATTTGATGAATTAGAACTCCACATACTAAACAGGGGGACTGAGCCCACATTTGACACAATTCGAGGTGGAAAAAGATTCTCCAGTTGCGTGGATGTTACTGCTTGCTCGACCAGCCTGCTCGGAAGGATGGAAAACTGGAGACTGTCCGATGAAACAACCAGTTCGGACCACAGGGCAATCCTATTCAACATAAATTTAGAAAAATCATTAGGAACTGACATAAAAAGAACTACAAGAATGTACAACACAAAGAAAGCAAACTGGGGCGTGTTTCGTGAGAAACTCGCTCAGATTTGGAACGACAGACGAATAACTGAAGCAGAGATTGAAAAAATAGCCACAACAGAGGAGTTAGAAAATAAAATAGAGGACTTTACAAATTCAATAACTGAAGCTTGTAAAAAGAGCATACCAACATTAAATAATAAAAAACGAATGGGACTGCCCTGGTGGACCGATGCGCTAACGCAGCGAAAAAAGGAAGTCTCCAGGCTAAAGCGCCGAATCTCTTACGCAGCACCAGTCCGTCGTGAGTTGGTGGTCGAGCAATACAAAATAGCAAAGGAAAAATATCAGCAAGAAGTGAAAAGAGCACAAACCACGAGCTGGAAAGATTTTTGTAGCAGGCAGGAGCATGAAACAATGTGGGATGGTATTTATAGGGTCATAAGCCGTACAATGACGCGACAGGAGGACACTCCGCTTGTCCGAGATGGAAAAATACTTGGAAATGTGGAATCAGTCAGGATCTTGGCGGAGACCTTTTATCCAGAAGACCGTATTGAGGATGACAACACGGAACACACCCAAATAAGGGGAAAAGCAAGTACTGTAAATGAAGGGACACATGATAATTCATGTGACCCACCTTTCACAGAGAATGAGCTGATGTGGGCCGTGTCCAGCTTTAGTCCAAAAAAGGCGCCAGGAGACGACGGTCTTACAGCGGACATTTGCGGTGTTGTTATCGCATTGGATTCAGCGGTGTTCTTGGCACTAATAAATAAATGCTTCAGCTTCGCGTACTTCCCCATCAAGTGGAAGAAAGCAACAGTGGTGGTGTTGCGGAAGCCCGGTAAAGGACATTACACACACCCCAAATCGTACAGGCCGATTGGGCTATTGCCTGTACTGGGTAAAGTTTTCGAAAAAATGGTAGTCCGAAGAATCAAGTGGCACATCGTACCCAAAATAAGCCGGACACAATATGGGTTTATGCTGCAGCGAAGCACTGAGGACTCCCCATGATATGATGCAGAATAAGAACTAAGTTAAAAGACAAAAAACTTATCCTGCTCATATCATTAGACATAGAGGGAGCCTTCGATAACGCCTGGTGGCCGGCAATACGATGTGCACTTGCGGAGACTGGGTGCCCGGTAAACCTGAGACGTCTGATAGATAGTTATCTAAACGATAGAACAGTGTGTGTCAGGTACGCTGGGGCAAAATGGACAAAAAGGACTTCAAAAGGGTGTGTGCAAGGTTCGATAGGGGGTCCAATTTTTTGGAATTTACTCTTGGACCCACTTCTGAAGGAGATGAGTGAGATAGGGACTCACTGCCAGGCTTTCGCGGACGATGTGGTCCTGATATTCGCCGGGGACACAACAAAACAGGTGCAGGAGCAGGCCAATGTGACTCTTGCTCATGTCGAGAGGTGGGGTGTCAAAAATAAGCTTAAATTTGCGCCATCTAAAACAAAAGCCATGATAATTACTAACAAGTTGAAATATGACACACCACTTCTTGAGATGGGTGGGGAGAGCATCGGCCTCTCAAGAGAAATAAAAATACTCGGCCTCACAGTTGATGACAGGCTCGCCTTCGACACACATATCAAGAATGTGTGCTGCAAGGTACAAAACTTGTATCGTCAGCTGTCGAGAGCCGCAAAGATCTACTGGGGCCTAAACCCCGAGATTATCAGGACAATATACATCGCGGTGGTGGAGCCGATCGTAATGTATGCGGCTAGTGTATGGGCATCAGCAACCAACAAATGCAAAGTCAAAAAACAACTTGACATGGTGCAGCGAGGATTTGTGCAAAAAATAATAAAATCTTATAGGACAGTTTCCCTACACTCGGCCCTACTACTCGCCGGGCTGCTTCCATTGGACCTAAGGGTCCGGGAAGCAGCCTCGCTTTATGAAATAAAGAAAGGTTACTCCCGACGTGTGGTGGGTGATCGTGATGTGGAAACTAAAATCGAATACTCCAAAACCACACATCCCGCGGATCAGGTTGGCCTGAAATTCACATGCCTGGAAGACGGTGCACAAATGGACCAAAACGACAACCAGGGCCTCAAAATATTTACGGATGGCAGCAAAATAGAGGGGAAAGTTGGCGCGGCGTTATCAATTTGGAACAGCGCCGCGGAAACGAATACCCAGAAATTAAAACTGGAAAATTTTTGCACCGTCTAACAAAGTTGCTGAACTGAAACCACCAGATATGCGCTTAAGCTCAAAACGAGCTGCAGCATATATGCGATTCGAGGTCTGCTCTACAAACAGTTATCCAAGACGTTTCTCTCCATCCCCTAGCGGTGGAAGCAAGAAATAACACATTGAAAATAAGTAACAAAGGTAAGACATTAAACTTTTTCTGGATAAAAGCTCACGCAGGATTGGAGGGAAATGAGAGAGCAGACCAGTTAGCCAAAGAAGCTGCCTTAAAATTAAAAAGAAAACCTGATTATGAGAAATGCCCGATTTCATACATCAAGCGACAAATACGATTGGAGTCGCTTGATGAATGGAACCGGCGCTATATAGAAAGGGAAACGGCCGCTACTACTAAGATATTTTTCCCAGAAGCCATAAATGCCTATAGCATAATAAGAAAAATAGATATGGACCCGATGACAGTACAAATAATGACAGGACATGGGGGGTTCTCCGAATATTTGCACAGATTTAAGTGCAAAGAGAGCCCCGCATGTGCCTGTGACCCAACAAAAAAGGAAGGAGTATTGCATATTGTAACAGAATGCCCCATTTACGGGAAAGAGAGAAATGATATAGAAGTAGAGATAGGAGTAAGAATAAGTAAGGAAAATGTAAAAGAAATAATTAGAAATAAGCACATTAGAGATAAGTTTCTGAAATACTGTAAGAATATAACAAGAAAAGTAGTAAATAAGAATAAATAGAAATAAGAAAAAGGGTACTGTAACAAATATATACTAATATATATAATTTAAACAGCCCCAAAAAATAATTAGCAATAAGAACTTAACTGTAAATAGAAAAAATGTATACATAGTATTAAAATTACAATAAATAAAATGAAAAACAAAATAAACCAGGTGAAAAAAGAAACACCACATGATAGACAAAGTCCCTCACTTCCTCATGTCAGGGGAACAAGAGTATAAAAAAAAAAAAAACTAACCTAACCTAACCTAACCTTATTTTTTTTTGCGGGGGGAAATCCTCATGGACTACCTCCGCCTGGGGAAAGGCGGAGGGGCGTGCCGGACTCTTACCGGCTAAAACCACCCCGGTGTCTCCTCGCACGTGCGCGCGGGGCCGCGGGAATCCAAATTCTTCCGCAGCCCCACACTAGTGCTGGCCCGGTCTGTCCGGCCTGTCTCCTGCACGGGGTAGTGAGGTGTCTGACTACCCGTGCATCGCCTCAGAGGCGCGCGCCGACACCCGCTTGCGCCTCCGCCTCGGGTCCATCAAGAGGGGGCGGGACTTCCAAGTCCCTCGCCCTGACCCATTCATGGGGCCGGAAGAGCGCTTAGTAGCGCCCGCTTTCGCGGCCCCAGCGGCGGATCTGGTCTCTGGCTCCGCCGCCAACCAAATTTCGGCCGCGGAGGGTAGGAGAGCGGCGCCTCGCAATACCAACACCTCTCCCCGCAGCCCCACCACTACCGCATCAACGGTGCGGTCCCGTCTGAGTCGCGGAGGATAGGCGAGTGGCGCATCGCCATACCAACACCTCTTCCTCCGCGATTTCCACCTCGGCTGCAGCGGTAAGGGAGCGGACCAACCTCCCGCAGCAGCCAACCTAACCTTTTTTTTTTGCGGGGAAACTCATGGACCACCTCCGCCTGGGGAAAGGCGGAGGGCGCGGACTCTTACCGGCTAAAACCACCCCGGTGTCTCGCACGTGTGCGCGGGGCCGCGGGAATCCCAATTCTTCCGCAGCCCCACACTAGTGCTGGCCCGGTCTGTCCGCCTCGTCTCCGCACGGGTAGTGAGGTGTCGACTACCCCGTGCATCCTCAGAGGCGCGCGCCGACACCGCTCGCGCCTCCACCCGGGTCCATCGAAGAGGGGCGGGACTTCCCAAGTCCTCGCCCTGGACCCATTCATGGGGCCGGAAGAGCGCTTAGTAGCGCCGCTTTCGCGGCCCCAGCGGCGGATCTGGTCTCTGGCCCGCCGCCAACCAAATTTCGGCCGCGGAGGGTGGGAGAGCGGCGCCTCGCAATACCGACACCTCTCCCCGCGGCCCCACCACAACCGCATCAACGGTGCGGCCCCGTCTGAGTCGCGGAGGATAGGGCGAGTGGCGCATCGCCATACCAACACTCCTCTTCCTCCGCGACTCCACCTCGGCTGCAGCGGTAAGGGGAGCGGACCAACCCCTCCCGCAGCAGCCCACCGACACACATCCGAAGTGGGCTCGCCGAGCCCACACGGAGTGGCCACCTCGGGCCGGCCCTACACCTTGGGCCAGCCAAGGGGTTCCTCTTTGTTCACCGCGGGTGACCAAGCCACGGCTACTAAGCCCCCGCCACGACAAGGCGGGAACCCGTTCGGGGGGGAGCCAACCTAACCTAACCTAACCACCCAGCAAAAATGCATCCGACTATTTTGGATCAAAGCCCATGTAGGACTAGCGGGCAATGAACGTGCAGACGAGTTGGCGAAGCATGCAGCGTTGCGGATAAAAACTAAGCCAGAGTACGATCGATGCCCGGTTTCACGTAAAACGTTTGTTTGGAAAAGATACCGTAAATAGATGGAACCAAAGGTATAAAGAAGGAGAAACAGGCAATACAACAAAATTTTTCCTGCCGGATATTGTTGATGGATACCAATTGGTCAAAAAGACAAACCTGTCCCCGACGATGATCCAGGTCAAGACCGGACATGGTGGATTCTCTGAGTATCTTTACCGTTTTCGGTGCAAAGAGAATTCATCATGTCTATGTGAGCCAGGAGTCGAGGAGACGGTTTTGCATATCCTCCTGGAATGTCCGAGATTCGCAACTGACAGATATAACTTTGAGAACACGACAGAAACGAGTTTGAAAATAGATAATTTAAACATACTATTGGCTACCAAGAAAACCAAATATAAATTCATAGAATATTGTGAGGGTGTTGTAAATAGAGTCATAAAATGTAATCAAAATTAAGATTTATGTTATTGTATACTTGTATACGTATAACTTGTATACGAAGAGAGAATGCACCAATCTAAATTATTATATATATATATATATATATATATATATATATATATATATTGGAAATCACATTAAAAATAGTATTTAAAAAAAACAATGATATAAAAAGTCTCTGATACCCACGTCAGAGGGCTGAATTTAAAAAAAAAAACCTAACCTAACCTTTTTGTACAATATGGTACAAAGAAATGAAACTTCGAAGGAGTCTCAGTAATCTATTTTAATGTACTATTTAACTTGTACACAATTATCTTAAAATATTAAATAGGACGTGCTAACAGTTTGAGGGTCGAAAGGTAAGGTACAAATTGTTTGTCCGTTGGCTGTTACAATGACGACATATGAAAACGTAATGGATTGCTATTGGTAGAATAATTCACAATGTTTTTGCAATCTAAATTGATCTTCAAGTATGATATTAATATGGTTAAATTATCTTTAACAGTTATAAATCTTACTAACACTTATTTGCACGTATGACTTAGAATATAATTATTATATAAACCAAACTTATATTTATAATAAAGTTCAGATGTGTGAACGGCGTGAACATCTTCCCGGGCCCTTGAAAGCTTGCTTTCAATTGTTTTCTATCAGGCTTGTTATGTACACAGTTAAAGATCTTCTTAATATCCTTTTAAGCTGTAGACGTCAGCCGTGCGTTGAGAACACCATCCGAAGTTCAGGAAATATCTTGCTTACAACTGTTATGTTAGACCATAGAGGCCCGGCGTTGCGTTTCCTATAACAACCAAATCAAAATGGTTCATATCTGTGCAGTTATTGCGTTATTTGAGTTCCTCAGTAAAAACGCTGGTACATTGTTGTTGTTGCCATTCAGGGCATTTAAATTGACTGAATTGCTCGTTGTTGTAGTCCTTACGCTTCAGTGTCAGAAATTATATCAATAATCTATCGATTATATGGTGTCCATGGGTAAAAGGTTTGAGGTAATTAGGCGAAGGATTAGAAGGACAAAGAGTTATAGGAGGTTATAGGATAGCCTTGACTTGTAAGCAAATATATAATTCTTAGTGTATAATTTAATTTATTCTAAAAAGTAACTCTTCTATATTGTAATAATTGTGTATTAACTGTTGAGCTCTAAATCTAAAACAATGTTATTATTTACGTTATCAAGACATGTAATTTCGCATTTATACAAACTTTCCGTTAGTTTAAGAAAATATATTATGTTTTGAATGTATAATTTAATTTTAAAATGCTTACAGTGATGGTAATAGAACATACGAGTATTGTGATCGTTTTCTTTACAAAATAGAAATTAGGAATTTATACTTGCTGACCCGAAACAAGTCACTCAAATGGTATGATGAAAATGAACGTGTTAGACCATCGTTACATAGTGTAGTGCGAAATATACTTAATAAACAGATAATAAGAAACTACAATTGTATTTTTTATTTACGAATTGGAATAATGTTTGTCCCTTGTCTTATAAGAACGAAAATAAATAAAAAAACTAAAGTTTGAAACGTAATGATATTTAAACATATTTTTTTTAGAACTTTCAATAAGTGCCAGTTCAAAATTAAACACAAATCACTTAACTCGTTATTAGTCCGAAAGATAATTAAGTAATGAAATCTACAACCTATCTTATAATATAGTTAATTAATCAAGAAGGTTTATTCTAGTATACTCGTGCTAATTATACGAAATTTTAATTTTTAGAGCTGTAATATGCCACAAATGATTTTAGGTACTACACAAATGAATTTAAATGTAACAATTCAATTTAAGTCCACAAAACATTTACACAAGTTTAATCGTGTCGTATTGTCTATGCCGTCTATGTCGGCTGAAATATGGTACCTAGTTTGATAATACACAGTACTAATAGTAATAGTTCGTGGGTGCCGTATGTTGAAACTAGCTGTTGTATAAAATTACTGACAAAATTTTACGTATTATTTAATTTAGTTTTAGATATTGTAATGATGTTGCACTGTTGGCTGAAAGGCTGAGGAGACATACTGACTCCATCTAATAAGAAGCGCACGTAAAGGCTAGAATAGATTCAAAATGTATAATAGTGGTGCACTGTTGCCAACTCTAGGGGTTGGAAGGCTGAGGAGACACACAGGCTCCTGCTAACAAGCAGCGCACGCATAGGCTAGAAGATTCAAAATGTATAATAGTGGTGCACTGTTGCCAACTCTAGGGGTTGGAAGGCTGAGGAGACACACAGGCTCCTGCTAACAAGCAGCGCACGCATAGGCTAGAAGATTCAAAATGTATAATAGTGGTGCACTGTTGCCAACTCTAGGGGTTGGAAGGCTGAGGAGACACACTGGCTCCTGCTAACAAGTAGCGCACGCATAGGCTAGAAGATTCAAAATGTATAATAGTGGTGCACTGTTGCCAACTCTAGGGGTTGGAAGGCTGAGGAGACACAGGCTCCTGCTAACAAGTAGCGCACGCATAGGCTAGAAGATTCAAAATGTATAATAGTGGTGCACTGTTGCCAACTCTAGGGGTTGGAAGGCTGAGGAGACACAGGCTCCTGCCAAGCAGCGCACGCATAGTCTAGAATAGATTCAAAATGTATAATAGTGGTGCACTGTTGCCAACTCTAGGGGTTGGAAGGCTGAGGAGACACACTGGCTCCTGCTAACAAGCAGCGCACGCATAGGTTAGAAAATTCAAAATGTATAATAGTGGTTCACTGTTGCCAACTATAGGGGTTGGAAGGCTGAGGAGACACACTGGCTCCTGCTAACAAGCAGCGCACGCATAGGTTAGAAAATTCAAAATGTATAATAGTGGTTCACTGTTGCCAACTCTAGGGGTTGGAAGGCTGAGGAGACACACTGGCTCCTGCTAACAAGCAGCGCACGCATAGGTTAGAAAATTCAAAATGTATAATAGTGGTGCACTGTTGCCAACTATAGGGGTTGGAAGGCTGAGGAGACACACTGGCTCCCGCTAACAAGCAGCGCACGCATCTTTTAGAATATCTGCATATCTCGATTCTATCTGCATAACTTCAGAAAAGCAATAATCAGTCATAAGAATAAGATTTTAGTTTAATATTATCTATATTTGTCCCATTAATATTCTTTATGTCTTCGAATACCTAACGATACGCAGTATTTTACCATATAAAAAAAATATTATAATAACAAGTGGTTGATTGAGTTATAATAGTTTTAGGTATAGTAGGATTATAATTATAATTTTGTTTTAAAGTGTAGTGCATATTATACGTAATATATACCTTTTGTTTGTTAGCCAGTCATTCAAATTTTTAAATATTTTTTTTAAGTAAGCGTACATGTTAAAGTGAAATAAAAATAATAAATAACTAAATATAATTATATTATAGCGACAACCCTAATAAGGGTGAATGAAAATGAAAATAATGCATTATTATAATATCGTCGTCAACGTTTGTACACCGTCAACGTCATAATATTTTCTAAATATTATTTCGAGTGTCTAAATTCTAACTTATATTTGCAATTCAAAATAAATCATCGCAGTTAAAAACAAACACATTTTAAAACAAATGGGATATTATAAGTTTTATAGAAATTGCACATTGATTGTATTTTGTCCAAAAGTCATTTGACTAATATTTTCTAAATTTCACTACATCAGTTTGAAGGTAATATGAAATTAGATATGAATAAAGTAAATGAGAGGTAGTTAATCATTGTATACGCTCCTGATTTATTCCGGCGCAGGTAAGTGGTGCGAAACCGGTAATAAACAGCTGTTGCTAAGCGCGGTGCGATTGCAGTTGCAGCGACGAATGATGCACAGCAAAAGCGACAACATGGATGAATCACCCTCAAAGTGCTGGAATAGAAATAGTGCAATTGGCTCAGTAACAAACAAGCGCAAATAAAATGGTATTATAATATCTTAGATAGTTATTTAAGTAATAACTAATAAATAGAATTGGAATGCAGTAAAATTTAACGAGATATTAAGTTTGATTTTTAATTGTTATAGATAATTGTATGGTTATATAATAATGATTATTTGTATACACTTGAGGTAGGTACTACCCTTGAAATGCATAATTTTAAATTTTATGCATCTGAACTGAATGTTTTTGAGTTTATTTGCTTAATCTAAATACTATTAAAGGTTGTTGTTAATGCATTTAAAATTTAAATAAAACTGTGTAAAATTGTATTTAGGGCCTAGCTAAAAAATAGGCATATTAAAAATTTTGATGACTGGCGATTAATATCAACTATTGTATTATTGCGGTACTTGATTTTCTGGTCACACTAATCAAGGCCAGAATAGGAAATGGACAAAAAGGAACGGACTCACCAAATAATCGCGTACAGGTTGAGGCACAATCTTGATGCCCGCGTTCATGTTGCTTGTAGAAATTAAGTTGAGACATATTCTTGGTCACGTGATCGCTCGGTAAACAATTGCTATAAAAATGTTTAAATTTCTTGCATATATTCAGAGTTGACAAGTGTAGCTAGCAGATCTAGACGCATATTCGTAGGGTAGACTTCGAAGACATAGCGCCGAATTTTGTAATTAGTTATCTCCAACTCGATGTAATTTGTCGACTATGGATACGACGACGTTAAATGGTCTGGCTGCACGATCCACAAAGTAATTATCCGATCTCCTGGCACCTCGCGAGAGGATCTAGGCGCTGATGATAGGCGTGGCGTGGCGATGACCTATTGACCTTCACCCTTGATCGGCGTATATGAATCTTCGGAATCCAATATTTATGTAGCAGGTCCTATCACGGTCGCCACTTTTGTATAATATGGTACAAAGAAATTTTGTATAATGAAACTTCGAAGGAGTCTCAGTAATCTATTTTAATGTACTATTTAACTTGTACACAATTATCTTAAAATATTAAATAGGACGTGCTAACAGTTTGAGGGTCGAAAGGTAAAGGTACAAATTGTTTGTCCGTTGGCTGTTACAATGACGACATATGAAAACGTAATGGATTGCTATTGGTAGAATAATTCACAATGTTTTTGCAATCTAAATTGATCTTCAAGTACGATATTAATATGGTTAAATTATCTTTAACAGTTGTAAATCTTACTAACACTTATTTGCACGTATGACTTAGAATATAATTATTATATAAACCAAACTTATATTTATAATAAAGTTCAGATGTGTGAACGGCGTGAACACTTTTTTTTTTCGGGGGGAAATCCTCATGGACTACCTCCGCCTAGGGAAAGGCGGAGGGGCGTGCCGGACTCTTACCGGCTAAAACCACCCCGGTGTCTCCTCGTACGTGCGCGCGGGGCCGCGGAATCAAATTCTTCCGCAGCCCCACACTAGTGCTGGCCCGGTCTATCGGGCCTGTCTCCTGCACGGGGTAGTGAGGTATTCAACTACCCGTGCATCGCCTCAGAGGCGCGCGCCGACACCCGCACGCGCCTCCGCCTCGGGGCCATCGGATAGGGGCGGGACTTCCAAAGTCCCTCGCCCTGGACCCATTCATGGGGCCGGAAGAGCGCAGTAGCGCCCGCTTTCCCGGCCCCAGTGGCGGATCTGGTCTCTGGCTCCGCCGCCAACCAAGTTTCGGCCGCGGAGGGTAGGAGGCGGCGCCTCGCAATACCGACACTCCTCTCCCCGCGGCCCCACCACCACCGCATCAACGGTGCGGCCCCGTCTGAGTCGTGGAGGATAGGCGAGTGGCGCATCGCCATATCAACACCTCTTCCTCCGCGACTCCACCTCGGCTGCAGCGGTAAGGAGCAGACCAACCCTCCCGCAGCAGTCCACTGACACATCCGAAGTGGGCTCGCCGAGCCCACGTAGTAACCACCTCGGGCCGGCCCTACACCTCAGGCCAGCCAAGGGGTTCCTCATTGTTCACCGCGGGTGACCAAGCCACGGCTACTAAGCCCCCCCGCCACGACAAGGCGGGAACCCGTTCGGGGGGGAACCTAACCTAACCTAACCTAACCTTTTTTTTGGGGGGAACTCCTCATGGACTACCTCCGCCTGAGGAAAGGCGGAGGGGCGTGCCGGACTCTTACCGGCTAAAACCACCACGGTGTCTCCTCGCACGTGCGCGCGGGGCCGCGGGAATCTAAATTCTTCCGCAGCCCCACACTAGTGCTGGCCCGGTGTGTCCGGGCCTCGTCTCCTGCACGGGGTAGTGAGGTGTTCGACTACCCCGTGCATCGCCTCAGAGGCGCGCGCCGACACCCGCTCGCGCCTCCGCCTCGGGTCCATCGAAGAGGGGGGCGGGGACTTCCCCAAGTCCCTCGCCCCTGGACCCATTCATGGGGGCTGGAAGAGCGCTTAGTAGCGCCCGCTTTCGCGGCCCCAGCAACCTAACCTAACCTAACCTAACCTTTTTTTTTTGCGGGGGGAAATCCTCATGGACTACCTCCGCCTGGGGAAAGGCGGAGGGGCGTGCCGGACTCTTACCGGCTAAAACCACCCTGGTGTCTCCTCGGACGTGCGCGCGGGGCCGCGGGAATCCAAATTCTTCCGCAGCCCCACCAGTGCTGGCCCGGTCTGTCCGGGCCTCGTCTCCTGCACGGGGTAGTGAGGTGTTCAACTACCCCGTGCATCGCCTCAGAGGCGCGCGCCAACACCCGCACGCGCTTCCACCTCGGGGCCATCGAAGAGGGGGGGGCGGGGATTTCCCCAGGTCCTTTGCCCCTGGACTCATTCATGGGGGCCGGAAAGGGGCGTTGTCCGCCCTTCTCCTGCGCTCGGTGCGCCTTCTGCGGCCGGGGAAGGGAGTCGAGATCTCCCTTTCCCGTTCCGCAGTTTCCTTCTGCGACATCACGTCCTCGCAAAAGGACACCACCGCGTCCCACGACTCTGCGCTACCGATTATCTTCCGCACTAAGGCCGGCAGCGACAGATCGCTTCCTACTTCATTTGTGAGGACACGGCGCTGCTCCTCCCAAGCTGCACACTCGGCGAGCGTGTGTTGCGCCGTGTCCTCCCTGCAATGGACGCAGTGGTGGCACCGAGCGTCCGGCTCCCTGTCTATGCGGCACAGGTACTTGCCGAAGCAGCCGTGCCCCGACAGCACTTGCGTCACCCTAAACGACAGGGAGCCGTGCCTTCTCCCGAGCCAGTCGTCGAGTACTGGCCGGATCGCCTCGACGGTAGCGAGGCCGGCGGTAGGGCGCAGAAGCCTTTGCCGCCATTCCGCCATCAAGACCTGACGAAGCTCCTCTCGGTGAAGCGCGATCTGCCGCTGCACCGGCCTCGAGCCCCGTGCCCGCTCTTCCTCGCGCCATCGATATAATGACGCGAGTACTTTCGCCTCTAAGTCCCAGGGCGGGGATCCGGCCAGGACGCAAGCCGCCTCGTAGGAAATCGTGCGATACCCGCGGACGACTCTGACGGCCATCGCCCTTTGCGGTTTACGCAGAATGGTGAGAGTGCTGGCCGTCATGTCCATCGCCCACAGGGGCCCCACAGGCCATGGACCGCACGATTCCACGTACAACCGCCTACAGGCGGCACTCAAACCCCTGTTGGGAATCAACGTTGAAAGCGCCCGCTGCACCCATCAACATGGGCGCCAGCCGCCGGAAGTGGGGTCCGAATTCCCATCGGCTGTCGAGCACCAATCCCAGATACTTCATGGTGGACTCGACAGCTATCCGGGCCCCGCTGACCACGATGTGTGATCCCGGAGGCGGCGCGCGTCGAGGGATTAAAATTAACTATATCTAGTTAATTTTTATTGAATATAATTTGCCAAGCACCCGGAATCGGTGCGCTTGGCACATTACCGCGCGAGGTCACCCAGCATTGGTGCGCTTGGCACATCGCCGCGTGTGTTGCATCCCCAGTTTTGGTCCACGGCGGTTTCCCGCTACCACCCATATCTGGGTGGCGTTCCCTTATCCGCCACCTGGGGACACGCCCGATGGGAGCTCTGGCAACTCCACACGGGATTCTTTTTTTTCATGGGGAAATACCTACGCTTTCGACGGGTTATGTCGGACTCGCACCGACTAAAACCCCATGGTGTTCTACCTTCGCCGCATATTAGCATGGCCACGGGAACGCTTTCGCATACAGCCGCGGCCCCACCAGCGCCGGCCGCCCTATGGCAGCTTCTTCTCCCCCCTTCCTTCTCAGGTAAGGCGCACCAGGAACACAAGGCGCGTCTTCCTCCACGATCTCTAACTCCAAGTGCGAAATGGACTCCTGCGAGTCTGATACGCGGAAGTGATGGGGCCATGAAAACGAGCACTTGGAAGCACTAGTTTTCCCGACCCCATCGGCGGATCTGGTCTATGACTCCGCTGCCAACCAAGATTTGGCTGCGGAGGGTAGTGAGAGCGGCGCCTCGTAATACTGACACTCCTCTCCCCCTGCAGCCCCACCACCACCGCATCAACGGTGCGGCCCCGTCAAAGTCGCGGAGGATAGGGCGAGTGGCGCATTGCCATACCAACACTCCTCTTCCCCCGCGACTCCACCTCGTCTGCAGCGGGAGGAATCTCGTGCTTCCAGGATAGGAAAGTGAGAGTAAGGTGTACAGTTGTGGAACAAACGCGGACAACCACCAAGGGGTACCGTAAGCCTTCTGTAACATTTTCAGTGACTCCGAACACGAAATTCCTTTGGCGATGCAAAATTTAAGACAAACTCTTTGTTCGATGTTTTTGTCCATTGTGAAATTCGCAATACACACTAGATATGATATAACTAAAAACAGCACTGCATTTAATTTAAATAAAAAATTTTACTCAAACTCCGCGCCAAATTGGAAAACAGTTGTGCCAGTCTAACAACAAAAAAAATGAATTTGGAACCATAAACAAATCATTCATTCCCGATATTTTTTTGACTGAATGTAAGTTGAACATCGATACGTTTATCTGATTATTTTTAATAGATACTGAAAGTGACAGCATTTCTTTATTATATTTAATATTTATTGAATGCCTAGAATACGACTAAATTACATTTAGGCAAAGTTGAGAACTTAATTAAAATTATTTGTTCTATCTTTGCCTGGTGTGGGGTTATCACATGTCATGTGCTGTTACGTAAATAACACAATTTTTTAAATATATTTTTCAAACTAAATTATAAACATGATATTTTTTATAAACAACTAGCTGGTACCCGGTGCGTTACTGCCGCAGAAGAAATACCTAATTGAGGTAATATCGTTATAAATTTGGAAGAGTTGTACTGTTTGATTAGGAATGATAATACATTCATTGAAGTTGAATGATATATAACTTTAAAATAAATTTATTGTTGCGATTCGCGCGCCAACTACTTTAAGTTAATTGTTCTATGCCTATAACCTTCGCGCAAGTGCAAGCAATAAGTTGACAAAGTTTTGGCGCAATCTGATTGTCGGTATGGCAAGACATAAAATACGAACAAACAAAAATTATTTTTTATATATTAGATATATTTTTGTGTATATACATATACATATATACAACTTCATATTAACTTTTAAATTATTTTTGGAAGCTAGATATCTAAAAAGGCTCTATAAAGGTAACGACACAAGTTTTTAGTTAATTTGGTATACCACGCCGAATTATTGTTAACAAAGTTAAAAAAAGATATATAAAATCTAGGAACACCTAAACGGTTAAAGGAAGAAGATGAAGTCAAGATAGTTACAACATTAATTCTTTGTGGCGAATACGGCAGGCCTCTTACTCTCCAAGTACTATATATCATAGTTTATGAATATTTGGTGTTTCTTTTTTTGCAATGATGTTTTCATAAAATCGGGCTCGGGACTTCTTTGAGCATTTTTCTCTATTCCTCGTAATTTCAGATTTGGTCATTCAATTTGTTTATAACAATTGTTTAACATATTTTTATAAATGTAATTTATTTTACTAATTGATCTCACTTTTATTGGTACCGCCTTTTATGTTTTTATGATTGTTTTTGTGAACATACATTAAATTTTCGTAAATATACTGAGAGGCCAAAGTTAATATATTTATTTCTTTAAATTTATCTCTAAGAGACTCTCTCGGTTTTAGGTTGTAAATAGCTCTAATGGCCCTCTTCTGTAAAACAAAAATAGTTTCTGAATCAGTTGCATTTCCCATAGCAAAATCCCATAAGACATTATGCTATGGAAATAACTGAAATAAACTAATCTAGCTGTCTCGACACTAGTGAGACCTCTAATCTTTTTTACAGCATAGGCTGCAGAACTTAGTCTGCTTGCTAGTTTGGATATATGGAGGCCCCACTGAAGCTTTGCGTCGAGAGTGATGCCAAGAAAACAGTGGATTCAACAGGGCTCAGTTCTTCCCATTTAAAAACACATTGGTACCCAGATTTTTAACATTCGTTTTGTAAATTTAATACATTTAGTTTTATTTCCGTTTAAATGTAGATTATTAACGTTAAACCAATGCACTAATTTTGATATAGCATTATTCACTTCGTCACATTTAAATGATTGACGTTTAAGTTTAAAAATCAAGGAAGTATCATCAGCAAATAATACTATATCATGATTATCCCTACAAGGAAGGTAAGTCATTAATATATACCAGAAATAGAAATGGGCCGAGAATCGAGCCCTGAGGGACACCATTAGTACAGGTGACCCGGAAGAACTTTTACCATTGATAATAACTTTCTGCATTCTATTACTTAAATATGAAATAATAAGTTTAAGCGCTGTGTTCTTGACACCATAGTACTGTAGCTTCCTGATTAATGTCTCATGGTGAACACAGTCGAAGGCCTTGGAAAGGTCACAAAATATACCAAAGCATCCCCGTATTCTCCCATGCACAAAAATATGTTTAATAAGCTCAACTCCAGCGTCAGTTGTCGAGCGACCCTTGTAAAACCGAATTGATTTTTATGTAGCAATTTATTAATATTAAAGAAACTTAAGATCTGATCTAAAATAATTTTTCAAAATTTTACTAAATGTTGGTAGTACAGAAATCGGTCTAAAATTGGCGGGGTCTAATGTACTACCTGATTTAAATAAAGGTATGACTTTACTATGTTTCATTAAATCAAGAAACACACCAGATTCGACGCTTGTATTAAATATAGTGGCTAAATAAGGTGCTATTATATCTATTATAGATAAAATAACTTTAACGGAAATCCCCCATAAATCTGCCGTTTTCTTAACATCAATTGTTTTAAAATATTTAACGATATCTTTTGGCAATACTCTATTGAATTTAAAAGTATTTGAACAAGCCTTTACATTTTGTTTAAGCAATGATTCGGCGACAGTAGGAGAAGAATTTAATGATTTTGTTGTCAAAAAAGGAACATCAGTAAAATGTTTCTCAAAAGCCATAGCAACTTCTTGATCAGATCGAGTTAAACTGTTGTTAATATTCAATTGAAAATCCGAGTTGTGCGGTTTGACCTTGCCCGTTTCACTATTTATTATTCTCCAGGTCATTTTAATTTTGTTGGATGCAGTTTTAATTTCGTTACTTAAATGTAAAGCCTTAGCTGTGTAGCACACTTTTTTAAATATTTTAGAATATGTTTTTACATAATCTCTAAATATAACACTAGTATTATATGATCTTTCATTATAAAGCTCATATAACTTTCGCCTACTTTTATAAATTCCTACTGTCGCCCATTCATTAAATGATTTGCGACTGTTAAAAGAGAAAGTTTTAGAAGTAAATTCTAAATTCACAAGTTATAATTTGAAATAACATACCATACAAATAATTAGCACTATTTTTAAATGAAAGTGATGGAAGTCTTTTTATTATATTACTTCTAAACCTCTCCAAGCGATGGTCATTTATTGGAACAAACACAACTTTCTTATTTTCTGTTTTTGTGTATGTAAGGCAATGATACCAACTGTCCACAGTGATCTGAACTTAAATTTTGAATAATAGATTTATGTAAGGGCTTAATATCTGTAAAAATATTATCTATACAGGTTGCACTAGGCCCAGCAATACGTGTTGGTTCTAAGAATAAATTAACAAGATTATACGATTTAAACAATGAGCTAAACTTAATACTAATGGAAGAAGTTTCAAGGAGATTGATGTTAAAGTCTCCACATATTACAACAGACTTGTTCTGTTTACTAAGTTTGAGCAAAACTTCTTCCACAATTCTTTTTTAGCAACATTTTAGCTTATAAGTTAAAAATAATTATAACGTTTTTATTTCCAATAAGAGATCAGGCAATTTTATGTATAATTATCCTAATTCTGTCCTCAATAATCGAAGCCAACACGCGCGAAATCAATATCTCAAGCAGAAAGAGCATTATCAAACCGTGGATTACTCCCGGCTTGCTGCGTTGCATCCGACACAAAGACAAGCTTTTTTGTAATGTTAAAAAACATCCACAAAACGAACTCTTAATTACTATTTATAAACGGTACAGAAATTTTTGCAACAACTTGCTTAAAAAAGTCAAAAAAGAATATGAGCAGTCAGAATTTCAAAAGCATAAAAAAAATCCAAAGAAATTATGGACACTCGTCAAAAAAGCCACAAACTTACATCAAAAAGCTCCTCCCTCTGAGGAACTGTTGACCACGTCTAATGATCCGAAGTCCGCTGTTGATAAAGTCAATGGGTTTTTCGCTAACGTGGGGAAAAATTTGGCATCCAATATAACTATAGGCGCTTCTGATGCGTCAATCTCCAATTCCATAAATGAAACTTTTATTTCTGTATCTGACTCCATGGCTTTGCTGGATGCTGATGATAGGGAAATTGAGAACATTATTCTGGGACTTAGGCAAAGCTGTGCAACGGGACATGATGGCATTCCAACTACCTTAATTAAAGAATCGAAACATGTTCTGATACCAGTTCTAAAATACATGTACAACTTATGTTTTTCAACAGCCACATTTCCATCAGTGTTCAAAAAAGCTCTGGTTCATCCCATCTATAAGAGTGGAGGCAAGTGCCTTGTCAACAATTACAGGCCAATATCAGTACTACCTGTTTTATCTAAATTCCTAGAAAAGCTTTTAAATACTAGACTAATAAATTACTTAGACTCTAAAAATCTTATCGCTCCGAACCAATTCGGCTTTAGACCTGGTAAATCAACAGAAGATGCGGTATTAGATCTAACCAGTACTGTTGTTAAAAATCTTAATTGTAAATTAAAATCGTTATGTATATTCCTTGACCTTTCTAAGGCTTTCGACACAGTATCGTCTCCATTCTTCTCTCCAAACTCCAACGTCTTGGAATTAGGGGCATTGTACTGGACTTGTTTAAGAGCTACCTTTGTAATCGAGAGCAATATGTTAAAATTGGTAATTACACTATTCGGGGTGAATTGATTGAATATGGTGTGCCGCAAGGCAGTATCCTTGGTCCGACTCTGTTCCTGATATATATAAATGATCTGTGTCAATTAAAACTACAAAATAGCAAAATTATTACATACGCTGACGACACGGCGATCATTGTTCATGGACAGAGTTGGGAGGAGGCGCGCTCATATGCCGAGTCCGCGTTGCACTCACTTATGACATGGCTGTCTCAAAATTTGCTGACATTAAACCTTAGCAAAACGAAGTTTATTACATTTGCTCCTAGGCTTTCGTCACAACCAGACGCATCGTTCGTAATATATGCTCACAAATGTAATACGCAAATTCCTTGTACCTGTATTTTAATATTGTGCACGCACAGCATTAAGTATTTAGGTGTTGTGGTCAACAGTGTGTTGTCATGGAGTGAACACATTAAATGTATGACGTCACGTATTAGGAAACTTATATTTGTCGGCGCTGACATGGCGATTCTTAGGACTGCGTATTTTGCCCTAGCTCAATCCATTATCTCTTACTGTATTACGATATGGGGTGCTGTCGGAAAAACTAACATTATGCAGCTCGAAAGCGCACAAAGGGCTGTATCGAAAGTTATGGCTTCCAAGCCAATTAGGTATTCAACTAAACTTATATTTAAATATTGGGAAGTTCTTTCCGTTCGTAAATTATTTATATTAAATACGGTTCTTCGCAAACACAAAACCCTTGTATATGATCCCAAAATTTTAATGAATAAAAGAAGAAAAGACAAAGTATGCTCTACGGTGAGGTGTGAGCTTGAAGTGGTAAAACAACATTATGACTTTATTGCTCCGGTACTTTACAATAAAATTAATAAAAAATTAAACATCTACCCTTTGCCTTTAAATAAATCTAAAGCCCTGCTAAATGAGTGGCTACTAAGCCTTGATTATGACGAGGTAGAAGCTATAATTGGGCAATAGTTCTAAACACACACACACACACACGCTTATAAACACACACACACACACACACACACACACACACACACACACACACACACACACGTTAAATTACTTAGAATATTTTGCTTTGTCCTTAGTATAAGTCACTATAAATATTATTATGTACTACTTTTAACTGGAAACGCCTGTCTATGTGAGGTGGGCGATAACATCTGCGACACAGTCTTCGACTACTGCGGATGTTACCCCTAACTATGTTCATGTTAAAATGTTTTTGGTTTCAATATAGATTATTATTATTATTTTGGGGTATTTATATAGTATTCTCATCTGGTTGGGCTGAATAAATATTTTAAAGGAAATAATAAATAAACATAAATATATATTTAATATACTAACATAAATAAATAAATAATACATAAATAAATAAAAACCCAACCAGATGGAAACCCTCGGCAGGGGAGACCAAACGGCCGAGGGTTAGGGGGAAAGGGAGAGAAACCGGCGGACGATGCGGGCGGTATCGAGGAGCACCGCCTTCTGCATTTGAGCGGTCCGTCACGGAGTCCCAGTCGCCTCAGATGACCCGAGAGGCTGACTGGTTATTATTATTATTATTATTATTATTATCTTTGCCTGCTTACAAAATCGACAATAGGCGAAGTTTCTGCAAAGATTTATTGCGAGTCGAAGCACTATAAACAAGATCCTAACGTTAACTTTATTTCTCATGCAATATATTTCAATATTATAAGTTAAATTTTGATATATAGGCAAAAAAGTTCTAAATTCAGGCAAAGTTGCGGCAGTTTACGGTGTATTAAAGGTGCTCGTGTGAGTTATGAAGTCTAAACGATATAACAAGTGCCAGAGTTTTTTATCGGCCGTTGTGTTAATCCGTCGTCAAATAATTTTCAATGTGACGCATCAGCACATTGAGAAGAGTTTTGTGAACAAAATACAAATCAAACAAAACTGTATGGTCTAAGACTTTTGCCTAACTAATTTATGAATCGTAACAACAACTACTACAACAACAAATGTGTACCTATTTTTTTAGAAGCTATGAATGAACTTATTTAACCTAAGAGCTATGAAGTGTAATTTTTTATGATTAATTGATGATATAAACATTAATTAATTAATTAAATCTTACCTTCGTATACTTCTAGATATATAATCCTTCACAATGTCCATCGAAATTGAATCTGCAGAGTAAGCTTGTGTGCAAATTTAGTTATTTTCTTTATCTCATTACAGAAATTTAATAAGTCTCAATTAATTTTTCAGTGTTATTCGCTTAATTCAGCAATATCTAAAGGAGTCAAACCTTACAAAAACTTTACAAACCCTTCAGGTATGTAGATCTGTTTACATTGCAATAAGTGTCAAGAAAATTTATTAACATCAGTAGAAATTTTATATTTACTGTAATTTTTTTGCATTTTAGGAAGAAACTGGTGTATCACTTAATACAGTGGACAGTGTCGATGGCTTTTGTGCAGATATTAACAATGGACACTGGGACACAGTGCTAAAAGCCACAGCCTCACTTAAATTGCCAGATAAAAAGCTCATGGAGCTGTATGAGCAGGTTGTGCTTGAGCTGATAGAGCTACGTGAACTTGGTGCTGCCCGAACAATTTTGCGCCAGACACACCCGTGTCAGCTTATGAAACAACATGAAACTGATCGCTATATGCATCTAGGTAATTCCTTTTCTTATTTATAGAAGCATGACAAATGAACATGCACTCCACCTGATGGTAAGATGGTGATAACAATGTGGCCCATAGATACCTACAGCTATCCTCAATTAAGAATCATAATGTAGATGCATTGTCACCCCTTAGAAATGTAATAAAATGGCTCAACCTTCCTACTTGCATTGCACCTGTCAAACTTGCGTGGATCTTACTATGTATAAAACAAATTTAAAAAAATTAAAACCAATTTCAATATATATATAATTTTAAAGCTATGCAGTGCTATCTTTTGTTGGGTTATTCTGTTTATCCACGCTAAGAAATCCACCCTAGCCTACCTAACCCTTTTTTTAATTTAATTGAAATCAAGGATTATAATCAGGAATTGAAATAAGAAGCTGCTGAACTAATGGAGTTGTCAGATAGCCATACTTACCGCATATCAGTAGTATCTTCAAGACCTAATTGGAAAACCGTGCTCAGTTCCTTAGGCCTGCCTCTCTTTGGATAATATGCCTTCTAATTATACAAATGGATAGAATTCCACTAATGGTCTCGCTTACTAGAAACATTGCTGCTGTCTAATGTATATATGGCATTGTAACTCACAAATGACACAATTAAATTAAACTCAAAATATAACTTTTATAAAAATGTCAACATTAATTAAGATTCATATTCAGGTCTCATGACATAACATGCATGTATGCAGTTAATATTTTGTACAGGATTATTTCGTTGTGAATTTCTTCTTGCATACATACTGTTTGCAATAAAACAGGTTTATGTCTAAGTGATAAGCAGACTAACAGTCCACCTAACAGTATGACAGAATTTGAATCGGCAGCCCTCAGTCTCGCAACTCAATGCCAAGCCACTGCGCAAAGTAGCTGGCGTCACTGTTGTTTGTTCACAAAACTAGGTTAAAGCATGGTACCTCTGAGATGGCAAAAGGCAGTAAATTTAACATGGCTAGAAAAATAATAAAACCACTGGGTTTTTTGCCAGTTCTTCTCTTGTTTTTGGAAACCAGTGCAGTATTCATAAGAGCTTCAAACAAGCCAAAATTGAATAAACAGTTTTGTGTTGTTCAGCATAAGTTTGATTGTGCACATTTGACAGAGAACCTGGTGTCGCGGTCGTACTTCGACCCGCGCGAGGCGTACGGGTCGGGCGGGTCGGGCGGCGGCAAGGAGCGGCGGCGCGCGGCGCTGGCGGCGGCGCTGGCCGGCGAGGTGTCCGTGGTGCCCAGCTCCCGCCTGCTGGCGCTGCTGGGCCAGGCGCTCAAGTGGCAGCAGCACCAGGGCCTGCTGCCGCCAGGTCACCACCACTCCTCACCTCAACATAATCATACCATATTTGGACATGTTTATGGCACATGGACCAATGCCAACAATTATAGGCTACCAGTTTATAATGATAGAGCCACGCTGCAGCTTCATTATGGTTGTAGCACGAATGGGTTGGCTTGACCAGGGTACGACCACACTCCCACAAAATACCAGCTTAATGCTGCTGAGTTTTGTATGGTGAGTGTGGAGAATCGGAGACCCTTTTTACTTGAAATGAGGTATTCCATGTTAGTCCTCAGGGGCAACAACGCATCAGTATTTTGGTTCTTAATTGAGAACACATGTAAATTTCTATGGGCCACAACATCCACTTACCATCAGGTGGACTGTGTGCTTGTTTATTCTTTAAAAAAAATATAATTACTTGCTCTGTGTGGGAATTACTACTACCTAAAAAGTTAATTTAACATAAACCTTTATTTTTCAACAATTACCAATGAAATTGAATATGTCAGTTATATTTTGAAATACCTGTATATGTACACAAAAATATTTAAAAAACAACAGCTTCTGCTATTTATAACTCTGAAAGCATGTCCAAAATTCTATCTTAATCATATACTCTGGAAATTTAAAATAATATGTGTAATAAGAGAACTTAACAGTTGTGAAACGAACACAAACAGGTTCTAAAAACAATTCAATTATATCTGTAGGAACAACCATCGATTTGTTCCGAGGTAAAGCAGCCATTAGAGATGAAGAAGATGATCAGTGCCCAACTCAGTTATCAAAAATTATAAAATTCGGCCAAAAATCTCATGTGGAATGTGCTAGGTAAGTTATTTCAGTTTTAATTACGCTATTCAATTGTTGTCTACTTTATTATTAATATAATATAACTAGAATAATATTACTATAGCCCACTATCCGTTTGTATACACCTAAAAAATAATATTAACAATAAGTCTTAGATAATGGAGCACATAGGCTATTCATAAAAAAAAGAAAAATTATATTAATATAACTTAAGAGTTTTTATACTGCCACGTCGCCAATGATTTTCCTGTCAATGTTGGCAGTCTTCAAAATAAATATTATGCCATCTATCAACTAAATTATTTTATGGTACTAACTGTAATTTTCTTAGCAATACACTATAGCTACAGTAGATGGAGCACCAGGAAAAACTAGGCCACCAAGAAGTTAAATCTGGTGTTGGCTGTTTTAGTATTTGTTTTAGTAGGATTTGTTTTAGACACATAAATTGTGTAAAGAGCCGTGGTAGCTCAGATGGTTAGCGCTCGCTGTAAGTTTCACAGTACGCGAGCAACCCGGGTTCGATCCCCGCCGGCACCAATGAAATTGTTAATTGCAATTTTAAGTGCTGATTTACCACGTGCTCGGCGGTGAAGGAAAACATCGTTAGGAAACCTGCATGTCTGAGAAATGAAAAAAAAATATTTCGAAGACATGTGAAGTTCGCCAACACGCATTGGGGCAGCGCGGCGGACATTTCCTTGCCCTAAAACCCTCTCAGAAATGAGAGGAGGCCTGTGCCCAGCAGTGGGACGTATATAGGCTGTAACTTTACTTTACTTTATTAAATTGTGTGAGTGTTTAAATTTGTGTTTATATTGTAAGGTTTTCACCGGATGGGCAGTACTTGGTGACGGGTTCGGTGGACGGTCTGGTAGAGGTGTGGAACTTCACGACGGGCAAGATCCGCAAGGACCTGCGCTACCAGGCGCATGACGAGTACATGAGCATGGAGGAGGCCGTGCTCAGCCTCGCCTTCGGCCGCGACAGCGATACGCTGGCCGCCGGCTCCATCGACGGCAAGATCAAGGTACCTTCAAGGTTTTATGTGGACGTGGTTCAACTCCGCAGTCTTTTTCCCACTTATACTTTAAGGACTACAATATTTTACGCAGTAGACAAATTGACGTGGAGGTGGACGACCTATATATAAGAGCTTACTACATCAATGCCTCATACGTTATCTTCATCATTACCAGCCCGTAAAAGTCCACTGCTGGATATAGGCCTCTCCCATTATAGGCAGGATTTCCTTAATCGTCACCATCGGCAGGAGGGTATTTTCGGAAGCCATAACATTTTTCTGGCATTTCTCATAGTCGCGTCTTACGATACCCACGGGACGAAATGGATTAATGGATACTTTTACGTTGCTATCACGTAGCATTATACGGCCTTACGTATATACTGTGTAGTGTGTACTGGTGTAAGAATATCCACTAGCCCATATCAACACGTGGGTCTCGTAAGAAGCGACAGAGGGAAACGAATCGGGAGATAGGCAGCAGCGTCTTCCTAATAACGACAAAAAACAAAAAACTGAGGTTACCAACCCGCTTGCCAAGCGTGGCAACTATGGCAAATAGCCCCCCTATGAGGCAATCTATAAGGGAGGCCTATATTCAGCAGTGGACTTTAATAAGCTGTTACGGATAACGGAACCACGTATTGGAACAGTATTTACCCTTTGGAGCGTGATATTATCAGATTTTCCCTTTTTAACCGCACCATGCTTACGAGGCCGAAAGTAAAAATCACCGAGTCCACTTAAAGCGGGGCGAGAATACTTCAAAATAGATTCGTGTTTTTACCATCGACTTCCTGCACGTCTTACCAGATCGTCACTCCATCTAGAGGGGAGCCACACCACACTTCGCCTACCGGTACGAGGCTGCCATTCGAGAACCATACCTCCCAATTGGTTGTCGGTTCTTCGAGCTATATGGTCGGCGCATTGCCACTTCAGCTTACTAATCCGTAGGGCTATGACGGTTACTCTGGTTCTACTGCGAATATCCTCATTTCTAATATGATCACGCAGAGAAACCCCGAGCATAGACCTCTCCATAGCTCGCTGAGCGACCTTTAACTTCCTCATATGGACAGAAGTGAAAGACCACGTCTCAAATCCATAAGTCATCCACTGGCAACACACACTGGTTGTACAATCTCGTTTTCAAGTTTTGAGGTATACCTGACGAGAAGATGTGACGAAATCTCCCGAATGCTGACTAACCGAGTTGAATCCGTCGATTGATCTCTCGGTCGAAGTTGGACTTACCTAGTCATGATTTACTGAGCCATGCTGTAGCTATATTATGGTTGTAGCCCAAATGATTCGGCTCGATCGAGGAAGGACTATGCTCTTACAGAATATCAACAGCAATAATAATAGCAGCTTAATGCTGCTGTGTTTCGTATGGTGAGTGTAAAGAGCCGGAACAGAAACAGAAACAGAAAGAAACTTTTTTTATTCAATATAGATTATAAATAATACTTATTGAAAGTCACTCTTTTGTCTAATTACCACTGGTTCGAAAAAAAACCTCTGTCCTGGGAAGAACCAGCAAGAAACCCAGCGGGACTTTTTTTTTAAATAACAGCTTACAATCATGTATATTACACAATTAACCACACAAAACAAATTAGAAACAGCCTGGCAGCGAACACCTCATTCCCAGGGTTATTATCATCCATAAATTCTTAACATTATAATAACCCTTTTATACAAACTATGTTTAATAAAGTTTTTGAATTTTGAGCAGGTCGAATTTTGTATATTTTCTGGGATTTTGTTGTAAAAACGTATACATCGCCCCAAGAATGAGTTACTGACTCGGTGGAGTCGAGTAACTGGTACTACTAGCTTGTGTTTGTTCCTAGTATTTACAGAATGAATATCACTTATTTTTGTATAACTACTTTTATTTTTGTGTACGTACATTACATTTTCGTAAATGTATTGAGAGGCCAAAGTTAATATATTAATTTCCTTAATTTTTTGTCTGAGCGACTCTAGGTCCGGAGATCCTTTTTACTGGAAACAAGGCATTCCATCTAAGTTGTCAAGGGTGGCAACGCTTTTGCATTTTAATTCTTAACTGAGGATAGATGTAGATGACTATGGGCCACAGTATTCACTTACCATCAGGTGGACAGTGTGCTCGTTTATCACCCTCATTCTATAAAAAAAGAGAACTGGATACCCTTTTTACTGAAAATGATTCATTTCATCTTAGTCCTCAGGGGTAACAACGCATCTGCATTTTGATTTTTAACTGAGGATAGATTTAGATGTCTACATCTATCCTCAGACTGTGTGTTCGTTTGTCACCCTTATTCTATAAAAAAACGAGTACATGGGTGAGCGTCCCGACAGCGAGACATGTATTCAATTTATGGTATTTAAATTGCAATTGCGAGTTTGTGTATGATGTGGCGGAGTGTGGCGGGTGTGGCGGGTGTGGCAGGTGTGGCGGGTGTCGACGGGGCAGGTGCAGCGCAAGCTGGAGCGCGCGCACGCGAAGGGCGTCACGTGCCTGCAGTTCACGCGCGACAACTCGCAGATACTCTCCGCCTCCTTCGACCGCACCATACGGTCAGTCGCACTGCTATATCTACATAAACTAAACATACAACATTCGCTACACAGGTATGTTACACACACTTTCATACAATTTTTATTTTCATCCAATCTTTTGTCAAGTTTCGGAACTAAAGGTTTTAAAAACTACAAACATGTGTCAATGACATGTATTACTACTACATTATAATATTGATTTCAATTTTTTTTTCGTTTAACTACGTACAGTACACAGTTTTTTTTTCTTAAAATTACGATAGAATATTATATAAATAATGGAACAGGTATTCTAATGGAAATGATTGGAATCCCCTTATTCTATAAAAAAAAAATACAGTAAGTAGCAAGAAGTGACTTTTAAAGAATTGGTGTTAATTTTTTTTTCACAATAACTGCATTCGATTCACAAACCATATCGATTCATTGAATTTAATCGATAATTTTAAGCATGTCACCTCACTATGAAACTATGACTGACAGATACCAAATGTGACCTATTAAAGTGTTCCTACTTTACATGGCAACATAGTCTTGAACTAGTTTCGTTTCAAGAAACGATATAGTTTTCGACTCTTAAAATATATAAATGTTTTTTTCTAACTAAGAACAAAGCCTCATCGCCCAGGCTCACTAGGCAGCACCGGATGAATGAATGAATAAATTAATAACTTTATTTGCTTTGAACCAAATTATGGTTCTGTAGCTAAGAATCTCGATGTAACGAATAACGATCTCAATCTGCATATATTATGCTGTGATTGCCGTTTGTTTTGATGCTATTTTCGTCATTTTATGTAATGCATACCGTAAAATGGGGTGAATAGACACAACTTTCAACTTCTACATTGTTTTTCTTACATATATTGTATATAAGCCGATAATAAAACATTTTAATGTTGTGTCTTGTTGTAGTTTATCGAATACTAAAGCCCGCTTTTCACTATGGGATATAATATAATATATATTACATCTCGAGATATAAATTAATATCGCTCACCATACTTTTAAATGGAACCGTTTACACTGAGGTATAATATATATTACATCTCAAACTATAAATATTTTTTCGAGCGATATTTTCATATTATCTAAAATCTCACAGTGTGAAAGCCAATCGCGGGATATAATTTATATTTCGGGATATAATATATATTATATCCCATAGTGAAAAGCCAGCCTAATGCTTCAAACGAGTAAAAACATGCAAATTCGTTGTATTTTAGAAAAAAGTAGGTAGTCTGTTTCTATATTTCTATGTATTCGACATAGGGGTGAATAGAGAAAAAATGCTAGGGTTGTCAAATTTGCTTTTGTTGTAGTATGTAGGTTGTGAGCTTGTGAGTCAAATGAAAAAAAACATAACTACATCAAAATTGTCATTATAAAAAATAATTAGTTAATAAATCTGATATTTATACAATTCCATATTACATAACTTAAAAATATAAGAGTAATGTAATTTAACTACTTTGCAGCGTAAGCATTTCCGAACAGAAACAGAAACTTTTTATTCAATATAGATTATAAATAATACTTATTGAAAGTCACTCTTTTGTTTGATTACCACTGGTTCGAAAAAACCTCTGTCCTGGGAAGAACCAGCAAGAAACCCAGCAGGACTATTTTTTTAATAACAGCTTACAATCATGTATGTTAGACAATTAACCACACAAAACAAATTAGAAATAGCTTGGTAGCGAACACCTCATTCCCAAGGGTTATTATCATCCATAAATTCCTTAATATTATAATAACCCTTTTTATACAAACTATGTTTAATAAAGTTTTTGAACTTTGAGCAGGTCAAATTTTGTATATTTTCTGGGATTTTGTTGTAAAAGCGTATACATCGCCCCAAGAATGAATTACTGACTCGGTGGAGTCGAGTAACTGGTACTACTAGCTTGTGTTTGTTCCTAGTATTTACAGAATGAATATCACTTATTTTTGTATACATACATTACATTTTCATAAATGTATTGAGAGGCCAAAGTTAATATATTAATTTCCTTAAATTTTTATCGGAGCGACTCTAGGTTTTAAATCATAGTTTGCTCTTATGGCCCTCTTCTGTAAAACAAATATAATTTCAGTGTCAGTCGCGTGTCCCCATAGCAAAATACCATACGACATTATGCTATGGAAATAAAAATGAAAATAAAAAATGTTTCAGTTTGTTAAACTATACAGGGTATTTTTGAAACGCTCCCGAAAACGAAGACAGATGATAGTACTAAGGATACCTATGATGATGGATCACAAAAAAATTCGATCCCGAGGAAAAAAAAATCATCTTTTCACAACGTTTTATTAACTTTATTCACGCTCCATCATGTTATTACAGTTATTTAAAACGATATTTCACAAAAAAAATCATGAAAATACTGAAACATAAAACCAGCAGTGGAATTACTGAATTACAATCAGCTGACTACGGGTCAATGTACGCGCGAACGCCGAATTCGCGCGGCCCGCAACTAGCGATGGTACCACAATACCTAATAATTTACAACACTTGTCTAAATACCTAACTTATCTACTCAACCTACTATTTTGCCACTGTGCTTGTCTCCACGTAGCCACTTTAATTCGAATTCACAGGTTAAATAAACCAAATAACTGGTTCGATTCCCCGCTAATGAAAAAAATACTTAAATAAAATGTTAACAAAAATAACGATGTCCCCCGTGACCATGGGTGCTGTAAAGCACCCGAAACGTCGGGAATTAATAAAATAAGTTAATTAAACGCGATATAATCCGTAAAAGTAGTTTAATTCAATGTGTAGTGTTCGCGTAAATATAAGAAATCATTATGTTAACAAGGTTAGAGTCATGCTTTTTTATCCATTGTGTAGGTATGTTTATTATGCTGATGTATTCAGTTATGTACCTATTCAGATCAGTTCAGTACTAAGTTATTTAAAAAAAATTAGGTTAAATAAACCAAATAACTGGTTCGATTCCCTGTTAATGAAAAAATACTTAAATAAAATGTTAACAAGTTATTTAAAAAAATTAGCTTAAATAAACCAAATAACTGGTTCGATTCCCGCTAATGAAAAAACACTTAAATAAAATGTTTACAAGGTTAGAGTCATGCTTTGTTATCCATTGTGTAGGTATGTTTATTATTCTGATGTATTCAGTTATGTACCTATTCAGATCAGTTCAGTACTAAGTTATTTAAAAAAATTAGGTATGAAACAGCTACCGATCCTCCGTGGCCTTATGAGATTCTTCAAGGCACATTAACATGTTGCCGTATTCACAAGCACTATAAATGTACCTACGCGTTAGGCATTAATAAAAACAAAACAAAAAACACAAAACGTAACAACAAGAACAACATCATTAATTAATAAATAACAAGTTATAACGACAATAATTTAATAAACAAAACAATTGAACTATCGCTCGTGATAGTCAACATGGCACTGTCTCAAAAACTAAAATTATTGTAACGTCCTTGAAGCATGTGAAATTCCACAGCCCGAGGCGACACGAAGCAGCGTGTGTTTGAAAGGGAAGGGTAGAGTGAGTAAGTAGTATACCTAATGCATTGTTTCGTACCGATCTAGGTAAGAGTTCGGCGCCCGCGAGGATATTGACCCTATTGTCAGCTGATTTTCTTTTTAAAGTTTCACTGCTGGTTTTATGTTTCAGTATTTTCATGATTTTTTTTGTGAAATATCGTTTCAAATAACTGTAATAACATGATGGAGCGTGAATAAAGTTAATAAAACGTTGTGAAAAGATGATTTTTTTTTCCTCGGGATCGAATTTCTTTGTGACCCATCATCATAGGTATCCTTAGTACTATCATCTGTCTTCGTTTTCGGGAGCGTTTCAAAAATACCCTGTATAACACTAATTATAATACTACGTGTTTTGATTAATAAACTTTGGTTATTTTAAGTTGTAGGTAACAAGACGAGATCAATAATCACTATTACTTATTTATAAAATTATGTAAACACTAAACATAAAAGTCAATTGACATAATTGCGGGACTCGAAACTGATAACTCACGTTACACCTATTCCACACCGCTTAGATACTTTTTTAACTCGTATACCGAGCGTCTCTGTTAAACAATAAAATGCAAATATAATGAATGATATATTTACCTACTAGATAGAACTAACTCATATGAGCACACTAAGTATATTTACCGCAGGAACTTCTATCTGGTGTAATGGTAAAACCTCAAGTATTTGGAGTTTTAATGTATAACAAATATCAAAATTTAACATTTATAATAGAAGACTTTTAAATACATTTAATATGGTTTAAACGTTTTTTTTTTTAAATTTTAGTTTCAATTAGCTACTTAAATTAATTTATGTAGTAAGTAAATGGTGCAAATAGTTTTTGACAACCCTAAAAATCATGTTTCTATTAACCCCTTTTTACGTTTCTAATAACCCCTCATTCGTATCTATTCACATCGAATTCGAGAAAAAATACCAGTATCCTGATTTTACTATTTAAAAGAATAAAATCGTTCAATATCGATATTCATATTTGTATTAATAATAGATGAGAAACTCAACTCCCTAAAAAAAATTTGCAACAAGGAAACACTGAAGAACTTGATGTTTAACTAAAAGTTTTACACAGCATAAAACCACTTGTACTCACACTTTTATAATAACCGCCCTTTTCTTTACTGTCATCAAAATTGACACTAATGTAAAGGTTACCAAAATAAAAGGAAAATGTTGGCAAATAATAAACAGTAGTAATAAACAGACGTTCCCGAGCTGTAGACAAACCTAGAGACAACTTTATCAAATAACCAGACTTGTGTCTATTCACCCCGCGATTTCTATTCACCCCATCTTACGGTACGTAAAACTGTTGACTTTTTACACTAAATTTATTTGTTCCTTCCATTTTAATTTTTGGTCAATTTATAAACCAAGGAACTTAACAAATTTAGCATCTTCAAGAGTAGGGTTGAAACCTATATAAGTTAGTATGTTGATTATGGTTTATATTTATCAAAGTATTAATGTTATTGAAATATATAAATTTACATTTATATAAATTGATTTGCAAATACACTATTAAAAATTTATTATAGAAACATAGCAAATATTACATAAAATACAACTTATAAACAAATGAAATTAAAACAAATACTTCTAATCAACATAATAAATAAATTAAAGGAAAAAAGTGTTATACTAAATTATACAGTACGTAAAGCTTAACTTAAGTAAAAAATACTTGCTAAAGACTGGCTGAGTTGCCTCGCTGTATTGCGAGGCTGATCCGCTGACCAAAATATCTGCCAGCTTTTGGGTCACTAGAGACATTGACAAGGCGTGATGAGATATCTCTGTACAAATGCCTTGCTTCAGGACCCCACGGTCCCAGCGTGTCTACGCTAAACGGCACAAATATGCAGCCCTCGAAGAGGGCTGCATATTTGCGCCGCTAGTTAGACTCGGCAACAGCAGCAGCCGCGCCTGCCTTCTGTGCAGTCGCCGCGAGATGTGATGGCGCTAATGTGTCAACACAAGTCGCATCCCATACTAAGGAGCGCTCATTTTTCCATGGAATGAGCGTCATTCCATCAGGCCTCATGCCATCGTCCCGCAATATACCGCTTGGCTCTAAAATTGCAGTACGCACTGGTTAAGGCCCGTCGAATGACGTCATTAATGGCTGCATGGCGAGGGATGCGACCAACGCTCCGCTGGCACGCCAGGCCGTGGTGTCCGAGAATGTCGACCTCTTTGCCACAGCGGCATTTGCAAATTGTTATTGAGAAGCCAAATAATTATTGAATATAAAGTTAAAGTTATAGCCTATATACGTCCCACTACTGGGCACAGGCCTCCTCTCATTTCTGAGAGGGTTTTAGGGCAAGGAAATGTCCGCTGCGCTGCCCTTCACATACGTGATGGTGAACTTCACATTCGAAATATTATTTTCTTATTTTTCAAACATGCTGGTTTCCTCATTATGTTTTCCTTCACCGCCGAGCACGTGATAAATCAGCACTTAAAATTGTAATTAACAATTTCATTGGTGCCGGCGGGGATCGATACCGGGTTACTCACGTACCGTGAAATTTTCAGCGAGAGCTTAGTCCCTGAGCTGCCACGGCTCTCCCTGAGCTACCACGGCTTTTATTGAATTTATTACACTATTTATATATATTATTGAATTTAATCCATTATTTCATGATCTCTTAATGTTATTTTTTTATTAGTTGTCACAATTATAGAGATGTCATTTGCAAATAAAATAATTTTATGTATTGCTACTTCCGGTAAGTCATTAATGTATTTTTTAAAATAATAAAGGCCCTAATATGCTTCCCTGAGGGACAAACTCATTTAATTTAAACTTAGATCTATAGGAGCGGGTAACAAAATTATTGTCTAGTTTAAGTATTTCCACACATTGTTGTCTATTTTTAACTGACTTCAAAAAAGGAGGAGCTACTCTGTTCGACTGTATTTTTTTGTGTGTTACCTCAGAACTTTTTTCTAGGTGATTTTCATGTTTTTTTTTTTTATTTGAAAGCAGTGCTTCTCATGTGGTCGCATATTATAATTTGATCAAGATCTGACCAGTAGTTTTTGAGTTATCGTTAATAATGCGTATTTAATTGACTTCGACGACATTGATGATGTTCTCATTTTATTTGTATTGAAGTCGGTTGTACAAAATTTTTAATTTTACCACTTGTGTTAATATTTTTTCCAATTTAGAACCGAACCTCTGATTCCATTGTTTTCTAGATTCAATAATTATTGTTCATGCGAAACATAATCGAAATCTTTGAACATATCAAAGAATAGCACAGTTACTGATTTATAAGAATTTGCTTAAATTTGATTTACATTAAAGCTTTATCAAAGACGTTTGTGGGTCGCAGTATTCGCTGATCGATACATTTAGTTCCAATTTTCTCTAAACACTGAAGAATATTAGAAATGTGTGTTAGACATGTAGAAATGTGTTAAAGATTTGGTTTAGTGGAGTAAATAGCACATCTGGTCGCGGTCCAGGATCCACGGGCTGAAGTCGGGCAAGCTGCTGAAGGAGTTCCGCGGGCACACGTCGTTCGTGAACGAGGCGGTGTTCACGCCGGACGGGCACGGCGTGCTGAGCGCGTCGTCGGACGGCACGGTGCGGCTGTGGAGCGCGCGCTCGGCCGAGTGCACGGCCACCTTCGCTGGCTGCTCGGGCGAGCCGCCCGTCAACTCGCTGCTGCTCACGCCCAAGAACCCCGAGCACTTCGTGGTGTGCAACCGCACCAACACCGTGGTCATCATGAACATGGCGGGCCAGATCGTGCGCTCGCTGTCCAGCGGCCGGCGCGAGGCGGAGGGCGGCGCCTTCGTGTGCGCGGCGCTCGGGCCCGGGCCGCCTGCTGTACTGCGCCGGCGAGGACCTGGTGCTGTACGCCTTCTGTGCGGCCAGCGGCAAGCTGGAGCGCACCATCAACGTGAGCCGTGCCCGCCCGCCCGCTGTACTGTACTGTACTGTACTGTACTGTACTGCGCCGGCGAGGACCTGGTGCTGTACGCCTTCTGTGCGGCCAGCGGCAAGCTGGAGCGCACCATCAACGAGTACCGTGCCCGCCCGCTGCTGTACTGTACTGCACTGTACTGTACCGTACTGTACTGTACTGTACTGTACTGCGCCGGCGAGGACCTGGTGCTGTACGCCTTCTGTGCGGCCAGCGGCAAGCTGAGCGCACCATCAACGTGAGTACCGTGCCCGCCCGCTGCTGTACTGTACTGTACTGTACTGTACCGTACTGTACTGTACTGTACTGCGCCGGCGAGGACCTGGTGCTGTACGCCTTCTGTGCGGCCAGCGGCAAGCTGGAGCGCACCATCAACGTGAGTACCGTGCCCGCCCGCCTGCTGTACTGTATGTACTGTACTGTACTGTACTGTACTGTACTGTACCTGCTGCGCCGGCGAGGACCTGGTGCTGTACGCCTTCTGTGCGGCCAGCGGCGTGGAGCGCACCATCAACGTGAGTACCGTGCCCGCCCGCCTGCTGTACTGTACTGTACTGTACTGTACTGTACTGTACTGTACTGTACTGTACTGCCGGCGAGGACCTGGTGCTGTACGCCTTCTGTGCGGCCAGCGGCGCTGGAGCGCACCATCAACGTGAGTACCGTGCCCGCCCGCCTGCTGTACTGTACTGTACTGTACTGTACTGCGCCGGCGAGGACCTGGTGCTGTACGCCTTCTGTGCGGCCAGCGGCAAGCTGGAGCGCACCATCAACGTGAGTACCGTGCCCGCCCGCCTGCTGTACTGTACTGTACTGTACTGTACTGCGCCGGCGAGGACCTGGTGCTGTACGCCTTCTGTGCGGCCAGCGGCAAGCTGGAGCGCACCATCAACGTGAGTACCGTGCCCGCCCGCCTGCTGTACTGTACTGTACTGTACTGTACTGTACTGCGCCGGCGAGGACCTGGTGCTGTACGCCTTCTGTGGCCAGCGGCAAGCTGGAGCGCACCATCAACGTGAGTACAGCCCGCCCGCCTGCTGCTGTACTGTACTGTACTGTACTGTACTGTACTGCGCCGGCGAGACCTGGTGCTGTACGCCTTCTGTGCGGCCAGCGGCGCTGGAGCGCACCATCAACGTGAGTATTGCGCCCGCCCGCCTGCTGTACTGTACTGTACCACTGTACTGTACCGTACTGTACTGTACCGCCGGCGAGGACCTGTGCTGTACGCCTTCTGTGCCAGCGGCAAGCTGGAGCGCACCATCAACGTGAGTACCGTGCCCGCCCGCCTGCTGTACTGTACTGTACCGTACTGTACCGTACTGTACCGTACTGTACCGTACCGCGCCGGCGAGGACCTGGTGCTGTACGCCTCTGTGCGGCCAGCGGCAAGCTGGAGCGCACCATCAACGTGAGTACCGTGCCCGCCCGCCTGCTGTACTGTACTGTACTGTACCGTACTGTACTATACCGTACCGCGCCGGCGAGGACCTGGTGCTGTACGCCTTCTGTGCGGCCAGCGGCAAGCTGAGCGCACCATCAACGTGAGTATTGTGCCCGCCCGCCTGCTGTACTGTACTGTACTGTACTGTACTGTACTGTACCGTACTGCCGGCGAGGACCTGGTGCTGTACGCCTTCTGTGCGGCCAGCGGCGCTGGAGCGCACCATCAACGTGAGTGTGCCCGCCTGCCTGCTGTACTGTACTGCCTGTACTGCACTGTACTGTACCGTACCGCGCCGGCGAGGACCTGGTGCTGTACGCTTCTGTGCGGCCAGCGGCAAGCTGGAGCGCACCATCAACGTGAGCCGTGCCCGCCCGCCTGCTGTACCGTACTGTACTGTACTGGTACTGTACCGTACTGCGCCGGCGAGGACCTGGTGCTGTACGCCTTCTGTGCGGCCAGCGGCAAGCTGGAGCGCACCATCAACGTGAGTACTGTGCCCGCCCGCCTGCTGTACTGTACTGTACTGTACTGTACTGTACTGTACTGTACCGTACTGCGCCGGCGAGGACCTGGTGCTGTACGCCTTCTGTGCGGCCAGCGGCAAGCTGAGCGCACCATCAACGTGAGTATTGTGCCCGCCCGCCTGCTGTACTGTACTGTACTGTACTGTACTGCGCCGGCGAGGACCTGGTGTACGCCTTCTGTGCGGCCAGCGGCAAGCTGGAGCGCACCATCAACGTGAGCCGTGCCCGCCCGCCGCCTGCTGTACTGTACTGTACTGTACTGTACTGTACCTGTACTGTACTGTACTGTACTGTACTGCGCCGGCGAGGACCTGGTGCTGTACGCTTCTGTGCGGCCAGCGGCAAGCTGGAGCGCACCATCAACGTGAGTACTGTGCCCGCCTGCCTGCTGTACTGTACTGTACTGTACTGTACTGTACTGTACTGTACTATACTGTGCCGGCGAGGACCTGGTGCTACCGTACCGATCTGGACCTGTAATACATACACGGGCGACTGCATCGCCTGACATCAAAGGCGTTACACAACTGTAAGGTATTTAAACTGTGGTACTGTACTGTATGCCATGTGTATCGTCATCGCACAAATTGAACAATCTTAGTATACAAAAGAAAACTCCTGAGCTTCAGTCAATCGCTTTATATTTATTGACATGTAAACTAGTCTTTATTGCATAGTTCAGTATACTCCTTTTATTTATCAGCCGGTAAAAGTTTACAGCTAGACCTCTCCCGCTGTAGGGAGGATTTTGTACAAATTTATTAAATAATAAATTCAGTTTAAATATTACATTTTAATCACGTAGTTTTTATTAACAACACTACAATCTTATTTATTTCCAGATACATGAAAAAGCAGTAATTGGTATGACACATCATCCGCATCAGAACTTGCTGGCCACTTATAGTGAGGATGGCCTACTCAAGATCTGGAAACCTTAAGAAGTGTGTAATCATCACTGTGACAAGACTCATTAATCGGTACAGACATTGAAGTAACGACTTGCGTGAATGTTTTGTTATATGAATAAGTGACAAATGTGTGTACATACATAAATAAGAAGCTTAAAAACTTTCTGTATGATTTATGATAAAAATTAAATATTCCTTCTTGCTTTTGCCTCTTTTTTTTAAATTAACACCTCCCTTGCGAGATTCGTCACAACATTCTTCTGTTGATGAATCTATTTTGCTTAAAATTCAATTCAATGAAAAATAATTCCCATGTAGTTGTTTACAATATGATGCAAGAAATAAGGAGAAATCACGTATATCATATAGATAAAAAAATATTGTTAGGAATGAGTTTAAAAAATTAATAAAAGGAAATACGAACAAATGAGGGTTGAAGTATAATCTCGTACTTGTTCTAGCAGTACAAAGTATCGCGCAGGCGACTAAGAGGGGATCAGTCGGTAATTCTACGAGCCTCACTGTCGTTATTGCGCCCGTTGGGCTAAAACATTACCTCCACGCAGAGATTCTGCCTAAGTAAGTCTACGAGTTTTAGTCAGTCACAGTAGCGAGGTTTTGTTCGTTGTAATAATTCTTCTAGTGTAGGCACGGATCATCGTGTTGCTCGGAGGATTGCCCTGTGTTACATTGAGATAGGTAGTTATGCAGTCTGGAAGTAGCCGTAATAACATAACAACATGTTGATCCCAAATTGTCCTAAGCTTTTGATATTAGATTACTCGTAAACATGATATTTGCAAGTAGCCATAATTTTACAATAATATGTTGATCACGAATTGTGCTAATTAACCTTCTGGTATTAGATTACTGAAAACAAGTTATGAAGTGTAACGTTACAGAAGACGCTGACTCCACTGTATAATTGTTATTGCTGGTCAAACCAAAGCGTCATACTTTCAGTCAACAGACTTGTTTTGACCATCCTATACTGGGTGTTACAAAACTACCCGTAAAGTCGAAAGGAGGTTAAATGGGGCCTTATAACGAATCCATTCACAACATTTAAGAACCGTAGTAACGCTGTATAACATACCCCAAAAAATAAAAAAATATTATTATTTTCACTGATGTGCAAACCCTATTTCAGTAAAATTAAAGAATAAACTACGCAGAATGCACCTACATTTCTACCTAATTCGCGGAACGACAAAAATTTTAAAAGACCTAACCTAACTAAACAACCTAAAGGAACACTTACTTTTTCATAATAAATTTTTCAAATTTACAGAAACGGCTCAAAGTGTGCTCCACCTTGCTCAATACACAACCTCGCTCGTCGGGATATGGCTTGTGTGGCATTTCGCACCATCGTCGGTGTTATTGATGCGAAAACCGATCTAACACGCTGTTCCATCTCGACAACCGTTGGGCAATCGGAGAAATACACTCTGTCCTTTACATAACCCCACAAAAAGAAGTCCAAGGGTGTGAGGTCCGGAGAACGAGCCAGCCATAGCACCGGCCCTCGCGGCCGATCCATCCTCGCGGAAAGCGAACGTTAAGATGTTCTCGTACGTTGCGAGCAAAATGTGCCGGAGCTCCATCATGCTGAAACACCATGTTTCTTTGGTTCTCAAAGTAATCCCAGTCAGCCACAGGAAAATCGTCAATCGCCTCTTCGAATTCCGTTTGTAAAAACGTTAGATAGTTGCTACCGTTCAGACGTGATGGCATAATGACGGGACCGATGACATGCCCGTCATAAAGGCCAGCCCACACATTCAGCCGCCACTGGTGTTGGAAACTGCCCTGCCGTGAAGCATGTGGATTCACGCGAGCCCAAACGTGATCGTTATGCATATTTGAAACTCCTGACCTCGTGAATGTTGCCTCGTCCGTCCAAAGAACATAGTTTACGTAATTAGGGTTTTCCTCTAACTGCCTGAGGTACCACTTGCAGAAGTTCCTCCTGGGTGCAAAATCGGAGGGTATCAGCTCCTGTGTACGGCGATAGTGATAAGGGTGACAGGGTGTCGATTGTCGTCACGAACAATTCGCCAAACTGCAACATGGTTTATACCGAATCTTGTTCCGGCTCGCCTCGTACTTGTTCTACAAATTAATATTGTACAAAATGCTCTAACACTAATTCAGCCTGCCTGGCGTCGACTGTGCTTGGACGTCCACTTCCAGTAGACCGATGAAAAGAGCCGGTGGAATGTAGTCGTCTTGACATGTTCAGAAAACACTGGTACGAAGGCAGCCGTCGCTGTACAGTGGGGGGTCTACCATCGATAATTCGTTGCCGATACAGTTCGCGAGCACGATTTAAATTGCTATCTTCATGGCCTACGCATAACATTATATCGTAATATTCCGAGTTAGAAAGCATCTTTATTTTGCAAAAAATGTTGGAAAAAAACTCGAAACAGTTGTAGGATATCGATTAGAAGATTTGAAATTGACAACATATTTTTTTTCCAACTTGACATTTTTTGAAGCCAGTACTTGAGTATAATGACATCCTTGTATTGAGGTAGCAAACATATATGAATGAAAAATAGAAAAACTATTAAAGTAGACAACTATTAGGTAAAATAGGTACGTAGGCCTTTCTGTTAAACAATCTGGTTCCCTGACATGACAGCTTACTAGGGTTGACAAAATTTTTGGCTTTGATAATTAATTATATTTTTACGGGGTATTTTGCATTTAGAATGAGATCATTATAGAATTCATCGTAGTCATGTAATCACTTAGTTAAGGAAGTCAGTATTGCACTGAATTAGTTCTTTTTAAAAAGCTTCAACACCGCTCTCGAAACTGTGTGTTATCATGTAATTATGTCCTTCACGTTAAAACGGTGTGTTTGTGACGGGAATACATTACGGTTGGTCGAACTGTATTGCTCTATACTGAATGTATGGTTGTTGTTTTTTTATTATTTTTTATTAACACAATACAGTTTACAGATGTGGAGATAACAGTTTCTTAAAATTAAATGATTAAGTACTGAACTATAAGCCAAAACATGTGTTTATGAAGTACATTATAATGAGTTACATCTGCTAAAGTTATAAATAATTTAATAAACAGTGGCTTTGCAATCAACCATCCAGAGTAGAAGAGGCCTATTACAGATTTAAAGCTAGAACAAAAGTAAGTAGAAACAAAACAGATGAGACCAATTATTTCAGAATATCACGGATAGATCTATTGAAGACATTTGGATTTGAACCTAGAATATTAACATTTGGATAGTCTACGAGTACACACACGTAGTAGACACATCCTAACCACTGGGTTGTAATATGATGCGTTGTTACGGTACACTTAGAGTGAAAACAGTTTAGACTTGCGGTCACGGGTCCTGTAGTGAGTGTTTATGTTAATCGATGCAAGCAGAGACGGAAAATCAATCGTAGAGTGTACTATTTTATGTAGATATACAAGCCCGAACCTTATGCGTGTCGTTTCCAGGGTAACCATGTTAAATTTCTGCAGCCTATCTGTAGGAGGCCAATTTGCGATGGTAACCATGACGAAAAGAAAGACATCTCAAGAATTTTTTTTTGAATGCTCTCAATGCGGTCAGTATGTACGGCGTAAAACGGTGACCTGATGACTACACCATATTCCAGAACACTCCGGACAAGTGATTTATACAGCTATACCATACTATTCGGCTTTTTAAGCTGCTAGGTGTTTCGCAGGACAAAACCAGCATTTTACCACCCCTCATAAGAACATAATTGTTATGCTCGCGAAAACTCAATTTATCATCGAAAATTACCCCCAAATCCTTAGCAAGGGTAGCCACTTCGGAGAATTTTTGAAATCGTCCGCATATAGTAGGCTGGGACATTTCAATTGCGCAACAAGGTCGTTCATAAAGGCTATGAACAGTAAAGGGCCGAGAATCGAGCCTTGTGAGACACCTGAGATAACAAGAACTGGGTTGGATAGTTCACCCTTGAAAGTCACCAGCTGACCTTCGAGACAAATACGATTCGACCAACCGAAGCAGCGAGCCATGTATACCCAATTGACAAAGCTTTCGACAAAGGAGAAAATGGTCAACCTTGTCGAAAGCCTTGGAGCAGTCGGTATAGATAGAATCTACCTGAACATTTTTAGCAAAAGCACAACATAATTAGTTTTTATATTCTAGTGAGTTGCCAATTAATATAAATAATTCTAGTGAGACAGAGGGAAGCTGAGGCAGAAGATGGGCAGCAGAAACTTTCTGATAACAGCAAAACAACAATAAAAAACGGCGGTTGCCAACCTACTCGCCAAGCGTGGCAACTATGGCAATATACCCCCCCATGATGAAAGTTACGAAGAGACGGCCCCCAGTCCCCGGCGGCCCCGCTATTCAAGGCTACGGTGGTGACCATGGTAACGGCGGGGCAGGGGGTGCTAAGAATCTCCGGTGGAGGTTCGGTTGCCACCTAAGGCGACTCGACCTGGCAACATATAACGCACGCACCCTGAGGACTGATGAGAAGATCCTGGAGCTGGAAGAAGAGATAGACAAGTTGCGCTGGAATATTATAGGATTATCCGAGGTCCGAAGAGAGGGAGAGGACATGGTAATCCTCGAATCCGGCAACTTGCTCTATCACCGGGAGGGCGACCATCTATCCCAAGGAGGTGTCGGATTTATCGTCCACAAGTCTCTCGTTAACAACGTTGTAAAGATTGAGAGTGTGTCGACGAGGGTTGCGTACCTTATACTCAGAATCACCAAATGGTAATCGCTGAAGGTCATACAGGTTTACGCACCAACCTCGGCACATCCCGATGAGGAGGTGGAGGAAATGTATGAGGATATATCTAGAGCCATCCTCCAAGACCCACTATACGGTGTTAATGGGAGACTTCAACGCAAAACTAGGCACAAGAGAGAACGGTGAGCTGAAGGTAGGGCAATTTGGAATAGGGCAACGGAACCCAAAGGGCTAGCAGCTAGCCGACTTCATGGATAAAGAAAGACTCTTTATGATGAACTCTTTCTTCCAGAAGCAGCCCCACAGGAAGTGGAACTGGTCGAGCACCGACGGTTCGACAGAAACAGAAACAGAAACTTTTTTATTCAATATAGATTATAAATAATACTTATTGAAAGTCACTCTTTTGTTTGATTACCACTGGTTCGAAAAAACTTCTGTCCTGGGAAGAACCAGCAAGAAACCCAGCGGGACTATTTTTTTTTTAATAACAGCTTACAATCACGTATGTTACACAATTAACCACACAATACAAATTAGAAATAGCTTGGTAGCGGACACCTCATACCCAGGGGTTATTATCATCCATAAATTCCTTAATATTATAATAACCCTTTTTATACAAACAATGTTTAATAAAGTTTTTGAACTTTGAGCAGGTCAAATTTTCTATATTTTCTGGGATTTTGTTGTAAAAGCGTATACATCGCCCCAAGAATGAATTACTGACTCTGTGGAGTCGAGTAACTGGTACTACTAGCTTGTTTGTTCCTAGTATTTACATAATGAATATCACTTATTTTTATATAACTACTTTTATTTTTGTATACATACATTACATTTTCATAAATGTATTGAGAGGCCAAAGTTAATATATTAATTTCCTTAAATTTTTGTCGGAGCGACTCTTTAGGTTTTAAATCATAGATTGCTCTTATGGCCCTCTTCTGTAAAACAAATATAACTTCAGTGTCAGTCGCGTGTCCCCATAGCAAAATACCATACGACATTATGCTATGGAAATAGCTAAAGTAAACAAGTCTAGCTGTTTCCACACTGGTAAGATTTCTAATCTTTTTTACAGCATATGCTACAGAACTAAGTCTGCTTGCTAACTTTGATATATGGGGGCTCCATTGAAGCTTCGCGTCTAGTGTTATTCCAAGAAAAATAGTGGTATTGACAAGACTCAGTTCCTCCCCATTTAAAATTACGTTAGTATTTAATTGTCTGACATTTGGAGTCATGAACTTCATACATTTCGTTTTGGTGCTATTTAAATGCAAGTTATTAACATTAAACCAATTTATTAATTTAGATATAGCATTATTTACTTCGTCATATTTTAATAATTGTCGTTTTAATTTGAAAATTAATGAAGTGTCATCAGCAAATAATACTTTATTATGGTTATCCTCTACTATGTAAGGTAAGTCATTAATATATACAAGAAACAGAAAGGGGCCGAGAATTGAGCCTTGAGGCACGCCCATTTGTACTATCGACCCGGAAGAGCTCATAATATTAATGACAACTTTTTGGGTTCTGTTACTTAAATATGAAACAATTAATTTAAGAGCATTACTTCTTACACCGTAGTGTTGTAGTTTCCTGATTAATGTTTCATGGTGAACACAATCGAAGGCTTTGGATAGGTCACAGAATATACCCAAAGCATCCTGTGAATTCTCCCATGCATTGAAAATATATGACGGACATTGTTCACCAGAAGTGTTTTAAAAACTATGACGTCATCATCGATGACGTCATTATTATGATTTCTAAGTTCACTCATTATTGTTTTTTAATAATAAAACTCACTACACTTATTTGATCTTAACTGGTTTTACTAATCCACAATTATTCACGATTAACAATTATTCACAATTAACAATTATTCACAATTAAGAATTATTTACAATTTATAATTATTCACAATTAAGAATTATTTACAATTTATAATTCACAAATTCAATTAGTTCTGAACAGTACGACCGCTCGAACAAGAATGACCTCTGCCCAAGCCGCCGCACGCCTTTTAAACCGAACGCAAGTGTGCGCAAGCTATCCCTACTACCTGCGCTTTGAGAATAATCGCCGTCTAAATTGTTATAGTGATAACCCGCATTTAATTATAATAATATTTTGAATTAAAACATTTTAAATTATTTATAACAATAATCAACAAATTTTAAAATATAAACAAATTTTATAAACAATCAAGTTATAGCGTTATTTCTGCAGTTGAAATAACGCTTATTAATTTTAACACAATAATAATTGCTTAAGTAATGCGCCGATACATCGCTTATGCTATGTTGCTGCGCCGATACGGCCATTCTGATTGGTGGTGCGTGCTCAGCACCTACCAATTATTATTATTATTCGGGATATTTATAAAGTATTCTCATTTGGTTGGGCTGAATAAATATATAAAAGAAATATAGTAAATAAAATACATAAATATATATGTATATATATTAAATATACTAACACAAATAATACATAAATAAATAAAACCCAACTAATGGAAGCCCTCAGGGGAGACCAAACGGCCGAGGGTTAGGGGAGGAAAGAAACCGGCGGACGATGCGGGCGGTGTCGAGGAGCACCGCCTTCTGCATTTGAGCACGGAGCGGTCCGTCACGGAGTCCCAGTCGCCTCAGATGACCCGAGAGGCTGACCGGGATTAGCCCGTTCGCAGAAACGACCACAGGAATAATTTCGGTCGGCAGACCACCCCACATGTCGGTCACCTCGTGAGCCAGGTCTAGATATTTTGTCTGCTTATCTGTTTCGGCTTTCACGAGGTTCTCGTCATAAGGAATGGTAATATCGACCAAAATATCTCTGACTGTGCCCGGTCCATCAGCACAATATCAGGCTTATTCGCAAGAATAGTCCTGTCTGTGATGATGGCCCGGTCCAGCAGAGCCTGGCGCGGTCATTTTCGAGCACGGCTTCGGCAAGTACTTATAATATGGCATTTTCCTATCCACGAGACCGTATTTCAGAGCGAGCTCCTGGTGTAGAATCCTGGCTACTAGGTTGTGTCTGTGCAAATACTCAGTGTTAGAAAGCGCCGAACAACCAGAGATGACATGCCTAAGTGACTCGCCGTGATGGCGACAAGCTCGACAGATGTCGACGGCGCCATCCTTTAGGATGTATCTCCGATAATTGTTGGTCTTAATAACCTGATCCTGTATCGCACAGATAAAACCTCGGTTTCCCAAAGAGGTCACCGAAACGTAGCCAGTGGAGGAGGCGCCTGTGTTCACGAAAGGCTCATGTAGAGCCTTGTAGAACCTCCCGTGGAGCTCCTTCTCCTTCCATACGGTCTCCCGGTCGGAAATGCACTGTACTGCTGGTCTTGCCATTGCTCGTTGGCTAAGGATAGAGGAGTAAGCCTTTATCACACGAAATGACGTCCCTGTAGAATGGATCATCCGATCTCGCCTGAAAGTAATTACGGAGGTTGCACACTTCGCGATTATGCATGGTGAGAGCGCTCAAAAAGCCGCGCCCACCATGTTTCCGCGGCAAGTACAGCCTCATTACTGACGATCTCGGGTGATGCATTCTGTGTGACGTCATAACAGTGCGGATTCTATCCAGAGCGTTCAGTTCGGTCTGAGTCCACCTGAGCATGCCGAAGGTATATATGAGGACAGGCATGACCCAACCGTTATATGCGTGTGTCTTATTCACACCCTACAAAAGACTGTTGAGCACTTTTGTCAAGCGTGCATAAAACACATCGCAAACTGACTGTTTCATATCCGCCTCATCGATACCTATGTTCTGTGACATACCCAGGTATCGGTATGTTTCAGCCTCGGAAAGGGTCCTTATGTTGATGGGCATAGATAAGTCTATGCCCTCAGAGTTAGCAACCCTACCCCTTCGAAATGGAGGACCGCACACTTATCCGTCCCCAGCTCCATTCCAATAGAATTGCTAAAATCACAAGTGATGTTTAGCAATTCCACAAGATGTGAGCGACTGGAGGCGAATAACTTGAGATCATCCATATAGAAAAGGTAGGTCACTTTTGTACCTCCTTTCCGAAGCTGAAATCCCCTCCCAGAACCCTCCAGTAAGGTACTGAGAGGGTTCAGAGAGAGGCAGAACCAGATTGGACTCAGACAATCGCCCTGGAAAATACCCCTTCTTATCCTTATGTGGTTCTCCGCAGCCGTCAACCGCTCGCCTAGATGACAAAGGATCGTACTCCACTGCCCCATACACTGCCCGAGGAAGTCTCGAACTGTACATTATTATTACAATATTATTATTATTATTATTTTATTATTTTATTCTTACAGCTTTACTGCTGTTTGTTTATTATTTGTGTTTCGACCATACCTCACGTCTACACACATTATTCTCGACGTTTCGTAGAATGGAAATGGAGTGATGCTGTGCTCTGGGTGGTCCCGTTCACTGTGGTACACAGGGGCTCTAAAGGAATTAGGAGTAGGTCGATGCTGTGTTATACACAGTGGCTCTAAAAGAGAAAACAGAAAATTATTTTGCAATCATTAGAAGTTTTGTTCTTGAGTTAAGTTCTGTTGTTATGATTCTAAGAAGTGGATGGCCGGCTCACTTGCTGCACTAATATCACAAGAATATGGCTCTCTTTGCGCCGATACGGCCCTCTGGTTCCCCGGTTGTGGGGCCCGACGTAGTTGATCATGAGCAACTTTTGGAGGCCGTCCTCTGCCAATTACCTTTTTTACCAAATAACGATCGTTTTCAAGTACTCTGCATATCTCATAGGGTTCACTAAATTTAAGATCTAATGAGGTTTGGTTACGTGGATTATTTTTGATAAGTACGTATTCTCCTTTCTGAAAATGACAGATCTTAGCTTTACGTTGATTAAATCGTTGTCTATCTTGTTCCGATGCTTGAGACATTCTATTCTGCACGTGTCTGGAAAGGGAGTCAATATCGATTAGTTTGATTATCAATATTTACTAATCCAAGTAATTCCGGTGGAACACAGTGTTTTCGTCTTGTGAGTAGAGTAAGCGGAGCGACACCTGTTACTCGATGAGCAGTACAATTCATGGCCAACTGAAGTTCTTCTAATGCAGTATGCCATTGTTCTGTTTCATAATTTTTAATCATTATTAATGCATTCTTAAGCGTTGCTATTATTCGCTCAACTTGACCGTTAGCTCGGCTGATTCCTGGTGATATATCATCGATGTTTATTCCTAGCTGTTGGCAATAAGTCTTGAATTCCCCCAAGAATTCTTTGCCTCCATCCACAATAATTTGAAGTGGTGTTCCAAATAAGTGTATAGTACGTTTTAGTGCAGCTAATGTGCTGTGCGGACTTTTATTGGTAGCATAATAAAATAGCACATACTTTGGGAAAGCATCGATAGTTACTACAACATATTGCTGGTCATCTGTAGTACCGAGCTTGCCAGTGATATCCATATGTATCACTTGAAAGGCTGTAGTTGGCTTTTGGATTGGATGTAGTTGAGCTTGTACAGCGTCCGACGTTCCTTTCGATGTTCTACACACAATACAGTTGTCCACAAACCTGCGCACCAGGGTACTCATTTTATCAAACCAGTAAGATTCTTTGATCTTATGTAGAGTCTTTTCCCATCCAGGGTGTTTAAGCGCTGTATGAAATGAATTTATTATACTCTACTGGAAAGATTTATGAACTACAACACAGATTTGCTGTCCAAAAATTGGGTCTTTTACGATTAGTTTTAAAACTTCATTTTCTAGAAGGTAGCCATCTACTTTTGTATTTCCGTTGTTGAAGCTGTCCATCAAACGACGCAACGTCTCATCTCGCGTTGTTCCACCTTCAACCAATCCAGGTCTCTTGTCATTATGTTAACCTCACAACTACTTGGATTTCTACTAAAGAAGTCTGCGTGTTGCAGACGATTTCCTTTGCGGTATTCTACTCAAAATCATAGTTTTGTAAAACGCCCACCACCGATGAATTCTCGGGAGGAGATCTTTTTTATATTTAGATGCCTTTAAGGCATTGCAATCGGTTATAATTTTGAATTTCCGTCCATACAGATACTGTCGAAAATGTTTTATTGCACGCACTACCGCCAAGGCCTCTAGCTCGTACGAGTGATATCTGCTTTCAGTATCAATAGTTCTCATGCTCATGAAGGCGACTGCATGTTGACGTTTGTTGATTATCTGTACTAGAACGGCACCGAATCCCAAGCTACTTGCATCCGTGTATAATTCTATTGGTGCTTCTTCTTGAAATATTGTTAACACAGGTGATGATGTCAAACATTGAATTATCTTATTACGTGCTTCTTCGTGTCGATCATTCCACTCCCATTTAGCACCTTGTTTAGTCAACTCATACAAGGGTATCATTATAGGAAAAGTCGGGGATAAATTTGAAAATATCCAGCTAAACCATTGAACTGTCTTACTTTTTAGCAGTATTCGGTACTGGTGCCTTAACTAGAGCTTCAACTTTCTTTGGACTTGGACGGATTTGACCATTTGAAACAACGTTACCCAAATATTCTATTGAGCGTTTGAAGAAGCTGCACTTATCCGCATTGATAGAAAACCAGCCTATGTAATGCTATGAGAATGCGTTCAATGTTTACTAGTCCTTCAGTAAAATCAGCACTTTGCTCAAGACATCGTCGACGTAAACTTGAGCAGCACTGCCCAGTAACGAAAACAATGCTCTATTAATACACCTTTGGTACACTGCACATGCATTGATAAACCAAATGGCATAGTAAGGTATTCGTATAACCCATCAGGCGTAACGAATGCAGTCTTCTATGGAACTCTCCGAAATAGGTATTTGATGGAAACCTGCTGCCATATCTAATGTGGTGAAGTAGAGTCCATTGGCCAGTTGATCGATTTGGACAGAGACGAGTGGAAGTGGGTAATGGTCCCGCAAGGTATTAGCATTTAACTCATGGAAGTCTACACAAAGTCGGTCATCTCCATTCTTCTTTTACTAAGATAATTGGGCTGGAGTATGGCGATTTGCTCACGTATAATGTTGTGCTTCAGTAATTCGTTGATAATGGTACGAACCTTTTCTCTCTCCACTGGACTGAGGCGGTATGGTCTTCGTTCTACATATTTGTCCGGATTCTTTAATCTGATTTCCAACATACCTGTGTTAACTCGGGTTTTAGGGTATCCTCGAATAAATAAGTGTTCATATTTATTAAGGAGTATGCGGAGTTGTTTGATTTCTTCAGGGTCGGAAAGATCACAGTCTAGTTTTTCAAATATTGAATTATTTGTGGTGATATGATTGATAAGCCTTTGGTGCACTAATTTTGTTTCGCCAGACGTTACTATAATACTCAAGTTTGTGCCTTGAATCAAATTCATGCCCACCAAAATGTCCGTCGTCATCTCACAGTCAGCCAGAACATAAAACTGAATTTACGCTGATATCATCTATGACACATAGTCAGTAAACTCGTGAGTGATAATACGGAAATCGTCCAATACCTCTCAAGTAGTTAGCTGTTTGAACTCTTTGTCCAGGCAGAGCTGCGGCTACAGATTCCCGTATAACTGAACATTCTGCACCACTGTCAAACACTGCCCGTAAAGATTTTATTCCTATCCTGATGGTTAAAGGGGCGAGTTTTGCACCTTCGATGTGATTTATATTTGATGTCAAAGAACGATCACGCTTAAAGCACTGGTCGTAAGTATGTCCTAATTTTTGACAAAATGTGCAGGTAGGTTTACTATTACTTTCATCTCTTTTACTATATTGTTCTCGATTCAATGCTGTTGGTTTGAAACGACATTCATCGGCAGAATGATTTTTCCTTTTACAGATGTGACAGAATGACAGAGTGTGAGCATGACTATTGTTTGATAAGCGTGGACGTTTGTTTGACATCGTCATACTACTATTTGATGGTTGAACGCGCTTTAATCGTATTGATGATGCAATAGAAATAAGTTCCGGTACTGTTGTTGCGCGCGCGTTTAATAGTTCAATTCGTAAATGTTCGTCACTAACGCAACCAATTACGGCCTCAACTGCATCTTCATTAGCTAATTTGTCTTTAGTAATTCGTCTCCATAGTACCCATGCTCGCGATAAGAATTCCGCTATATCCTTTGAAGAATCAAAAACATGTTCCCTGAATCTTAATATGTCTCGGAAATATCGGTTTTCTGGTTCAAATGTAGTTATAAGATTGTTGCGTAGTTCTTCCCAAGTAGATGTAGTTATCATCCAATCATCGACCCACATTTTAGCGCGTCCTTTCAACAAACTACCAACTTTCATGCGTATATCAAAATCATTGAGGTTGTAAGTCTGAATTGCTTTACTAATATGTTGACACCACTCACGTACTCCAACGTTAGTATCAGGATCAAATGAAGGTAGATAAATATCATTGATTCTCACCTTTGTTTCCGACAGAGTAGTCAGTCGATCCGACATATTTTGCATCATATGCATCATCTGCATAAAGAACTGTGATGGTACATTAATCATTGAACTGTTATCACTCCGATTTTGTTGTATTGTTTCAGTGTTGAGTGACATCGATGGTTGTTCAATATCAGATGGTTGAGCAGAAGTGGAAGAGCGTTGTTCACATCCCACTTCTGATGACGGACATTTTTCACCAGAAGTGTTTTTAAAAACTATGACGACATCATCGATGACGTCATTATTATGATTTCTAAGTTCACTCATTATTGTTTTTTAATAATAAAACTCACTACACTTATTTGATCTTAACTGGTTTTACTAATCCACAATTATTCACGATTAACAATTATTCACAATTAACAATTATTCACAATTAAGAAATATTTACAATTTATAATTCACAAATTCAATTAGTTCTGAACAGTACGACCGCTCGAACAAGAATGACCTCTGCCCAAGCCGCCGCACGCCTTTTAAACCGAACGCAAGTGTGCGCAAGCTATCCCTACTACCTGCGCTTTGAGAATAATCGAGTGATAACCCGCATTTAATTATAATAATATTTTGAATTAAAACATTTTAAATTATTTATAACAATAATCAACAAATTTTAAAATATAAACAAATTTTATAAACAATCAAGTTATAGCGTTATTTCTGCAGTTGAAATAACGCTTATTAATTTTAACACAATAATAATTGCTTAAGTAATGCGCCGATCGCTTATGCTATGTTGCTGCGCCGATATATATTTAATCTGTTCAACACCAGAATCAGTTGTCAAGCGACCCCTTGTGAAACGGAATTGATTTTTTTGAAGTAAATTATTAACATTAAAAAAAATTAACATTTGATCAAGAATAATTTTTTCAAAAATTTTACTTAGTGTTGGCAGTACAGATATTGGTCTAAAATTGGCGGGGTCTAATGTACTACCAGATTTAAATAAAGGTATTACTTTACTATGCTTCATCAAATCAGGAAACACACCATATTCGATACTAGTATTAAAATAATAGCTAGTTGAGGCGCGATTATATCGATTATAGACGCAATAACCTTAACGGAAATCCCCCACAGATCCGCAGTTTTCTTAATATCAATAGTTTTAAAATATTTTACAATATCTTTTGATGATATTTTATGAAATGTAAAATTCTTTGTACACGCATTTACATTTTGTTTAAGTAATGATTCGGCGGCAAAAAATGAGATTGACTTCATTATGATGACCAGACGACAACTGTTCAGTGAAGTCTCAGTGATCGCGAGGGTGAAAACTGGTAGCAATCACCGAATGGTTAAAGGGCACACAACCTAAACGTTAAGTTGGAGAGGTCGCGTCTAATGAAGTCAACGCTCCGTCCCCCTCGTGCTCTAATCCAGAATCCCGAAACCTTTCAGCTCGAGCTACAAAACCGTTTTCAGTGCCTAGAAGATTGCAATGCAGTGGACGATATGAATGACAAGCTCGTGGAAACTGTCCATGCGGTCGGAGCTAAGTTCTGCAAGACCCGCCGCAGAAGAACACAAAAACTCTCCGATCAAACTCTTAATCTCATGGCTGTTAGACGGGAAATGAAGCTGCAGTCTTAAGCAGCTTTGACAGCGTACAGGCAACTGAACAGACAGATCGCCAAATGCATGCGGCGGGACTTACGCAACTTTAATACAGCTCGTATTGAAGAATCGATCGAGCGGAACTAGGGCTCCAAAGTCTTTGCTAGAGATCTGTCTGCCAGACAGAGCCAACTGTTGAAGCTGAAGACCGAGTTTGACCGAGTGAAGACCGTTTGCGGGACACCTGAGATTTTGAGTGAGATTGAGAGGTTCTATGGGCAGCTGTACACATCATCGTTGGAGCCACACGCAAGTGTGAGTAACGATCAAAGAGCAAGTCTTATCCGACCGATGATATCCCGGACGTCAGTCTGAGCGAGATTAGAATGGCTCTCTAGCACCTTAAAAACGGCAAGGCCCCAGATGAAGATGTAATTACAGCGGAGCTTGTGAAAGCGGGTGTAAAACCGGTACTTGAAGTCCTTCAGAAGCTCTTTAATTCCGTCCTCCATGTTGGCACTACTCCGGAGTCGTGGAGCAGAAGTGCGGTAATCTTGTTCTTCAAGAAAGGCGATAACGCTCTCTTGAAGAACTACAGACTGATTTTCCTTGTGAACCGCGTCTACGTGCTGTTTTCGAGAGTCATTACGAATCGTCTCGCACGCAGATTCGACGACTTCCAGCCTCCCGAACAAGCCGGTTTCCGAAAAGGCTTTAGTACCATAGACCACATACACATCCTTCGGCAAATTGTGCAGAAGACCGAAGAGTACAATCTGCCAATTTGCCTTGCGTATGTGCACTATGAGAAAGCCTTTGATTCCGTCGAAATTTGGGCGGTGCTACAGTCCCTTCAGCGGTGCCAAGTTGACTGTCGGTATATCGAAGTGCTGAAGTGTTTGTACAGTAGGGCTACGATGGCTATCCGAGTACAGAATCAGAGTACGAAACCTATCCAACTGCAGAGAGGTGTAAGACAGGGTGACATTATATCCCCGAAACTCTTCACCGCTGCATTGGAAGACGTTTTCAAGCTACTGGACTGGAAAGGATACGGTATTAACATCAATGGCGAATACATCACTCACCTTCGATTTGCCGACGATATAGTCCTTATGGAAGAATCGCTGGAGGACCTAAGCACTATGCTCAATAACCTCAATAGTGTATCCCAACGGATAGGTCTTAAGATGAACATGGACAAAACAAAAGTCATGTGTAACGTCCATGTCACAACTATGCCGGTAGTTGTTGGGAGCACTAAGCTCGAAGTTGTTAACGAGTATGTTTACCTGGGACAAATAGTCCGACTAGGTAAGTCCAACTTCGACCGAGAGGTCAATCGACGGATTCAACTCGGTTGGGCAGCGTTTGGGAAATTTCGGCACACCTTCTCGTCAGGTATATCTCAAAACTTGAAAACGAGACTGTACAACCAGTGCATGTTGCCAGTGATGACCTATGGAACTGAGACGTGGTCCTTCACTGCTGGCCGGATGAGGAAGCTCAAGGTCGCTCAGCGAGCTATGGAGAGAGCTATGCTCGGGGTTTCTCTTTTTTTTATATAGAATAAGGGTGACAAACGATCACACAGTCCACCTGATGGTAAGTGGTTTCTGTGGCCCATAGACATCTACATCTATCTTCGTTTGCGAATTTAAATGCAGATGCGTTGTCAGCCGTGAGGATTAAGATAGAATGCTTTTTTTCCAGTAAAAAAGGGTCTCCGGTTCTCTACACTCACCTTACGAAACACAGCAGTATTAAGCTGCTATTTTACGCTGGTATTATGTGAGCGCGTGGTCCTGCCCCGGTCGAGCCGACCCATTCGTGCTACAACTATACTATTAATATAGCTGCAGCATGGCTCTACCACGTAAATAAAACTGATAACTGATTCTGCGTGATAAACTTAGAAATGAGGATATCCGCAGTAGAACCAGAGTAACCGACATAGCCCAAAGGATTAGTAAGCTGAAGTGGCAATGGGCCGGCCATATAGCTCGAAGAACCGACAACCGATGGGGAAAAAAGGTTCTCGAGTGGCGGCCTCGTACCGGCGGACGAAGTGTAGGGCGTCCCCCCACTAGATGGAGTGACGACCTGGTAAGACATGCAGGAAGTCGATGGATGCAGGTGGCTCAGGACCGTGCTTTGTGGCATTCTTTGGGGGAGGCCTATGTTCAGCAGTGGACTTGTGAAGGGCTGTAATGATGATGATGATGATGATGTGGACTATGAGAAAGCCTTTGATTCCGTCGAAATTTGGGCGGTGCTGCAGTCCCTTCAGCGGTGCCAAGTTGACTGTCGGTATATCGAAGTGCTGAAGTGTTTGTACAGTAGGGCTACGATGGCTATCCGAGTACAGAACCAGAGTACGAAACCTATCCAACTGCAGAGAGGTGTAAGACAGGGTGACATTATATCCCCGAAACTCTTCACCGCTGCATTGGAAGACGTTTTCAAGCTACTGGACTGGAAAGGATACGGTATTAACATCAATGGCGAGTACATCACTCACCTTCGATTTGCTGACGATATAGTCCTTATGGCAGAATCGCTGGAGGACCTAAGCACTATGCTCAATGACCTCAATAGTGTATCCCAACGGATAGGTCTTAAGATGAACATGGACATAACAAAAGTCATGTGTAACGTCCATGTCACACCTATGCCGGTAGTTGTTGGGGACACTAAGCTCGAAGTTGTTGACGAGTATGATTACCTGGAACAAATAGTCCGACTAGCTGGCCATGTGAGGAAGCTCAAAGTCGCTCAGCGAGCTATGGAGAGAGCTATGCTCGGGGTTTCTCTTTTTTTTATATAGAATAAGGGTGACAAACGATCACACAGTCCACCTGATGGTAAGTGGTTTCTGTGGCCCATAGACATCTACATCTATCTTCGTTTGCGAATTTAAATGCAGATGCGTTGTCAGCCGTGAGGATTAAGATAGAATGCTTTTTTTCCAGTAAAAAGGGTCTCCGGTTCTCTACACTCACCTTACGAAACACAGCAGTATTAAGCTGCTATTTTACGCTGGTATTATGTGAGCGCGTGGTCCTGCCCCGGTCGAGCCGACCCATTCGTGCTACAACTATACTATTAATATAGCTGCAGCATGGCTCTACCACGTAAATAAAACTGATAACTGATTCTGCGTGATAAACTTAGAAATGAGGATAGCCGCAGTAGAACCAGAGTTACCGACATAGCCCAAAGGATTAGTAAGCTAAAGTGGCAATGGGCCGGCCATATAGCTCGAAGAACCGACAACCGATGGGGAAAAAAGGTTCTCGAGTGGCGGCCTCGTACCGGCGGACGAAGTGTAGGGCGTCCCCCCACTAGATGGAGTGACGACCTGGTAAGACATGCAGGAAGTCAATGGATGCAGGTGGCTCAGGACCGTGCTTTGTGGCATTCCTTGGGGGAGGCCTATGTTCAGCAGTGGACTTGTGAAGGGCTGTAATGATGATGATGATGAATGATGATTCTAGTGAGTTGGTGATTGTAGATTTGCTTTTAACAAAACCGTGTTGGTTGGTCGACTAAAGAGGTTTTATGTGATTATAAATGAGCTCAGACACAACAGATTCGAAAAGTTGTCGTTGTTAAATGTAGTGCTGTTTTGTTGCTGATGATGATTGGTTACGTAAGCAGGAGAGCAAGTTGAGCATACGTTCTCACACCTTTATTATCTTTAACAATTGGCTTCCAGAATGGTTTCTGATGGTAAGGAGTGTTTGTCACCGAGTAGTGTTCTTTTATTTAAATAAATTTGAGGATAATTTCTTACATCAGAAGTGGGATTAAAGCCTTTTTTTGTAGCTCTACATTTTAATTTCTAATAATATGCAAAAAAAAGCCCAAAAGACCGTGTTGAGAAATATAGGCCAATATCTGAGCTTTGTTTGTTCGCCAAAATCTTGGAGAAAATCGAAAATTGATTAGTATATCATAGCATCAAACAAACACTTACTGATTGTAAACACTGCTTTCTAAAAAGTAGATCTAGGGTAAGGAGGGCGAATAGCGCTCACTGGGTAATGGCGCTCACCTCTGTATCTCTGTCAAAATGGAACGTAGCAACACGCCACGGTACGTGAAGCGCGAGGGGAGGGGGCCTCTAACAGACAGCGATCAGCGATGCAAACGGACAATTAGCGCTAATCTAATTTTTGTTTAGGTGTTTTTTGTCGATAAGTCCAAAACTTTAATGCTTATTTAATTGTCAATTTTACTTTTCTGACAATAAAACTATTCTATTTTGTGATAATGCAATCAATTTTCAACAATTGTGTATGATTTTATTTAAATTTCAAATTAATTACAAAACGACCGTTTGGGGTTATACCGCTCATCTGAGCGCCTTAGCCCTTAGTGACTTATTTTTATATTGTTGTAGATATGCCAATAAATCGTCAAAGGACCACCGCTAAATCGGCTTGGACCGAAGAAGACCTTCAATCTGCTAAAACTGCGATTTAAGGAGGTTTGTCCAAAAGAAAAGCCGCAAAACAATATAACATACCATTTACTACTTTGAGAGATCGACAAAAAAATCAAAACATGAGCAACCCAAGACTAGGTCGCAAGCCCGTTTTCACCCAACAGCAAGAAACTGAAATTGCTGAACAAGTTAAGATGCTAGGTTCGCTATACTATAGACTCAATGTCGCAGATTTGCGTAATCTTGTTTATAAGTATGCTGAGCTCAACAATATCAAAAACAATTTTGATCAAAGCAGCAAAACAGCTGGATTGGATTGGGTACACGCCTTTATGAGACGCAATCCTTCAGTTTCTATACGCAAAGCTGAAGCGACAAGCTTAAGTAGAATTTCTGCTTTCAACAAAGAAGAAGTAACACATTTCTATGATAAACTTGGCGACTTAAGTTTATTCCCAACAACATTTACGATGCTGACGAAACCGGTATCACCACGGTGACAGACCCAGGAAAAGTGCTCGCCGAAAAAGGACAAAGAAGAGTCGGATCTGTTACAAGTGGCGAACAAGGAAGCAACATAACAGTTATGTGTGCGATGAGTGCAGCCGGAAACTTCATACCGCCCATGTTTATTTTTGCCAGACAGAGGATGACGCCTTTATTAGAAAAAGATGGACCAGCTGGTGCATTATACACCAAACTGTGATATATATTTAGAATATACTAACTAAATATTGATGTAAATATAAAAGATAAAATTGTGTAAGTAAAAAGTAATAACAACTATAAGCATAATTACATACACTAAACTAATAAAAAAAACAGAAATACACACACAAAATAAAAACACAAACACAGGAAATTGTAAAGATACTCACGATCTTCCCACCATCCAACAGAACAAGAAAAAGTCGAAGCCTGCAACATAGTTGAGGAAAGTTCTGACCTAGTTGGAGACACCATGGTGCACACAAGAAAAAAAAAAAACCTAACCTAACCTAACCTAACTTAACCTAACCTAACCTAACCTAACCTAACCTAACCTAACCTAACCTAACCAACCTAACCCAACTTAACGAACCAACCTAACCTAACCTAACCTAACCCAACCAACCTAACCTAACCTAACTCCAACCTAACCTAACCTAACCTAACTAACCTAACCTAACTTAACCTGGAAAAAGGCATAATAGTAGCGTTACGGGAAGCCAGGCAAGGAAAAATTACACACACCCTAAACTTGTTGATTGCACACCTGTACTGGGCAAGGTCTTTGAAA